>JANAVB010032568.1:0-22500 GCA_029216955.1 Iris pallida
TCTTTGAATTCGCAGAACTTCGGATCAATTTAGGCCATTTGGTCGTTTATCGTAATTCTAAACCTAACTTCCAACTTGAGTTCGGAACTCGACATCGATCAAAACATTTGACCCAATATATGGTTTTGACCCATTTTGAGCCTACGACACACATGCCAAGGTGTGTCACTCAATCGAGTTTTCATGTGCTATTTATTTGTGAATGACCCAAGACTCATTGGTTGACTTTTTGGGTTCGATTTAACAAGAAGATATGGTTGGACCCTAACCTAATCAACCCCAAATATGCATGGGGTGCATGAGAACCCTTCCCCAAATTTTTGATATATTTTATTAATTTTAGAATAAATTATGTATAATGTATTTTCCTAAATTATTTTATTTTTATTAATTAAATAAATTTTGTACAAATACAAACCATTAGCTATGAGAATCATAGTATAAAGTGTTCTACATATATAAATGAGAATACATAAGCGCTAGATATGTGTGGATATATATAATATATATTTGGTATGTATATTTATGGAATATTTCAATATTTTCA
Organism: Iris pallida; assembly: GCA_029216955.1. NCBI lineage: Eukaryota > Viridiplantae > Streptophyta > Magnoliopsida > Asparagales > Iridaceae > Iris > Iris pallida. The sequence continues at coordinate 548 of JANAVB010032568.1, forward strand.
AATATTTTATTTAAACCTTTTTAGGAAATTAGGGTTATAATAATATTGCTAATATGTATTATTAAATATTTAAATAAGAAAAAATATTTTACATCATTTCAAATATTTATATGTATAAATATTTCCTGATTAAATATATGGTATATAGTATACATGTATATATATATACTCATGTATGCTAATACTATTAAAAACAAACTAATTTTATTTCCTAATTTCCTTGATTTCAAGTATTTATCTAAAAATATTTGTTAAAAAATATAGTTTTCCACTATTAAAAATAAGTTATAAATATTTTCCAAATAAAGGCATATCTAGTTTTAAATATTATAAATATTTTCTAAAAAAATAGTATATGTATTTATTTTTTGTAATTTTTTCTTCGATTATCATCACTGATCTTGACTAATTATGCGTCTTATTTCCTCGTGAATTCGGGCCTCTTCACATCGACCTGGCTATCGGATGATCATGGACATTGTTAGATCATCATACCATCACTAGGCAAGATATCTTGCCATTTATTGTTTATTTACTTTTAGCTCATCATACGCATTCATTTATTTATTTATTTTATGCCATATATATTGTTCTTCTAAATCGTACTTAGATGCAAATTATCGTTTAGTCATGTTTTTCATTATTTTTTATTTCTATGCACATTAACCTAGAGTTAAGAGACCATCCTTTATTTGTGCTACAATCATTGACCATGACACATGTGTGCCATGAAGTTGCAAGTCGTATATAGATATGGACTTGCGTACTAACTGATCATCAGTGCATATAGGCATGGGTTAGGATATAACTACTAATTGATTTGTATAGAAGACTTAGAAGTTATTAAGGATAAAACTGCATTGTGGAGACAACGCATATTTGTGTGTCATGGAGACGACACATGTATATTTGTGTTTCATGGGGGAGGAGACAACTATTAGGTGTAGGGGCTACTATTTACTTTTACACACTTTTATGCACATGTCTGTCGATAATGACTCAGATGAGTGCTACTTACTACCATCCTTTACTTATTTTTGTTTGTTCGAAGAGCCCCTTCATGGAAGTTGTCTTCAAAAGTGCATATCACATAGTATAGTTAGGTGACCTTTATCCATTCTGTTATACGTAATTTTCTGTATGGTTCATGTACTTATGCCTGATCAAGGCATGGTATGGTATTTAGTCGCAGAATAGTGTGTCACACCTTGTCCTTATTTGGTTGTATGTGTGGTTACTACTTCGATGATAGAATATTGGACCATGTTGTGATCCGTATTAATATTGACCAGTTTATATTCAGTTATATGGCATATTTTTCTATATTTTTTTACGTCCTTATGATGACCTGGTGATCTCTCCAGGTATAGACGATAGACAATATCCCGAGGAGTTTGGTTCAATACTCGAGTCTTCCTTTGTGGACTATGTGACTTTCTCCTAGATAGTAGACTTATTTTATTGTTATTCTTTATCTCATGTATTCCAATCTATTCTTTAGACTCACTTGGTAGTGGATTTGTCTCCACCCAGCAACTTGTTCATTGACACTTTCATTTTGATACAATGATATATTCGTTCATTTCCTTTCTGTGGATAAGATTTAGTGAGCCATGACTATCTATATACTACATATACAGCTTACGTATATTTATTGTACGGTTGTCATGTTATATTACCTAGCCCTATGTATTTTGGGACTGGGCATTACATGCGTAGCTGGTCATTGTCGTGTATCCTAGTTACTACATATGTTGGGACTAAGACGTGACAATTGTGCAAGTTCTTTTGCACATGAAGGTTTAGATTTAAATATAAAATGTATGTATGTATTTATGCATGTATTAGTTGGGTGTGAATGTTGCTAACATTGTATGGAAGATGAAAGATTTCTGAAGAGTCTTAAAAGGAGTTTGATTTAGTAATGGCAAGGTTTTTAGCTATTGAATAGAGGTTAGAGGGAATGAGATGGGTTAAGGCTATATGGGTTGCGTGTATAGGAAGTAGTATTAACTAGTCTAGGGGATTAATAGGTTTATTTAGTTAAGGTGTTGATTAGAGCTTTCTTACAATACATAGCTATCAAGTTATTAATTAATTATGTCATCAATTAATAACTCAATTTATCTATAAAATAATAACAATAATAATATAATAATAATAAAATAATAATAATAATAATAATAATAATAAAGAACTCATATGATAATTATATTAACCATACTTTTTTTAAATGCGTTAAACATACGTAATAATAGCAATAATAAATTAAATGATAACAACAATGATATAACTGAAATTATTATATGCAAAGTTAATAAATTAAATATTTATAAATTAAATGATCAGCAATTGGAAATTGCAAAATTAAGGAAAATCATGGGGGTTTATAAAAAAAATCTTTTTAAGACCTAGAATGATATCAAATAAATTTAAAAAACTATAAAAATTCTAGTGTCTAATATAGGCTATTAGAAACTTATGGTTGAAGTTTTCAGCTACAACTATATAGGAGTTGGCTAAAACAAATCCTATAAGACATAATTTACTTTTCTTAGTAAAACTTCTCCCGTAATTTCCAATTTTTTTTAATAAAATCTAAAATACCATATAAGCTTTATTGTAAGCTAAAATGGGTCTTAAACTAGTAGTTCTAGCCAAACTTTAGGGTCCTTTGGCTATGTTGTGTTTTTCGATGAAAATAAAGCGAACCAGAACTTATGTATTAATTGTAGAGAACATGTTACAACACTTACGCAAAAGCTTAAAAAGAATCTATAAATATTACAACAACAAAAAATTTGAAAATTGTACGATGGAATTTTGATCAATACATGATCATTTTCTTCCATTGGCGATCTGAATAAAGATTGTAGCTTCTTCTCGACAGTGATAAAAAAATTGCTTATATGCTTCTGAAATAATCCAGGATTGTCGAGACTTGATGTGCTTAAGAAGCAGATGTAAACTCTTTTATGATCTTCTCTAGGTTTAATTGCTCAGGAGTTTAGTGACTAGCTCTAGGTTGTCCAGTTTAGATCACTAGCTTTCTAGGTCCTCCATTCAGCCCCAAGATGGATTATTTATAGATTTTACAGAAAAGAAAAGTCATATATAACCGTTAAACAACAATTTGGCAGCTTTCTACGGAGCTACATCATGTTCACGGTACTATGTAGTGGTTCAGCCTCTAATTAGTGAGAAAGTAGTCCATGTTCCCTTACACATCCCCACACTAAAATAAGATGGTGATAACCTAATAAGTAGGGACACCCTATATATGTAATCTTCAACCGTTCATTCGGTTTGGTGCACAAAGACAAGAAAGTGCCTAACATTGCAAAATAGTGACGAGGAAGCAATGGCGTGAGTAGTAGAGCGAAGGCAGTGGGTGCTACAATTATAATTCTTTTGTCTACTCCTCCTTCCTTTCTTGGCGAGAGTCATCATCTATTTTGGCTCGCCCTCGAGCTTCCTTTGCACAAGACCTTGATGCAAGACAAAATAGAAGATGCAAGTTATTATGATCTCCTATATTTATTGTTAAATACCCTATTTGTCACTCGTTTCCTGTTATATGTATTTCTAGTGTACATGTACGGATTCTCGGCCCGTATTTTGACTTGTCTAGCCTGACTTGACCTATTTTGGCTTGACTTGGTTTACCTTGGTTCATTTTCGCTTGGCTTGGGTTGGTTTGTTTTGGTTCATCATGAGAGAGGGGGTTGATATATAAGTCATTTCCACACTCTCTCCTCCATTTATTTCTCATAACTTCTCCATCTTCTTTATTTACTCTCTCCACCTACACCCAAGAGCTATAGGCAAGTGCAACTTGCTTCGTGATGGATCTTAGATTTTATTGTTCCATTGCCTTCCTCTTCTAGTTTTGATCCTCTTTAAAACTTGTCATTTTTGGTTTTGATGGATATATTTTTGTAGATCTAAGTTTTGATCTTTCTCATGATTTTCCTGGTTTTGATCTATGAAAACTTGGTATTTTCGAAAACTAATTGTTCATGTTGTAGGAAATTTCATTCTACCCAATTTTGACCTTTAAAAAGTCGGATTTGGACTTGTTTTGACCAAGTTATGGACTTTTGAAGCCATGGGTTCAAATCATAAATTTTCTTGATGTTTGGGGAAGACAGTGAGCAGTGCGCGCAAGCTTTTTAACTTGCTCCACTGTGTTGCACGAGCTTTTTAGCTCTGGCACAACCCGGGAGCCCAGTGCTCTTTAGCCTAGCGCAGCCAGTGCTCTTTATCCTGGCGCAACCCAGCCTCGCCCAGCCCCTTGGGCCTTGGCGCAATTCAGCTGGGCGCAGTTTGACCTGTGCTCTGGCACAACCTAGCCTCGCACAGTCTAGTGTCTGGCACAACCTAGCTTGACCCGACTTGCTCTGGCGCAACTTGACCCGACCTGGTGCATTCTAGTGCCTGGCACCCCAGTGCCTAGGCACAACCTAATGATGGGCGCAATATGTAGCCTTGGCACCCCCTAGTGCCTGGCGCAGCTTGGCTAATGCCACTTGTTGGCTATGGTTCCCCTTGCCCCTTGCATGATCTGTCATTTAATTATTTGTTTTATGATTAATTGCTTACCTTTGTACTTGGCCTAACTTGCGACTACCTGATTTGATGATTGCGAATTCTTGGGCTTGACTTGTCTTAATCTAAAACATGATCACGACATGACCTCACGAACACGACAAGACAATATGACATGATAATTTCCTGATAGTGCCCCGTCGTGGTGCACTCTTGACAAGCAACCTGATATGATAACTCTTGATAGTGGCCCGTCGAGTCGCACTCCTGACAAGTAATTTTGATAAGTAACAAGTAACCTAGCCTGACATAAAAATGTTGAACGCTGTTGCGACAGCTACCCTGACTTTCTAAGTAACTCTTATCTTGACACCGTGGGTGCTTGTGCTTGTATAAGCTATATGTCTCGTCTTGCATCATGTCAAGGATATGAATTCATGATTTCCACGGTCAGGGATTCATACTGAATCTGACTAGAATAATGACTAGATTGATCAAGTAGTTCATGAAGAGGTTTTTCAGCTACAGAAGTCCCGTTATCTGGGCGCTTAATTGGACTTGTAGCCTGCCGTCGAGTAAGGCACATTTCCAGCACACTGTCATGTGTTGCATCTCTAAGTCACCTAATAACTCTCTCAACTTGTGACCTGATAACCTGGATTAAGATTGCAAGGCTTGTGGCTGTTGGAACATCTCGATGCGTCTTGTTAGTAACTAGGCTTGTGACAACCCTAGTTAGTTAAAGTATCAAGTCGTACTCTTTGATTGGCCGTGAATAATGGATGGATTCCTATCTTGTCTAGTCTTGCCTAGATCCAGTACAGGGCTATCTCAGGACATGCTTGTTTATGCTTTACTTTATCGATAATTGGTTAGAGACTAAGTTCCGTTCAGGTGAAGGGTTACAACCCCGGTCTTCGTTTAGTTTACGGGTTGTAACTTGGCTACCGGAATAGTCCGTTAGTTATCTTATCGTTTATCACCATGTTTTCTCTAACTCATGTCTTTCGTTATCCTTTATGTATCATGTGTTATATGCTAGTTTTAATTCTTAAGTGAATCCTCCCTTGTGGCACTTACTCTTTCTGGGGTCTGACCCAGCTGGTTTTGTATGACCAGATTTCGGACTAGCTCCCGAGGACCTCCCTGTCCTCCAGCCAGATGGTGAACACCAGACGTAATCTTGGCAACGAGTAGATTTCTTATTTTGCTCTCCTATTTTATTATAATATTCTTTTGAGGCGTTTAGCCGCGAGAAAGTGTTAGCTCGTGTTGAAACTTTAATTTTTGTCTGCCTACGGGCTGTTACATGATTGACAAATTCTAGGGTTGATCATGTATGATTTAAACTCTTGCTAGTCTTCTTATTTTTGTATGACTAGCTTCATGATCATCTGAATATGTAATTTTGGGATGCCTTACTTTGTATGTCTGATGATCTTACATCTTGTAACAATTACTTGCTTGTTGAGATTGAGACACTAGGCTTGTTTATGACCATAAGAGACTGTTGACATGTAGATAAACACTCATGCATCTAGACAGTCGTGACCGTATATCGAGGTAGATTATACTTCAATGTACGTAGCTGGCTATGTCTGTCCTCCGCTCTCCAGTATTCTGGTTCTGGGGTGTGACACGGTTTAAGTGGTGGCCCATGCAGGTCTTGTAAATCAAGATATGTGAGGGTTTCACTGAATAGATGTCTCAATCAGCACTCGCCTTTGATCGCTACTCATGTCTTCTAATCTTTCTGAAATCTTGACCTGATCACATGTTTATATCCTCGATCTATCATGGTCCTTCCTTATTATTCCCTATGTCATTTCTTCACGGTATTGTTCCTGGTCTACCGATCAGCAAGGCGGAGCACCTCCAGTGTACCAGCAGCAACCTGGAACCAAGCCCAGCACTCTGGAGCAGCCTCCCGAGTATGCATTCTGGGGATCCATAGCCCCCAGTTCAGCCAGTCCAGCCTACAGAGCCTGATAATGGAACCCTGGTGGATCTCATCAGGAAATTGCTTGCATCACAAGATGTCAGGGCGATGCCCTGTACCAGACCGCACAAGATGCCATGGACAGAGTTGGTTACCAAGGGAACAACGTGGCCAATAGCTTCAAGCGTATGAACCCTCCTTTCTTTGACGACAGTGAAGATTATTGCTGCTGATGCAGCTTCAGGACACAGAGGTTATCCTGGAAGCAGCTAAGATTCCTGAGGATGAGAAGGTGGCCGTTGTGTGCATGTAGTTATTAGACTTAGCCCGTAACCGGTGGGCGATGCTAGTAGTTGGATTACCGACGCATGTCTCATGGGCGGTATTCAGCAACAAGTTCAGACCAAGTACTTTGATGCAGTAGCTCGGTATGATCTGTAGACGAGATTCACTAATCTTAAGTAGATGGAAAGGACAGTCGATGGATATGCGGCCGAGTTTTCTAGACTCAGTCGGTTTTCACCTACCTTGGTGGCAACCGAATTAATCAAGCCCAGTGATTCCAGCAGGGGCTCCACCTAGAGATTATCATATCAGTGCAGTAGTTTAAGCACCAGACGTTTGATGCCGTCTTGCGAGCAGAGAAGAGGCATGAGTATACTTCGCATATGATTATAGATAGAAGCGAAGGACGGAAGAGGTCTCATGGCAGATATCCCAGTCTTCAGCACCAGCCTCGGCGGCTAGGGCTTTGACTATTGGAGCTCCTCGAGGGCGACCACAGTTTTGTCAGTTCAATACTCGACATCGACGTATCCTCAGAAGCAGAAGCAGTCCTTCGCAATAGGCTGCACTCATTATGGAAGCCAGGACATAGTATCAGTGTGTCGCAAGCACAGAGATTGTGCTTGGCTTGTGGGGCACCGGATCACAAGATAAGGTCCGGTCCGAATATAGCCAATTATCGTCGTCAAACCTAACCAGTCCATCGGTTAGGGGTCCAGCACCAATACAGCAGCAGTACCAGCCTCTGAGGCCATTGCCGCCTCAGGCTCTGCAGTATGCCCAGGTTCAGATTCAGAACAGGCAGAGAGGTCACCAGCAGAGGGGACCAGCACCAAGAGGGCAAGGTCAAGCGATGGCTTTGACCGTGGAGGAAGAATTGGCATCAGGTGAGGTGGTGACAGGTTCCATTCTTGTCAACTTTTATAGCATCAGTATTATTTGATTCGGGTGCATCGTATTCATTTATGTCTGCACGATTCGCTACACAAATAGGACTGGAGCCCGAGTCATTATCAGTAAGGCTCAATATACTTACTGGTAACGGTCTTGTGGAAGTAGATATAGTTTTTCTCGTGTCGATCGTAGTTATAGGTAGAGAGTTTTCCGCTAGGTTGATAGAATTTCAATGGCCGATTATGATGTGGTCCTAGGAATGGATTGGTTGAAGGATCAATACGCAAGAATAGACTGCCATATTGGCAGGATTATTTTTGGTATTCCAGACGAACCAGAGTTTTCATTTCTAGAGGCGAAGTAGAACCTTCTCCACCAGTATTGCGGATGGCAGTAGCAGAAGCAGTTCAATTTTCCAGAGTAGTAGAAGAATTTCTGATGTGTTTCCCGAAGAGCTTTCAGGTATGCTACCGGAGAGAGAGATATAGTTCACTATCGACTTGATTCCAGGGACTGTACCAGTATCAGAGAGAGTCTACAGAATAGCACCATCAGAGTTGGAGATCCTGTACAAGATGATTGAAGAACTCAGAACCAAGAGATTCATTCGTGCTAGTGGATCACCTTGGGGAGCCCCGATGCTTCTTGTTAAAAAGAAGAATGGTACGTCAAGTTATGTGTTAATTATCGTACTTTAAATTCTGTAATAATCAAGAACATATATCCCGTACCAAGGATAGATGATTTATTTGATCAACTCAGTAGGGCAGCAATATTCTCAAAGATTGACTTGCGGTCAGGGTACCATTAGATTAGAGTCAGAGAGCAATACATCTCGAAGACAGCATTAGATCTAGATATGGACATTGGGAGTTCCTTGTTATGTCATTTGGAGCGACCAATGCGTCAGCCGTATTCATGGACCTCATGAATCGTATCTTCATGCCCTATTTGGACCAGTTATGATAATGTTCATAGACGACATCTTAGTCTATAGCAAGATTGAAGCAGAACATGACCAACATCTCCAAGTAGTCCTTCAGATTCTCAAAGAGCACCAGTTATATGCGAAGTTCAGTAAACGAGCTTTGGCTTGATCACATTTCGTACTTAGGTCATATCATCACCAGAGGTGGAGTGGAAGTTGACCCCCAGAAGATAGTTGCCATAGAGACATGGCCAGTAACTAGCACCGTCGCAGAAGTTTGGAGTTTCCCAGGATTGGCCGGCTATTACCGGCGGTTTGTGTCATACTTTGCTCGGATTTCAGCACCATTGACACGGTTGACCCGCAAGGATGTGCAGTTTGCTTGGACAGCAGAGTGTCAGAGTTCATTCGAGAGGTTGAAGCGAAGATTGATGACGGCTCCCATTCTTACGCTTCCAGATGGGACTGAAGGATTTTCAGTTTATTGTGACACTTTCGACAAGGGATTGGGATGCATCTTGATGCAGGATGGTAAGGTAGTAGCTTATGCGTCACGTCAGCTTCGTGATCATGAGAGAAATTATCCAACCTATGACTTGGAATTAGCAGCGGTGGTTTTCGTACTCAAGTTATGGAGGCATTATTTGTATGGAGATCAAGTGGAGATTTTCACCGACCACAAGAGTCTTAAGTATGTGTTCATCCAGAAGGATCTCAATATGCGTCAGAGAAGATGGTTAGAGTTACTGGTGGATTATGACATCAACCTGCAGTATCATCCTGGGAAGGCCAACGTTGTTGCAGATGCATTGAGCAGAAGAGCCGGAGTTTATTTCTAACAGCGCAGCCAGAGTTATTAGCATATCTCAGATTCGGACTACGATCACCTGCTATTTCTGTCGCCACCAGGGACACCACTACGACGAGTGCAATAAGAGACCGATGCTATGCTTGTTCTACGGATCGCCTGTCCATCAAGTCAAGGATTGCCCGGAGACCGTTGATCACACTGCTTAAGACAAGCATGAGGAGCACCAGACTACAGCAAAGGGACCCAATCTTCAAATTCAGCAATCACATGGAGGACTACCACATGGACCAATCTACGTCAGGACAGTTGAAGAAGTTGAAGAGATTCCAGTTCCTGAAGATAGACTGGAGGCAGAAGGCTTCTTTTGCATGGTGGAGAAAACCATGTATCTTGATTCACAATCCAGCCTTCCCTTAAATTCCTCTTAGCACCTAAATCATTTCTTGAAACTTCTTGTTTGAAACCTTGGTTGATGTCAAAACTTATTTCGAGATATTGTTTCCTATTTCAGTAAACTTGTTTTAGATCCACAATTTGATAATTGTTTGAAATCCGTTATTAGATACCATTTGCATATTCATCATTCATAACCTTTTACTAGTGATGGCTCCTATTCGTAAATTTTGTTCCTGTATCAAACTTCGTGTTATTTGATATTTAATCGCTTCTCGAGATTTTATTTCGAAATCTGTTCCTCATTCGAAACTTATTTAAGCTCCGTCCTATGCAATACATTGTTGAGGATTCCTTTGAGGGTTGTGAAGATTTGTTTCTTATTTGAGATTAGTATCCACAATTCGATGCTTGTTCCCTATTCACCCATTGATTTTCTTTTTCTACTCATGACTTTGACTTCATGCGAGATTTTAAGACCCTGTTTCCTATTTTTTAGACTTTGGTTTCATTCGTGATTTTGTCTCATATTCAAGATTTTTCAGACTTTGAAACTTCAGTTCCAACTCGCGACTCGATGAGACCTTGCTCCCTATTCGATATCTTGTTTCCTTGTAAATTTCTATTCGAGATTTTTTTTCTAATCACAACTTTGTTGTTATTGGTTCTCCATTTGGGACCTTGTATCCTATTGGAGGTTTATTTTTCCTTCAAGATTTTGTTTGAGATTTTGCGGTTATTTGAGATATTATTGAACCATGTTTCCGATATGAGATTTTATTCCTTATTTTGAGATCTTGTCCTCTATCTGATACCTTGCTTCTATGCTATTTTTGAGACTTCTTTACCGATCCAAGATTACGTTCCAAATACGAGATCTTGTTACCATTCTGGTTTTATTTGAGATTTTGGTTACTATTTGAAGCTTTGTTTCCTGTTCGAGATTTAAAAATCTTATTGTTTGTTCTTTTTAGTACCCGCTACACCTTGTTGGATCTTTCATTGCTTCTTAGTACCAATTGAAACTTCTTATTTTGTAAAGAACATATAACATCATTTTCTATCATGATTTAGAACTCGCATTGGATTACCATGAACCATTTGGAAATTCAATGCACAAGGTTGAGAGAATATTCGACTATCTATTATGACGTGGCAGTTGTGTACGCAGCCATTATCTGGATTATGGAGACTGAGGATTCACTACAGCCAGCTGCGCACTAGCGATGCATGAACTCCAAGTTAAATTAATTTCAAGCATTTATAGATTTTCGGGTATTATTGAAATGTTGTCCTAAACTCTTCATATTTAGATCTCTTGAGTTGCTTCATTAATAATTGTTTAAAAATAGATAAAGTCGATATGTTATTCGGTAAGATATTGTTATTTAAGTCATGGAACCGAAAGTTTACTGCAGCCAGACATACACTGGCGGGACAGGGATTCTAAGTAAAGTGACTTCAAATATCTATATGTTCTTGGATATCATGGAGACTATATTCCTCTTTCATATGATTATTGATTTTTCCTTGAAATGACAAATCCATGTACTCACCTTGACTTGATATTGCTATCTCCTGATTAGTTTATATTTTTCCCTCAACACTGTAATTTTCCTCCTTGTATTTTATTGAGATTGTTGATTTTACACATTGTTAGATCTGATTCCATTTACCTAGATTTTAAAATCATGCGTATATTTCGACATGTTTTATCTAAACTTCAATTTTAGTCATGGCTATTAAACCGTGATTTTCTCATCTTGCTCAAGTCTATTAGTGCTAACTTTTGATTCAAATCGTGCTTCGGACATCGTGCCCTTCATGATATTACGCCTTTAAGTCATAATTGAAACTTATTCCATACGTGCCTGTTTGATTCTTGATTATTGTGGATCATATCATTTCAATTTTCGGTATAAAATTATCATACAGGGTATTAATTAAAATCTTATCTCGATTAGTGTCTGACCAATTTAGTCATTATTGATCCTGCCACTTCACTGTTTATTTTGCCATGCTAAATCCTTCCAAGCCCAATCTTCGATCATATCCCAAAATCCTGATCGTACCTATATTTTATGATCATGTCTGAATATTTGAAATCGTGACTGAATAGTTTTGATCATGACCACTTTCCACTATGCCTCAATTTTGATTTGGATCGTGTTTAGTTGATCGTGCAGATAATATATATTTTCATGACTAAATTTAACCTTATGGTATGACCAACTTAATTGATCAGTCTTAATTTTATGATAACTATGCCTACAGTACCCTTTGAAATTTGAGGACGAAATTATTGTAAGGGGGAGAGATTTGTAACTCCACTTTCCTATTCTTGAAAATTAAAGTTTTTCTAATAATAATAAGTAGATTTAAATAATAAATTTGTGATTTATACTTTTGGAGGGTAATTAGTTAGGACAGGAATTTTGAATTTGAAAGTTAGTTGTAGAAACTAATTGTGGCCCCACTCTTCATAACTAATTAATACACTTTTATAACTGTTTTCTTTATACTTTCTGTAATTATGAAAAGGGGGAGGGCTATAGTGTTAATATACATTTAGTGGGGGGACCAAAGTGCATATATTCCTTTTTCTTATTTTTGATCGGTTAAAGAGAGAGGCTCATTCACTGAGCTCTCTCAACTCTCATTTCTTTCTTCCATTTTTCCTCAGCCCCAATTTCGGAGGAGCAGTAGCCCCAGGCGGAGCTCCGGCGGCGACTACTTCGTCGGTGACAGCCATGGCCGAGATAGCAACCACCAGCCGATGGCGGCATCGGCCAGGCGCTCTTCCTGAAGGCGGTCCACCACCACCGACGAGATCCGGTAGTGTTTCCCCAACTATCGACGGCCAAATCCTTGTTCGGCGACCACCGAGCAAGGATCGGCCATGGTGGTTCACCTGGCGAGGGTCCATCTCTGGTGACCGACGGTGAGACTCCAGCCCACATCGACAGCGGCGAGATGGTCGTTCACTAACGAATGAGTCGTTCTCCCTCTATGAGCTTCCTCGACGAGCGGCACTAGCCTCCTAACAGCGACGTACAACCAGATCCTTGCGAGCGGCAATCTCTACGGTGAGCGAGTGCGGTTTCAACCGTTTCTGGCGACGACGACGGCAGGATGATCTATCTTCGACGTCACTTCCAGGTGATCTGGGTTTCTCCGTCATTGCAAGTTCATTCTCTTCTTTTATCGGTAGTTTCTCCAACTCTGTCTGATCACTCTGTAGAGGGTCGACGAATTCTTCATTCGATCGATCAATTCTTGGTAAATTTCCATCAATTCTTCTCAAATTCTTTAGAAATTAGAATTGATCCTTCTAATCCTCTTCTTGATCGATTTTGAGGAAGCAGCGCCATTTTGTCTAATTTGCCAATTGAAGTGTCTCACCAGTCGGGAATGGCGAAGAATGTGCCACAGAAGGACTTGAGATCATAATTTAGCACAGAGTGGTTGTGTCCGACTGCATAACTCATTCTTCATTCCAAGATTCACTATAAATACTCAGTATATTCCGCTCTCCTAATGTTGAAGTAAATGGTTTTCGTATTTAGAAATAATGAGCAGGAAGGATGGCAGGTCTGTGATCGAGATACGGGGAGAGTTCGAGTGTTCGTATCTGGTGTTAGGATCGTGCTCATTTGATCTAGGTTGGTGTCTATTTGTTTGGGTGCAGGAGTTTAGCAAAGGATTGGGTTTTTGGTTGTGTTTGCTGAGTTCGTGAAATCTTCGGGTTGGTTGTGTCCAAGCATTGTTCGTGCCTACAACTAGATATATCCAGTTTAGTTCGATTTCAGCAGAGGGTGTGTATCCTGTGTTGTTCATGACTGATCGAAATAACGATCGTGTCCCAGTGTGTGTGTCGGGGGTGGAACCAGCAGGGTTTTTATTTATTCAATTAATTCTTGTATAATTCTTATTAGTGTTCAATTAATTCTTGTGTAATTATTATTGGTATTCAATTAATTCTTGTATAATTCTTATTGTGAATCATTGATTACGATTTTATGAGTCATGATTGCGATTTTATAATTCTTATTCAATTAAGTTTTGTGAGTCATTGATTGTGATTTTATGATTCTTGTTTAATTTTTGGTTTAATGTCTCGATTCAAGTTTTGGTAGTCTATGGGAGGTTGAGTTCTTTAGCAGATTGATTCAATGTTTCTTTTAAATTTTGTATTTCCAGATGGAAGAGAAGAACAAAGGTTGAAATAAGGTATGCAGGTGGTTGAGGCTCTTATGTTTTTAATGGTTTGAAGTGGGGGATTGCTCCGTTGATTTCTATACTGATTTTGAGTTAAGTTATATATTATTCTCCGTGTTTTATTTTGTCACATGAATGGTGAACGTAGAGATGATGTCGGGTTGACTGCAGATAGGTTATTGAACCTATGGATGAGTAAATAGGAGCCTTGGGTTAAGATTAAATTATGTTTGGAAATACATGCTTTTATGGAATGGCAGTTGATAGCATGTTCAAATTCCTATAGATGGGTTTACTCTATAGCTAGATTGGTGCTTGGTTTCTGTATCTATAAACTCATGTTGCTTGGACCAGAAGTGCAGTTGAGTAGCTTGTTACTTGTTGTTGTGACTATGCCTGTTGGTTGGGCTTAGTGAGAGTTTGGGTCCAGTATGGTAACTGTATAGTGGGTGTGGCAATAGATTAAAAACAGAAAGACTTTCATATAGTGATAGATTTTATATGCTTAAAGATTCCAAGTCTTAATCACCTTAGGACCCAATAAGTTGGCTACCCTATTAATGAAGTTAATAATATAGGTAACCTACTTTTAACTGGTCTATTAGTTGTATTTTCTTATATAGATAAATTATTAGAACTAAACTAGATTAAGTGCAAATAGTTAGTTTTGCAACTAACCAACTTGTACTTAATAGCAGGTCGACAGACATATCTTTCCATTCTTGATTACCCGGAGCAAGGCAAGTACTTTTCTATGGCCTTGTGCATTTACATATCTTGTACTCTTCTTGTGACACGTCATGACACGATATCATGTACTCCTGTATTTCTTTTTCTTGTACTTACTTGTGTCGGATGAGAAATATACTAGCTATGTGACCAAACCCCGTTACTATATTCATGTAGATAGCTTAGGTCACGCATCGTGCACGCAGGCCCTAAGCCGTACCTTATTCATGTACTATGTACATGCTTCTGTACTCACCCTAGCCGGTCACATAGGCTAGTTGTATTTCAAACATGGTGTACTTGTCATGTCTTGTACTTCAGTTCATAGTTACATTCATGTACTTTATTTTCTATATTTACATTCATGTACTTCCATGTTCTTTTCTTGTACTTTATAGTTCATGTTCTTTGTACTCATTTCCATATCATGATGTTCTTGTTCATTACCTAGAACTGTACTTTGCTCCGCTTCTGACTGATATGTTGTAGTGTACTTGTAGGATATCATTCTACCATATGGGCCAGAGCCCGGGGCATTAGCTGAGCATGATGGAGACATGACTTAGCTAGAGGCTTCAGGTTTACACTGTTTAGCTTTACTTCTAGATATTGTTTTAGAGTTCTTAGTACATTTCATTCCTGATGACTCTTGTATTTATGTTATATGGATTTGTGAATTATGGCGATCGTTCTGGGAACGTTCTTAGTTGTTGTAATTGTGTACATTTATGTTTATCTGGTTAGATTTCCCTAGCTTGGTACAGCTTACTTGTCGTGTCTATCGACGAAGGCTGGGCATGTCCGACTCATGTCGATTATTCGGGAGCGGGTCATGACAGCAGATCTTCGAAGATGAAATAGAAGTAGTCCTTCCTACCAATATGGCATTGATGTCCAGTATGCAAGTTCAGTCCAGTATAGTTGAGATGGTCAAGATAGCTCAATCAACAGATTCTAAGCTTTACCGG
The DNA here is from genome assembly GCA_029216955.1 of Iris pallida. Lineage (NCBI taxonomy): Eukaryota > Viridiplantae > Streptophyta > Magnoliopsida > Asparagales > Iridaceae > Iris > Iris pallida. The sequence continues at coordinate 16,261 of JANAVB010032568.1, forward strand.
CTTAGGGCAGAGGGTGAAGCAGGACGAAACCAGAGTTATGTATTCACAAAGATGGTACTCTCGACATGAAGGCGTCTTTGTATACCCAGAGGTGATATCAGACAGAGATTATGGAAGAGGCTCACAGTTTGCAGTATTCAATTCATCCCAGTGGCAGGAAGATCTATCGTGATATCCGTCAGCATTTCTGGTAGAATGGCATGAAGAGGGAGATAGCCCGGTTTGTCTCTCGTTGTTTAGTTTTCCAACAAGTTAAAGCTGAACATCAGAGACCAGCCGGACTTTTAACTTTACCGATCCCATAATAGAAATGAGAGCATATTACCATGGATTTTGTATCTGGGTACCTAAATCCCCAGCGGGAGAGATGCTATCTGGGTTATATTGACAGACTCACCAAGGTAGCTCATTTTATCCCTTTCAGAATTGGCCAGTCGACGGATCAACTTACAGAGATGTACCTCAGGCAGATTATCAGATCGTATGGAGTGCCAGTTAGTATATATCAGACAAGATTCAAGATTCATATCGCACTTTTGGCATAGTCTTCAGAGAGCTTGGGGACTCGTCTCAAGTTCAGTTCAGCACATCATCCACAGACAGATGGTCAGTCAAAACGCACGATTCAGACTCTCGAAGATATGTTACGATCATGTACACTCGACTTCGTGGTTTGTTGAAAGATCACCTTCATCTCGTGGAGTTCTCCTACAATAACAGTATTCATCCCAGTATCCAGATGGCACCCTTTGAGGCCCTATATGGCAGAAAGTGCAGATCACCTTTAGCTTGGGGTGATGTCGGCGAGAGACATATGCTTGGTCCAGAGATGATTACGCAGATGATCGAGGTGGTCAGACAAGTCAGAAATCATTTTGCGTTGCCTAAGATCGCCAACACCATTGGGACGATATCATCGACGCCCCCTTGAGTTTTCTATCGGCGACCACGTATTCCTTTGATCACGCCTACCCGTGGCGTTATTCGATTCGGCGTACAGGGAAAGCTTAGTCCTAGGTATATAGGACCGTTTGACATTTTCGACGAGTAGGTGATGTGTCCTATCGTCTCGCTCTTCCGCCATCGTTACGTGAGGTATATGACTTTTTATGTATCCCAATTACGACGATATATTTCGGATCCAAGCCATATCCTTGATCATTCGGAATTGGTTGTTGGTACCAATCTTTCGTATGAGGAAAGGACCGTATCCATATTGGACCGAAGAGAGAAGGTACTCAAGAATAAGACTATTAGTTTAGTCCGTGTTGTTTGGAGTCATCGTTCTTTGGGTGAGTCAACGTGGGAACGTGATATTCGATCGAGATATCCACACCTGTTTGACTCATAAGGTATAATGTCTTCCTTATGCCTTATGCTTTTAAATTTCTTGCTTGCATGAATGATTGCCTGATTGGTTGCTAATCGTAGATTGTCCCGACATCTCTAGTCTTTTGATTAAATTACGAGGACGGAATTCTTTTAAGTTAGGTAAAGTTGTCACTCCCGTTTCCCGTTATACGTATTTTCAGTATACTTGTACTGATTTTCGGCCCATATTTTGACTTGTCTAGCCTGATTTGACCTATTTTGGCTTGACTTGGTTTACCTTGGTTCATTTTGGCTTAGCTTGGGTTGGTTTGTTTTGGTTCATCATGAGAGAGAGGGTTGATATAAGTTAATTCCATACTCTCTCCTCCATTTATTTCTCATAACTTCTCCATATTCTTTATTTACTCTCTCCACCTACACCAAGAGCTCTAGGCAAGTACAACTTGCTTCATGATGGATCTTGGATTTTATTATTCCATTATCTTCCTCTCCTAGCTCTAAGCCTCTTTAGAACATGTCATTTTTGGTTTTGATGGATAGATTTTTGTAGATCTAAGTTTTGATCTTTCTCATGACTTTCTTGGTTTTGATCTATGAAACTTGGTATTTTCAAAACTAATTATTCATATTGTAGGAAATTTATTCTGCATAATTTTTACCTTTGAAAAATTGGATTTGGACTTGTTTTGACCAAGTTATGGACTTTTGAAACCATGGATTAAAATCATAAATTTTTTTGTTGTTGGGGGAAGACAGTGAGCAGTGCGCACAAGATTTTTAACTGGCGCGACTGTGTTGCACGAGCTCTTTAGCTTGTGCAACCCGGGGAGCCCAGTGCTGTTTAGACTGGCGCAGCCCAGTGCTCTTTAGCCTGGCGCAGCCCAGTGCTCTCTAGCCTGGCGCAACCCAGCCTTGCCCAGCCCCTTGGGCCTTGGCAATTATCTGGGCGCAGTTTGACCTGTGCTCTGGCGCAACCTAGCCTCGCGCAGTCTAGTGCCTAGCGCAACTTGGCTTGGCCCGACTTGCCTTGGCGCAACTCACTGCCCTGGCGCAACTTGACCCGACCTGGTGCATTCTAGTGCCTGGCACCCCAGTGCCTAGGCGTAACCTAATGATTGGGCGCAACCAGTAGCCTTGGCACCCCCTAGTGCTTGGAGCAGTTTATTACCCTGGCGCAACTTGGCTAATGACACTTGTTGGCCATGGTACCCCTTGTCCCTTGCATGATCTATCATTTAATTATTTGTTTTATGATTAATTGCTTATCCTTTGTACTTGGCCTAACTTGCGACTACCCGATTTGATGATTGTGAATTCTTGGGCTTTTAATCTAAAGCATGATCACTACAAAACCACACGACAAGACAACATGACATGATAATTCCCCGATAGTGCCCCGTCGTGCACTCTTGACAAGCAACCTGGTATGATAACTCTTGATAGTGGCCCATCGAGGTGCACTCTGACAAATAATTTTGACAAGTAACAAGTAACCTGGCCTGACATAAAATCTTTAATGTGTTGCGATAGCTACCCTGACTTGCTAAGTAACTCTTGTCTTGACACCGTGGGTGTTTGTGCTTGTATAAGATACATCTCGTCTTGCATCATGTCTAGGATATGAATTCTTGATTTCTACGATCAGGAATTCATACTGAATCTGACTAGAATAATGACTAGATTGATCAAGTAGTTCATGAAGAGGTTTTCCTAACTACATGCAGTCCCGTTATCTGGGCGCTTTAATTGGACTTGTAGCCTGCCGTCGAGTAGGGCACATTTCCAGCACACTGTCATGTGTTGCACCTCTAAGTCACCGAATCCAACTCTCTCATTAGTGACCGAATAACCTGGTTTAAGACTGCAGGCTTGTGGCTGTTGGAACATTTCGATACATCTTGTTAGTAACTAGGCTTATGATAATCCTAATTAGTTAAAGTATCAAGTCGTACTCTTTGCTTGGCCATGAATGATGGATGGAGTCCTATCTTGTCTATCTTACCTAGATCCAGTAAAGGGCTATCCCAGGACATGCTAGTTTATGCTTTACTTTATCGATAATTGGTTAGAGACTAAGTTCCATTCAAGTGAAGGGTTACAACCCCGGTCCTTGTTTGATTTATGGGTTGTAACTTGGCTATCGGAATAGTCTGTTAGTTATCTTATCGTTCCCTGTTTCTCTAACTCATGTCTTTCGTTATCCTTTATGTACATGTGCTAAATGCTGGTTTTAGTTCTTAATTGAAGCCTCCGTTGTGGCACTTGCTCTTTCTGGGGTCTTACCTAGCTGGTTTTGTATGGCCAGATTTCGAGTGAGTAGTTTCCCGAGGATCTCCCTGCCTTCCAGCCAGATGGTGAACACCAACGTAATCCTGGCAACGAGTGGGTTTCTTATTTTGCTCTCCTACTTTATTGTAAATTATTCTTTTGAGGCATTTAGCCGCCGAGCAAGTCTTAACTCGTATTGAAACTTTAATTTTTGTCTGCCTATGACTGTTACATGATTGACAAATCCTATGGTTGATCATATATGACTTAAACTCTTGCTAGTCTTCGTATTTTTGTATGACTAGCTTCATGATCATCTGAATATGTAATATTTGGGATGCCTTACTTTGTATGTCTGATGATCTTACATCTTGTAACAATTACTTGCTTGTTGAGATTGAGACATAGGCTTGTTCATGACCATAAGAGACTGTTGGCTTGTAGATAAACCCTCATGCATCTAGACAGCCGTGACCGTATATCGAGATAGATTATACTTAATGTACGTAGCTGGCTATGTCTGTCCCCCGCTCTCCAGTATTCTGGTTCTGGGGCATGACACTATTGCTCTATTATAACTTTTTCAACTCTATAATGCCTCCTAGGTGTGAGCAGTCGGTAATTCGGTTCAAACTGAACTAACTTTGAAAAAAAAATGAACCAAACCTAATATATTTGAAAATCAACCTACTTTTCACACAAAATGAACTGAATCGTATTAAATTTAGGTCCGACTTGATTATTTCACTTGTGTTGAAATTTGTTAGAGTCCAGTTTGGATTTGGTAACAACATATTATGAAATCCAATTCTATTTAAATATTTGATTTGATTAGATTTGGATGTCCTATAATTGGTGTTGTGCTATTTTGTAGGATTCTATTTTAGGAAATCCTATTATGATCTAAAACATGATGTTGATAGAATATTTTAGGCATAATAGGATTTCTATTTTATTCATATTTAAAAAATCATATTATACTTGAATATGATTTTATCATCCTATATAAATGGTGTGAGGGTGGAGGCAAAAAGTGGAGGTTCGGGATGCTCGTCCATAAGAAAATCTAAAGAAAGTCGTTTTTACTCTTAGGACTTCGTCATCCAAGAAGAAGGAGGAAGGAGATCTAATCAAGGAGTCGTCAACTTTGGTTAGAGAAATTGCTAGGGGTTGGCGAGTGATCACAATTGTAATCTTAATTTTTTTTCTTGAGAGTGGTGAGGGATGAACCTATTAGGACAAAGGCTTCAACATTAGTTTTTGTCAATCTTGTAATTTTCATCTGAGAGAAGGTTAGGATTTGTCCGAGTGACATAGTCACTGCCATATACTTGTCTTTATTTGTGCTTGGTGTCCATTAGACGGGGGTTGGTTTGATCAGGTGGGTTGGCAAATGCTTCCGTGCGCCTAACAATTGGTATCAGAGCTTTGGAGTTCTGGCAACCATGTCTATGGAGCTGATTACCACTCATATGATCACCCACAACAGGAGAGAACTGGGCAATTTGGAAGCCAATAATGGAGGATATACTCTGGTACAAGGACTTGCTTGGTCCGTTGGAGGATGACAGCACAAAGCTATCGAACAAAGCTGCTGAAGACTGAAAACGATTAGATCGAAAGGTTGTTGGATTCATCCGCCAATGGCTGGACGAATCGATGTTTCACCACGTGTCCATGGAGAGTTTGGCAAAGGCATTATGAAAGAAGCTGCTTTAGTTGTACGAAAGGAAGACGGCTGGCAACAAGGCATTTTTTATTCGCCAACTCGTCAGCTCGAAGTACACGGAGGGGTGCCTCGGTGGAACACATCAGAACGAGGTTCATGGTATCATCAATCAATTGTCTACGATAAATATGGTGATTGATGATGATCTTCAAACTCTACTACTTTTGAGTTCTCTAACGGAAAGTGGAAGACGTTGGTGGTGTCGGTGAGCAACTCTGCACCGAATGAAATTGTCGTGATGGAGACATTCAAAATAGCTTGTTGAATGAGGAGGTCTGACGCAAGTAAGTTGAATCGTCACAAGAGAACCCTCTGGTGGCTTCCTACAGGAAGGAAAGACTCAATTCACAGGCGAGGACAGTTAGGGTCACATTTTTCCCATGTGACCTGACTAAGACTTGGGCCAGATTGTATATGTAGGAATAGTTATGGGCCAAGCACCGAGTCTTAGAACAAAGAAGTAGTTTATTATTTTGGAGACTTAGCTAGGAATTACTTTAGGATTAATTTTTGAATATTTTAAATATATTTCTTATTTTAGGTGATTAGAAGGCATTGTCACTTTCTGGTAAAGAGGCAAGTGCTAGTACTCAATCAACACATTGCATGCATATCATATTGCACATCCTGACTGGACCATTGTCTATCGGGTGATAGCAGGTTGGTGAGAATTGCTTGGAAGACTTAGAATTAGTGTAGAATTATTTATGTACTATTCGTTGTATATTATTTTGAAGATTGGTCGGATTTGTCTTCGGGATGAGATTGATATGTATTTGTACCAAAAGAGATACAGTGGACTGTGATTGTGTGTGTGTGTGTGTTGATTGTTTTCTGTTTTAGTTTGAGCATCAATGGATATCATTAGCACTTGTGGATTCTGTCAGCCCCTGTTTTTCAAATTTGGTTTA
>JANAVB010032568.1:27500-135350 GCA_029216955.1 Iris pallida
TTTGGTTTTCATAACAAATGGGTGGACATGATGTTACTCCTAGTGAACAATGTTTGGTATGCGCCATTGATTAATGGTGAATCTACTGAATACTTCCAATCCTTCCGCGGCGTTCGACAAGGGGATCCCCTATCACCAGTATTGGTCATCATAGCGACTGAGGTTCTATCGCGTAGCCTGAAGAAGTTGACTGATACAGAAGGGTTTTCGTTATTTTCATCTCCTCGTGGTTGTCCTGCGATCACTCATTTGGCATATGCGGATGACCTTCTTCTATTCTCGGCTGGGGATCTTCGTTCGGTCTCGAAGATTACAGATCTTTTGTCTACTTATGAGGCTGTCTCGGGGCAGTTAATCAACAAGGCTAAATCCTCTGTTTATATATCAAAGAATATTCTGACAGAGAGGGGTGAGGAGCTGGCTGCTAGAACTGGTTTTCAGATTGGTGTGCCACCATTCACATATCTCGGCTGTCCTCTCATGGCTGGGCAACGCAATGGAGGAATGTACGAGGAGCTTCTCAATCGTATCAGGATTAAGTTAGAGGGTTGGCATAACAAAATCCTATCTCCAGGTGGAAAGCTTGTGTTGATCAAGGCGGTCTTGACATCCATTCCAGTATACACTTTGGCAGCATGTAATCCGCCCGTAGCGGTTCTTTGTCGTATGGAAAGCATGTTCTCCAGCTTCTTTTGGGGAGCTCAGGACGGACTTGCTAAGAGAACGTGGCTAGGATGGGACCGTATTGCTAGAACTAAACAAGAAGGAGGCCTTGGAATCAAAAGGTTAGAGGACATGATGAATGCTTTCACTATTAAACTATGGTGGAAGTTTATGACCCAAACCAGTCTTTGGACGACATTGTTTATGGTGAAGTACTGTTCTATTGCTTCTCCTATTGATGTTCGTATAACCTCTAATGCCTCTCATGTTTAGAAGAGACTTATTGCGGGTAGAGATATGGCGCAACACAACATGTATCCGATCGAAGACACCTGGGGTATTCAAGCCAGAAAGTTCACTGTGGCTTCGGCATGGGACATTGCTCGGATCCAGCAACCTATATTGCCAGACTTTGCGCATATCTGGAGCACATGTATACCGATCAAATGGACAGTTCTTCTTTGGAGAACTTTGCACAACAAACTTCCTACAGATGACAACATCGCACGTCTGGGTTTTAGTCTTGCTTCGAAATGTCACTGCTGCCTCATCAGTGATATTGAGACTTTGGAACACATTTTGCATAAAGGAGATTTGGCTAAGGGTGTTTGGGGAGCTATTTATTTAATCTACATGGTTCGGGACAGAGGAAGGACTCTCATTGAGAGGCTGCGGGATTGGTGGAGAAAGAAGAACAAGCACAATAAGGCGATTGTTGCAGCAGCGGTGATCTGGGTTCTTTGGAAGAATAGGAACAAAAATAGATATGAAAATTCGGGTTTCTCTACTACTATGTTGATCAATGAAGTCCACAGACAAGTGGAGAAGGCTACTATCATTGAATAAAGATCTGTTTTGGATTAAATTATATATATATATATATATATATATATATATATATATATATATATATATATATTATAATATATATTATATATATATAAATATATATATATATATAAATATATATTTTTTTATATATATAAAAATATATATATATATATATATATATATATATATATATATATAATATATTATATAATATATATATATATATATATATATTATATATATATATATTATATATAATATATATATATATATATATATATATATATATTTCTTTTTTTTTTCTTTTTTATATATATATATATATATATATTATATATATATATATATATATATATATATATATATATTTTTTTTCTTTTTTTATATATATAATATATATTAATATATATATATATATTATATATATATAGATATATATAGATATATTTATATATATATTATATATATATATATATATATATATAATATATTATATATATATATATATGTATAAATATAAATATTGTTGTTGCATATTTATATATGTATTTCAATTCTACCATGAATAAAATGCTATTATGTAAAATTTTACAAGATTATTTTATTATATAAATTTGTGATTTGTATATTTTACCACTCTAAAATATATATATTATTTAGATTTCTGTATTTTAATTGTTATGACCAATTGATGTCCAAACCTAGTTTAAGTTTTTGGGCCCAATTGTGTCTAATATATTCAGAGTCTGTACAAGTCATATTGGACTTGATTCATGGCTCTGGGTCCTGTATCTGGACTTCGGTTCAATTTCGAATACATGGACAAAAATAGTAAATAATTAATTAATTAATTTCCAGAAACTGTTGCTTGCTGTTTTTGAATTTGTATATATATTTTAAGTGCTGTATAAATCAGGGAAAAATTATATTTAAATACTATGTTAATTTAGACAATTTATTATAATTTTTTAGCATTTAATAAGTGCTTTAATATTTTATAAAAATGAACTCATTTTCAGTATATTTATGTTTGCTGATTTTTAATAATTATTTATGAGGGTTTATAAATTCCAGAAAAATTAGTATAAATTTCTATAATTAACAAGGATCACTTTGGTACTTTATTTTATATAAAATTGAGCTTTTTGTCTATCTCAAAAATTGTTGGAACACGGTGTATAGTTTGATTTATTTATTGATTAATTACGACTTATAATATTTTGTGTTGTTTTGAGTTATAGTAGTATTGGACCTCACCCCGCACTAGTGTAAAGACCATAGGAAGTTAGTTTGAGTATTGTTTCACCCCACATTGGTCTCCTATGCTAACGTCATCATTTGGCTAGGTGTCCAGTCAGAAGTCGTGTTGCACCACTAGTGTTTTAATGTTTAACTTAGTATAAAAACTAAGTTTTTGTGTTATTTCTACAGTGACGAGTCACCAGGAATCTATAGCATTTTTATCGCTGCTTTGCTTTACTAAAGGCAAGTACTTCTACAAACTTTATATACTGTTACAACAATGAACTACGAATCCAACCATGTTAAATGCCGATCCTTGGGGTAGCAAGTTAAATCTTCACATATTGTACTTTCAGTCACTACCATGTTTAGAACAGTTTTATATCTCTCACATGATTAGAATCTGGATATGGGAAAACTGATAGTTGAGTACGTGATCATGCCCCCTTATTCGTACCGAGCAAAGTTTCATTCTACATGTTACTGCGCCGTAGGCCATTATCCAGCATTTCTGTACGGATGTACACCTATGCTTGTACACTTGTACGTATGTACATTTTATTTACATGTGCCACAGTATATTGTACACCTATTGACGATCACGTACCTGCTACAGTTTTAAACATTACATATATATTTGTCTCTATGACATATGTGTCCTTGCCATGATAGATTATGATGTGCCATGATTCCAGTTTATTACATTCATGTTCATTTCATGTTTCGTATATTTAGTTTGCTAGAATCAGTACTTGCTTCCATCCTGACAGGATAACGTTGTAGGTATTCTTACTGAGGAGGAGTTGCACTGTGATTCATATTATGGAGTTACTGCCGAGGACCAGGCTTTATCTTACGAGGATGTACCTGCGGGAAAACTCGTCTAGTTTGTGTAGTTGCTCAGGATATTTAGTGTAGTCATGTATTAGACTACGTATTTTGTAACTGGACCTGTATCCAGTTTTACATTTCGGACTTGTACTTGGACTTACTATTATATGAGATGACTTTTGTGTTAGGAGCATTTATGACTCTTCTTTATATATAGAACTGTTAGCACATTTTAGTCTTTCCATGTTATCTTTAGAACAGCTTACTACGCTTTATCTCAAGCGTAGGCTGGACATGACTCGGCCCGGCCCAACAATTTGGGTAGCGGGTCGTGACGGATTCTCGAAGACTAAATAGCTAACTATCGCTATCAATGACAGCGTAGGCTGGACGCGCTCACAACCCATACCCGATCATGCGGGCACGGGACATGACACATTTTTATGGTGGCTCATACAGGTCTCTCTAATGGTGCATGGATTAGAGTACCATTGGAAGCCTGCAAAAAATAGGAATGCTCAATCACAGTTTAGGCCATTCTTGTCATTATGTGACTATTTCTCTATTGCCTAGATTTCGATCGAAATTTCTATTGATTGTATCTTTCTGCATTCCCTACTCTTTGATTTTGACTCTATTCCACTAGGCCAGACCTATACAGATTTTATTGACCATGCCTAGCATGCCTATATGACTTTACATGCATAGGTAATTTTATTCTGATTATATCGATTATCATGCTTAATGGTTTTGACTTTCACCATGCATAGATGTCTTTGGTTAAGTATTCGATCGGGTCTATATGATTTATTCAGTCGTGACTATATCGTGCCTAAATGATTTTGATCTTATTCGTGCCTAAATGAGTTGTATTCTTAATCATGCCTGAATGACTTTGATCATAACTAAATGATTTATTTGATTATACGACCGTAATTTGATCGGTGTTTTGACCCTGTCCTAGTTTAGGTTTTAGTTGTGATTATATCATTTCAATCCTAAATTTGATTGTGCCAAATCATGACTTCCCTTAAATTCGACTCTACTCATGATCGTGCTTGACCAATTTTGATCATTTCTTAATCGTGCCTAACCAAATCTTCCTTAACTTTCGATTCAAGATCATGCATGATTGATTGTGATCGTACCATTTCGTCCTAAAACGTGCCTAAAATAAAATGATTTTTCTCTAATCAACCCTAAATGATTATGATCATGAATAGATCTTAAACTCTAACTTGATCATGACTATATCATTTTGTCATATTTCGATCGTGCCTAAATTTTGATCGTGCCTAGTTAATTTTCTACTGATCATAACAATTTTATTTTGCGCCTAATCAATTTTCCTTATTATCATGTCACATCAAATTCCTATATGTGATTATTCCTTTGATTGTATCTAAATGATCGTAATTTTGATCAAATGTTTTGATGTTGTCCTTGATTGACTTTTTAGTCGTGATTATCATGTTTCGACACCACTTCTAATCATGCCAAATTGTATCATGATCGTGCCTTAACAATTTTTTATCATTATCGTGTCATCTTCAAATTTCTCTCTTTGATTTTTTTTTATCGTGCTTAGTCATGCCAAATAGATTCTTTTCCTATTCATAATCGTGCTAAGTAATTTTGATCTTCATGGCATTTTATAGTTAGTCATGTTATTTAAAATTTCGAGAACAAAATTTTTCTAAGGTGGATAGATTTGTAACCTCATTGTTCCTAAATAATAAAGATTTTGGATTTTTCTAGTATTTTACTATTTTTTTAGTATTAAGCTTCTGAGCCAGACCTCAATATTTGGTCAGACCCCACCTCTCATTTGATCCTTAGCAACATAACTGCTGAAGCCCAGCAAAGCCAATTCTTTTCTGTTCCTGGGCCAAGCCAGTAAAGCCAAGCCCATACCTATTAAAACCCAAAGCATTAAGTTTTGGTCGAAGTCCATCAAACCCATATTGTATGAACCAAACCCATTTGGATTTACCCGACCCGATAAGAGAATTCCTATTTAATCAAACACTCGACACATAAGCTTTTCTCTTTCCTTTTCTTTCCTTTCTCCTTCGTGTGATCGACGGAAAGCGTCAACACATGCACAGGCGACCTCTCCAACTCTTCTAAACGGCTCTAGGGAGGTCGTTTCCACCGCCTCTCACCAGCCCATCATAGTTGTCCACCACCCACCGACCTAGTCTGGCTAATCTCCGTCATTCATCCCTAACGGCCCACTGCCTCTCCGTCCCTATAAATAGAGCCTTCCCCGACTTCTTCTTCATCATCCTCCAATTCCTGGCGAAGCCCTGTCGATTTTCTTGTTAGTTGTTCTTCTTCCTAATCCGCTCCTCGCGGAGCTCGGCTATGGAGACCAGTGGACCAGTGCTGTGACATCGCGGCTATCTCAGCTAGTGTCTCGACGAACTCATTTGATTAATTTTCATCGGAATTGAATGTTGGGATCCTTGATTTGTGGCAATTCCAATCGAATTCCTGAAATCATAATCGACCGAGCGTGTGTGGCTTGTGCGGTAGATCGATTGCGGAAGCGGCAGTCAACTTCGATCTGTGAGTTCTCTCAAACTTATACTTGATATAAATCCTCTTTTCCTTGAAACTCTGATCAAAATGATCACAATTTCATATCCATTTTGTTTCCAATTCATGCATGTAAACTGTTTGTTGAAATATTTGAATCAACTAGGCTACTAGTTGTGGACACGTGAACATCAGTACGGACACGACGTATGCATTTGACATCATAGCTTCCCTCGAGACTGCTGGGACCTTCTGTACTTCCTCTTTGTCATGACCCGCACCCACTGTGAGGGTACGAATACGTAACAGCGCCCAGTCTACGCCGCAATGTCGACGGTAGAACGCTGTTCTAGGTCACTATCTAACCATCAACTCATGCAGTATATAATGTACTCATCATGATCAACTCCGAACGGAGGACAAGTATAAGATATTGTGACTCAATCACAGTCTAAGCACGATAAGATAACACTGAAGAGATAACTAAGAAATAGAAAAACAACTACTACTACTGAAATAATAACAACATCTCAACAATCTGAAATACAACACAAATCTCAAATCAATACAACAAGTCCAAATAAGAATAATGCAAGTCTAAAGCTGTATCCCGATCACTGCTAAGTATCGGGACCAAAGGTGGCTAATCCCTCGTCAGGTCCATAATGAGTAGGGCAAGTGTCCTCAGGGCAATCATCTGTAAAATTTTAACAGGTCCAGTCAGGACAGGAACGAGCACAATCTCATCTAGAAAACCCAAGTAAATAACAGAGAACTATAAAGCAGTTATAGACAGTTGTATTGATGAACATGGCAGTTATACATTCAGGTGGTGGTATAGAGAGACAGATAAAGCAAAAGGAAAGTAAAGTAACTAAACAAGAGAAGAATCATGGCAATAAAGACTATAAAGTGGAATCATGCTGAACTAGAGTAACATGATAAGTCCAATCAGTAAATGTAGAAAAGTGTAAACTCCAATGTAAGTCCGGTACAAGATGAATCTAATACAAGATGAATCTAATACAAGATGAATCCAGTACGAGATGATTCCAGTCATAGTGATCAATGATTCCAAGGTGAGTCCAGCCTATACTCTAACAGTATGTTTTAAAATACCGAAATCGACATGTAAACGGCTATAGGTAATCCGGCACATCACACACCTGGCCAGGTGTGAGATGGCTATCATTCCAGTTTGATTCCAGCATGAGGGTGATTCCAGAATTGGGGTATATCTACATGTCTTACTCTAGTATTTTCCCTCCCATCAAATGAATCCAGAAATCCGACACATCATTCAAGATGAGTCCAGCCAGAACATGATGATATCAGTAAATGATTCCAGAATGATTCCAGTAATAGAGGCCAGAAAATAAATGTGTGTCGCATATATGAATCTAGAAATATCCATGCGTGTTGTAATAGAGAATCGCATACAACTAACTAGAACTGAAGTACAGTAATTGACAAATAAATGAGAGAACTATCAGAGAATATACTCGCCTGCTACTCTGAAAAGAGTAGTATAATATCAGATGTCTGCACCGGAGTCACAATATCCTAAACAGAGTAATATGGGTTATGACATATTTAATACAAGGAAAATAAAAGCTACAATACAAACTATATGATTTCTAGGTCAAACTAGGTCAAAGTCAACTCTAAGTCAAACCTGGTCAACTGTCTAGGTCAAACTAGGTTAATTGGTCACATTTAGACTCAATGTTGACTTTTGGTCAACTCTAGTCAATCCTGAACTATTGGGTCAAACATTGTTCAAATGTTAACTATCTAATCAAACTCTACCTATACCATATCACACATCTAAGGTAAATCACATATATATCTATATAGAGCATTACCCATAACATAGACATAATGTATTACACTATGGCCTCCACTCTAACTAACTCTAATCCATAACCATATTGCATATCCTAGTATCACATATCTGCATACAAAGGCATTCCCTCTTATCCAATACTACCTCTACCCATGTATATATAATGCTCACATACATGAACCCATCATATATACATAACCTACTCAAGGCTAACCATATACTAATCACATATAGATATAAGTATCTCCAACCTTATTCCAAACTACCTTATCCCCAACTCACAGCCTATCTATCAATACAACCAATGTAAAGGAATAAAAGTAAATTGAAAAAAAAAGGAATTCTGAAAACAATAAAGCCAACTGAAATCAATACCTAAACTAACACCCAAGATCTGATACTTAATACCTAACTCTAATGCTCAAGGCTAAGGCCTAAGGTCAATCCAAGTAGCCAAATGAAGTGAGCCTAAGGCCAACTGCCTAGCCACTGCTCTGCTTGCCTGCTACAGCTGCAATTGCAAATACTGCTACTCCTGCTAGCTGCTGAAATGCTAACACTAAATATCTAAACACTCAAGGATACTCTAAGCTATCCTAATCTCTGATACTCAACCAAAACATGACACTAACTCTCAAGCCTTACCCACAACCTCTAATACAACGAAATACTAACCGAGCTAACCCATATCCTAGCACTTGATACCCTCATAAACAGATATACGTACCTACTTATCTATAATATATATGCAACCTGAATATATATGAACCTACATATGTGAATCCTGAATATATATATCAACATCACAGGCATTAAAAAAAGGGGGGTGGTCGAGTGTGTAACAGATAGCAGTGGTGTGCGTGTCAATGTATCTGTGTACAGAGCAATGTGAAGGGTAAAGAGTGGAATGAGTGATTGAGTGTCCCAGGTTAGCATAGTGTATGGGTGTTTGTGTGATACTAACAGGAAGGGTGTGTGTGTAAATACATGATAGTGATGTGTATGTGTGATACATGATGTGGTGTGCACTTGACAGTTTCATAAAACAGTGCACACATTCTAACCCATTCGAAATCCTAAACAAGTCTCCACATGAAACCCTAACATCCAAACATATTCAGCTATATAACATATGTAAAACATGTAATTTAATCATTAAAATTGGTTTTAAAACATTCGAGAATAGAAAATGCTTACTGATACTGCACAGTTTCAGGAAAGGGGAAAGTAAATTTAGATATCGAAAGTAACCTAAATCATCCATTAAAAGGTTAGTAATTATGGCAGCACATATGTACGTGTCAAACGAGGTGTTCGTGTCCGTGCAAGTGGACACGAACGTGTCCATACACGAATTATACAGAGTAAAAAAGACCGCACATGCAGCCTCATGCGTGCGAGCCTTCGTGGGCTCGACACAGAGCTCGAGGTGGGTCAAGCTCGTGCATATGGGTTCGCCCAGAGTAGGGCTAGGATTCCAACACCCTGACCTGGGTCGAACCTGTGTCGTGTCCAAGTTCCAGTCGCGTTTCAGAGCTGGTGTACACGTGTGTGTACGACAGACAGCGACCAGTGCGAGAGTGAAAACTCCCAAACCACTAAACCAAATTGTGTGAGACTTTGGGGGCATGTTGTCAAACATTGCCCCCAGGTGTCCAACAATTTTGGTGTCTAACCCAGTCGTGCTGTGTCGGATATGGACGTGCGGCAGCAGGACACTGCACGGGGGCCTCGTACTGTAGATCGTGTCCAAATTTGGACACAAAAACCAACCCAAATCATGCTCAGCCACATACATACATAATCTACATATGATTAGCTACCCAAATATATAATTTGTTTTGAAAACCAAGAACAAAAAGTTCTAAGAGGCATTTCGTCGAACACCTATGTACATACATTGATACGTGTCCGACACGGATACCAAACGAACACAAAATCCACCCAAATTCTAGGGACAGCTAGGGGACACCTAGATCCAGCCAAATATGTAAAGAAATCGGAATAATAATACAATTTAAGGGCTTTTACCAATAGGTGCAAATAGCAAGAAAAAGTCCCAAAATGAAGTATTCCTCCTTGCTAGCTCGGATCCCCAAATTGCTCAAAATCTGGAATTACTCTCCATAAACAGGAAATAGAAGGGTATTAGTCTCTAATGCAAGAAACTAGAGTTAAAAAGGATTTAAAATGAGAAATCTATGGATTGAAAAAGAATGGACAAACCTTCTTTTTCCTATGTGTTGGAATGATACAAAAGAGCCAAGAACTAATTAGGAGAATATTTATATGGAAAGGGAAGCCCTAGTGGCTAGTCATAAAGTTAAAATTAGGGTTAGGGTTTAGTCTAATGGGCTATGGGCCTAGTTGCACTAGCTAACTAGCTCAAGTCCTTAGCCTTTGGTCCAATGCAAAAATCCTCCTACTCTCTCCGTAAAACTTAGCCAACTTAAGTCAACCAAGACCAACTTAAGATAGATTAGGGTCCCTTGCCATGTCAACTAAGTCACCAAAGTCAAGGTCAAAGTCTAGGACAGTCTCTTAAGTCACAGCTAGCAAAAAGTCAAAATTAACAATCACCAATGCATTAAATCATAAAATAATTCAAAGAGGACAAATAACCAAAATACCCTCATGCTCAAAACTAAAAGTAAATCATCCCAATGACATGGCCAGGCTTTAGGTCAGGCAGTCTCTCAGGTTACACTAGCAAAGCATCAAAATCACAAGCCATGACTTAAAACAGTTTTAAATTGATTAAAAATTACCAAAATTCATAATGTAATTTAAATAGCAATAAAAATGATTATAATTCAAATTTTCAAAAGTATCCTCATTTCAGAAACTGGGTGTTACAAGTAAACCCCCCTTAAAAAAAATTTGTCCTCAAAATTAAGATGATCGCACCCTTCCTAGGGCAAACCCCCAATCAATCAAAGTCGAAGCAACACAATCCTACTGGTCATGATTCCACAGTCTCGATCAGGGTAGCTACACTATCTAGCATATCACAAGCAATATCCTGGCAGGTACTAATGGAAATTATAGATGAAAGTGGGAAGGAAGAACAAGAAGGTCAAACCTGCTAATTCATCACCTGCAACATCAGTCTCCTCGACTGCCATCACAAAAGCTCCACCTCTCTGGTGCTGAGCTACAGGTGGCCTAGCTCCCTCAAAAGAAGGTGCAATGGGACAATCTATCTTCTGGTGGGCACCAGACCCACAGAAATATAAACCTTCAGCCTCTTCCTGCACTGCTCTCAGATGTGTCCGGCTTCCTGCAGTAGGAACAACTGATCGCCTTCAAGTCCTGACCCCGATACTGATGCTGCACCTGCTGAACTCCCACTGGTGTCTGTGTCTGCTGAATCTGCACATGAGGCCTCTTGGCCTGGCCTCCTCTGCTACTTGGACCGTGAGCGTCCCGTCTCATCTTGAGCCTCAGCTCAAGATCATCCTCTGCTGCTAAGGCACCCACCAAGATCTTCTCAAAAGTGGCACCACGGGCACTCTTGGTATAGGACTTTACCTCATTGACCAGTCCCTTTCTGAACCTCCGGGCCTTCGTCGCCTCGGACAACCCCTCGACAAATCTCCCCAGACGACAGAACTCCCATGCATACTCCTCTACGGACTAGCTGCCCTGTACTAAGGCTTCGAACTGAGTCTCGAGGGCTCCTAGCGCTGCATCTGGGAAAAACTTCTCCTTGAACAGCTTCTTGAATGTTGCCCAAGTCTGCCATGGTGTACCAACCCTCGGGTCGGTCTAGTACCAAGTGCGGGCTAAATCCTGCATCATACTGGCCGCCGCCTCGATCTGTAGCCTCGCTGGAATCTCTACCAGTCTAAAAATCTCCTCTATATGCTCTATCCACTCATCAGTGTACAAAATGCCCTCTGTACCCCTGAAGTCCCTCGGGTGCATCTTCTGGAAGTCTTGGATGTCCTTCTCCTTTGGCTTGTGTGGCTGCTGAACTGCCGAAGGCTGAGCTGCTGCCCTCTCAACTACCGTCAGGGCCAGATCAATGCCCCGACTAAACTCTGCAGTCTGACGCTACTGTTGGGACTGCTGGGCCTCCATGATCTGCTGAAAGAATGTGAACAGCTGAACTGCGTCAACTGTCCCTGAAGGTGGCTAATGCTGCTGGAGCATCTCTGGAATTACCGGGCTCTGTCTGTGCACTGGTGGAGGGGCTCCTCCAAAGGCAGCAGAAATACCTACCCCAGCTGGCTGAACTGGTGCCGTGGTATCGGGGGCTGGCTGTACAGGACGAGAGGTGGCAGACCTCTCAACAGTGTCCCTCGGTCCGGAGCGATGGGATCTAGTCTCGACCATCCTGGAGACAGATCAAACAAGGAATCAATACTGAAATAGAAGCGATAAATCTAGAAAGGACAGTTAATTTCAAGGAAGACAAATCAGCAAGATGTATAAATGGCATGAATTAAAGCAAAAACATTTTCCTAACTATGATTGAGTACCTTTCCGTTGAAACCTATCGCTCAATCCTATCGCAGGCTCGCAGCAGTACAACTAAGTCGCCGTACTACCACGATATCGTACTAATGCGACTCTCGACCTGCATGGGCCACCAGTAAAAATGTGTCACGACCCGCACCCACTGTGAGGGTACGAGTACGTAACAGCGCCCAGCCTACGCCGCAGTGTCGGCGGTAGAACTTTGTTCTAGGTCACTATCTAACCATCAACTCATGCAGTATATAATGTACTCATCATGATCAACTCCGAACAGAGGACAAGTATAAGATATTGTGACTCAATCACAGTCTAAGCACGATAAGATAACACTGAAGAGATAACTAAGAAATAGAAAGACAACTACTACTACTGAAATAATAACAACATCTCAACAATCTGAAATACAACACAAATCTCAAATCAATACAATAAGTCCAAATCTCAAGCCTAATCTCAACCAAAACATGACACTAACTCTCAAGCCTTACCCACAACCTCTAATACAACGAAATACTAACCGAGCTAACCCATATCCTAGCACTTGATACCCTCATAAACAGATATACGTACCTACTTATCTATAATATATATGCAACCTGAATATATATATGAACCTACATATGTGAATCCTGAATATATATATCAATATCACAGGCATTAAAAAAAAGGGGGTGGTCGAGTGTGTAACAGATAGCAGTGGTGTGCGTGTCAATGTATCTATGTGCTAAGCAATGTGAAGGGTAAAGAGTGGAATGAGTGATTGAGTGTCCCAGGTTAGCATAGTGTATGGGTGTTTGTGTGATACTAACAGAAAGGGTGTGTGTGTAAATACATGACAGTGATGTGTATGTGTGATACATGATGTGGTGTGCACTTGACAGTTTCATAAAACAGTGCACACATTCTAACCCATTCGAAATCCTAAACAAGTCTCCACATGAAACCCTAACATCCAAACATATTCAGCTATATAACATATGTAAAACATGTAATTTAATCATTAAAATTGGTTTTAAAACATTCGAGAATAGGAAATGCTTACTGATACTGCACAGTTTCAGGAAAGGGAAAAAGTAAATTTAGATATCGAAAGTAACCTAAATCGTCCATTAAATGGTTAGTAATTATGGCAGCACATATGTACGTGTCAAACGAGGTGTTCGTGTCCGTGCAAGTGGACACGAACGTGTCCATACACGAATTATACAGTGTAAAAAAGACCGCATTGGTAGCCTCGTGCGTGTGAGCCTTCATGGGCTCGACACAGAGCTCGAGGTGGGTCAAGCTCGTGCATATGGGTTCGCCCAGAGTAGGGCTAGGATTCCAACACCCTGACCTGGGTCGAACCTGTGTCGTGTCCAAGTTCCAGTCGCGTTTCAGAGCTGGTTTACATGTGTGTGCACGACAGACAGCGACCAGTGCGAGAGTGAAAACTCCCAAACCACTAAACCAAATTGTGTGAGACTTTGGGGGCATGTTGTCAAACATTGCCCCCAGGTGTCCAACAATTTTCGTGTCTAACCCAGTCGTGCTGTGTCGGATATGGACGTGTGGCAGCAGGACACTGCTCGGGGGCCTCGTACTGTAGATCGTGTCCAAATTTGGACACAAAAACCAACCCAAATCATGCTCAGCCACATACATACATAATCTACATATGATTAGCTACCCAAATATATAATTTGTTTTGAAAACCAAGAACAAAAAGTTCTAAGAGGCATTTCGTCGAACACCTATGTACATACATTGATACGTATCCGACACGGACACCAAACGAACACAAAATCCACCCAAATTCTAGGGACAGCTAGGGGACACCTAGATCCAGCCAAATATGCAAAGAAATCAGAATAATAATACAATTTAAGGGCTTTTACCTATAGGTGCAAATAGCAAGAAAAAGTCCCAAAATGAAGTATTCCTCCTTGCTAGCTCGGATCCCCAAATTGCTCAAAATCTGGAATTACTCTCCATAAACAGGAAATAGAAGGGTATTAGTCTCTAATGCAAGAAACTAGAGTTAAAAAGGATTTAAAATGAGAAATCTATGGATTGGAAAAGAATGGACAAACCTTCTTTTTCCTATGTGTTGGAATGATACAAAAGAGCCAAGAACTAATTAGGAGAATATTTATAGGGAAAGGGAAGCCCTAGTGGCTGGTCATAAAGTGAAAATTAGGGTTAGGGTTTAGTCTAATGGGCTATGGGCCTAGTTGCACTAGCTAACTAGCTCAAGTCCTTAGCCTTTGGTCCAATGCAAAAATCCTCCTACTCTCTCCGTAAAACTTAGCCAACTTAAGTCAACCAAGACCAACTTAAGTTAGATTAGGGTCCTTTGCCATGTCAACTAAGTCACCAAAGTCAAGGTCAAAGTCTAGGACAGTCTCTTAAGTCACAGCTAGCAAAAAGTTAAAATTAACAATCACCAATGCATTAAATCATAAAATAATTCAAAGAGGACAAATAACCAAAATATCCTCATGCTCAAAAGTAAAAGTAAATCATCCCAATGATATGGCCAGGCTCTAGGTCATGCAGTCTCTCAGGTTACACTAGCAAAGCATCAAAATCACAAGCCATGACTTAAAACAGTTTTAAATTGATTAAAAATTACCAAAATTCATAATGTGATTTAAATAGCAATAAAAATAATTATAATTCAAATTTTCAAAAGTATCCTCATTTCAGAAACTGGGTGTTACAAGTAAACCCCCCTTAAAAAAAATTTGTCCTCAAAATTAAGATGATCGCACCCTTCCTAGGGCAAACCCCCAATCAATCAAAGTCGAAGCAACACAATCCTACTGGTCATGATTCCACAGTCTCGATCAGGGTAGCTACACTATCTAGCATATCACAAGCAATATCCTGGCAGGTGTTTGCCATTAAAATTGTTTTGATTGAAATCTTAATACAAACAGAACAGTGATACAATGTAGGACTTAGATGTAGTCCTAGGAGTACACTTTTGTTTAAGCTGGGTCCTTAGTGCCAATGGAGCGAGTGGTAATGCGTTGACTCCGTTGACCGGCTGACGGCGGTTATCGGTTCTCTGAAGGTGTTGATTGCTCTGGGTGCTGGAGCTTGCTGAGAGGAGTAAGACGTTGAGTGTCTAGAACTGCCTCTCTGGTGATTCTCTGTTGTAGATTCTTTGTGAGTCTTATGTTCTGAGTCTCTATGTCTGTGTGTGAAGGGGATGATCCTTCTATTTATAGTTTTGCAGGCTTGGCTGCTCATGCGCGCATGTAGGATGCACCGGTGTGGGGATGCCACGTGGAGGTTGCTGATGGAGGCGCATGGATGCTGCGCCCTGATCGAGGGGGAGAACTCTTCATACTGCTGTTGTGAGCCGGCACGTAGCAGAGGGAAGATCTTTCCGTTGCTGAAATCTCGGATGAGTTGAGTCAAAAGACACGTGTCGTCGACTCATGGTTCGAAGATCTCAGATTTGGTGGAGAGGAGTGATCTGGTGGGCTGTGCCTTGGATTGGGCGTAGGAGGAGGCTGCGGCTCATAACCTTCAGGAGTTACAAACCACTTTGGGGCGCATGGCTTTTGAGGCGCATGCAGGCGACTTTCCTTCTGTCTTTCGGGATCAGAGAGCAGTCTGAGGTACATGGCTTTTGAGGCGCATGCTGATTTGGACGCATGGCCGTAGAGGCACATGCGGGTTTGGACGCATGGCCGTAGAGGCGCATGCGGATGGACGCATGGCCGTAGAGGCGCATGCGGATGGCCACGTGGCAGTAGCCGTCGGAGTCATGATGATGCTGACGTTGCCGATGCTTCGTTCTCTGAAAAAGCTGTCAACTGTTCAGACTTTGGGAGGCGTGCTGCAAACTCTGTCAGTTCAGCATTTAATGTTGGTGACGTTCGATGGACAGCTGAGTGGGCACGTCGGTTGGCGTTCCACTCAGTATGGAGATGTGTGGGGGGACGCATCCTCTATACTGCACCGAGTACTGTAGGGCGCGTCTGTATGATGCGCCTGACGCCGAAGGGCGCGTCCGTGTGATGCGCTGTCTGGCTGGCGCATCGGACATGTCTTTTAATGATGCGGCTGTCTCGCTCTTCGAGTGCTATAAATAGCCGTTTGGCTGAATTCGAGGCGTCCGGTTCATCCATTTAATGTAAATTCATTGCACAGAATTCGGAGGGCCATCCACTTGGCGCGTGGGTTTGATCTGCCCGGCCTATAAATAGTGGCATGGAGAGAAGATTTGCTTCTCATTCCCTCACGTACTTCCAATATGAATTTGAACATACGGGTGCATTCTGCTGACGAAGTGCTCCCGAGGGTGAAGATGAGACGCTGTGTTGTCTTCGATGCACTTGAAGGTGACTGTTACATCCAAAAGACGGAGTCGAGGGCTTCTGAGGCAGGCGGAAGGTGCCTGTTGCATCCAAAGATAAGGATGCTCGAGCCTCGTCTCCGTTATTCCGGAAGAGCCGTAGATCGGAATGGCGGTGCAAGGCTCTCTCTTCCTGCAAAGTGGGGGTTTCCCCACTTTGATCGTGTCGAAAGCTGCTCCTTTAGCCATGGTTTCGATCACGGTCTTCCTTCGTCTTTGGAGGCTCTTTCGAAGCCACCCCTGGCCACAGCATTTACGGTGCTCTTCTCTTCCTTGGTTCCAGCCAGAGGGTTAAATGCTTTGTGTCGAAGCATTTATCGGGCGAGCCTGGTTGGAAGAGCGGCACATAACTGGGCTCTGCTCGGCCAGGTGAGCCTGGCTGGAAGAATTTGGCTGAAGGGATGCACATAACTGAGGTGCTGAAGAGATGATGGGATGCGCCTGGATGGAGGCGCATGATATCTGCTGCGCCTCACTGGTAGCGCATAATGATGCTGCGCCTATCTGGAGACGCATGGTGGCCTTTGCGCTTATCTGAAGGCGCATGATGGCCGCTGGCTGTAGACTTTAGGCTCTTTCCTTTGTAGGAATTCTCCTTTGTACAACCTTTTCTAGACATGTAATAGACTTTTATATATAAATAAAAAGTCCTTCTTCAAATGTCTATAATTATTGACTTTGCTGTGAAGTTCTTCATCTGAGTTCTGGCGCATGTAGTGTCTGGCGCATGGGCTTTCTGGTTGTGAAATTCCATGCTTCTACAAGACCCCCTTCAAAGTTTTCAAAACTTTTGAGTAAGTTTTGGAATACTTTGAATAAGAAGCATGGAGGTCAGGGCGCATGATTTCTGGGCGCATGCCTGTTCGGGCGCATGCTCTTCTCATTTAATGATGATGGTGCCTCGGTAACCGAAAAGATTAATGATGATCTTTTGGTTTTTATTTGCTGCTATCCTTGCACAGAACCCGAGGCGACGGCTGAGATCACACGTCATCTGTTCACGCGTGCGACCATGCCCTATAAATAGGTAAGAGTCGGAGAGAGAAAGAGTTCTTCTTCTCTGTGCCTCTGTTTCTTTAGAGTTTCTTCTTCAAAACCCTAACTTCTCCTTCTTCGAGAGAATGGCTCCCAAGACTCCTCGCGGCGCTGCCGGCAAGGGGAAGGAGAAAGCGAAAGAGTCCGCGGATGAGGATGTACCTATCACTCTTGCGCCTCTTGCCGACGTTCGTCCTGAGGTGACAGGTGGGTTTCGTCTCTGCTTTGGGCTCTGTGCCCTAACTGCCGACGCGTATAGACTTCGGTCTTTAATGATACGCCGAGGTTCTATCTCGCCGACGTGCATAGGTTTATACCTTTATCATGCACCGAGGTTTTAATGGCTGACGCGCATGGGTTCTATTCCCTGAAGATGTGCCGAAGCCTTTGTTGACGCGCACGGGCTCACGCACTGATAATGCGTCGAAGCTCCAATGCCAACGCGCATGGGCTTACGCCCTGATGATGCGCCGAGACATGCTGACGCGCATGGGCCTATGCCCTGATGATGCGCCGAAGCAGATGCGCATGGGTTCTTGACATATTTTGTCTTTTTGCCTGACTTTCACTTTTGTTGTGCCAGTGTCGATGACGATCCCTCTGTTGAATGAGGTCCTCCGGGACGCTTCTCTTTGCCAGATGGGAGTTGATTTTGATGAGGCGGTGATCAACCCTGCAAAGGATGCTATCCTTCAGGACCAACCTCGTGAGAGGATGCTACAAATCCAGGTCCAGTTGTCGCTTTTCCTCCAAAGTATGATGGATAGTGGTAAACTGAAGTCTGCTGATTCTGAAGGTGTGACCTTCTTGAAACCAGCCTTTCTGTTTGGCGACCGATTAGTCTCTTCCGAGGCGAAGATATTGAAGATCAGAGAAGACTGGTTTTTTGCTGCTAAGGGCATGATGTTATACATACGGCAGGTTGACCGCCAGTTGCCATTGACAGCCTTTTATCGTCTAGCTTCGAAGAGAAGGATGGGTTGGGAACTTACGCTTTCTCAGGGAGGTGCCTTGGGGGGATCCCTTTCGATTGACACCACCTCGAACCAGCGAGACACCTTGACTGCCTCACGAACCGGTTCCTCGTTCAGTTACCGAGCTTTGCGTCCCGGGAGCATCTATAGTGAAGTCCCAAGTGACACGTTTCCCTTCAGTGCCCCGACTTTTGCAAATCGGATGCTGACGTCGAAGGTCACGTATCCGACAGCCGGTTTTAGAGTCGAAGGTTGGTGTCACTACATCCCGAAGTGGGACGAGTTGACCTCCTGGGTGCTTTCCAGGTTCAAAGTTGAGCTTAAAGAGATAGGGCTGACCGCCGCCATTCGGGCCACGCAGGCAGGCGTGGACCTCAATAAGCCGATGTTCCTTGCGCTCTTGGAGCTTTTCAACGCCCAGACCGGCAGCTTCTTTACTCCCGTGGGGGAGTTGGGATTGGCCCTTCATGAGATGTACGAAGTGTCCAAGCTTCCTTGGGGCTCGGAACCGTACGAGGAATATTTCCCGTCAAATGAAGAGATCCAGGTCTTGGAAGACAAGGACCCGGAGATGATGGCTGTTTTCAAGGAGGTAACGAGCCATCATTATCTGATGCACCGAAAGGACAAGGGTAAGACCCAGCCTCACGTGACTGCTTGGAGGGACTATGTCTTCAGGCAGGATTTGACGGATCCTCGAAGGATCCGGTTTGCGACTCCGCAGGGCTTGAGCAATGCGGAAGTGAGTTCTGAAATAATCCGGCTGGACGAGAGGACCCCACAATCCAATGAGAGCGGCAAGGATGCGTACAGCTGTTTCTGGCATTGTGCGCACCGGATGTCATCTAAGGCAGTGTTGACAGCCTACTTGATGATATGGCTCCGGGATTGCGTATTTGCAGGGGGATCCGGTGCCGTTGAGAGGGTACATCGGAATCTCATTTTGCCTGCGGTAAAGTTGGCCTTTGGACGACCTTTAGCTCTACTCCCCGCGATGGTGTGCAACCTATTGCGCGGTTTGAGGTCTTTCGCTGATGATGTGATCCTCGAGAAAGGTAATAATAATAACTTTCCCCGGGCCGAGCTGCCTTTCCATTATCTTATGGGGTGGCTGATCTTACATCATCCGAATGTGATGAGTCCTGGTCCTGAGGAGGACCATGTTGAAGGAGATGCTTTCATTCGCCGCTTCTACAAGAGGAAGTGGTCTTACACTGGCATCCCCGTTTGTAGGAGGGTTTTGTCCTTCCTTCAGGGGTGGGAAATCGTGAAGGTTGGCCCGATCTTCAAGGATTTCGAGGCCGACCAAGATTTAGTTGATTCTGGCGAGGATGCAGTTACTTTGCCGAAGTGGAGTTTTCGTTGGTTGCAAAGTATCCGGCCTTCTCATCTGGTCTACCGTAACCAGAACAAATGTTATCTGGAGCCTTATCTGCCAAGCCGATTTGCTCGTCAGTTTGGCTATACCCAGCTAATGTTGCGGAATCCCAGTAGTAGTTTAGGCTACGTCGGGAGTTTGCTGGATGGAGCCCGGGGCTGGCAATATTATAACGCCGGATGTACCAACGTTAAGTTTACCACGCCCGTCCGCAATCCTCGGCCGCCGATCCTATATCCGGCCGCCAAGCTATATTGTACCATGAATACTATGTCTCCTGGTTATGACAGGAAGACTAGTTTCATCATTGGAACCCAGTTGGACGCAACAGCGAATATGTTGATGGCAGCCCGATCATATCGTCCACCAGAATTGGCGGGATATTGGGCTGCTGTTGTAGCACCAGTGAGAGACCCGTCTGTCGGAAAGAGGCGGGCTGACACAGAAGCTGGTTCTTCTGTACCAAAAAGGTCGAGAAGGACGTCGACCCCGAAGGTTGCGGAAGTGCCACTTGTAACGCCAATAGGATCAGCTCCTACTGAGGTAAGGAATGCTCCGTAATTCCGATTCTTTAAGTCATTATGGTGACTTATGCTCTTCTTCTTGTAGGGATCGTTGAAGAAGAAGTCCCGTGCTTCAAAACCGGGTACTAGTAAACCGAAGGAGGTGGCAGGCTCTTCTGATGAGCGCATTCCGCCGATGATGTTGTCTCCCGTGGGGGAGGGTCCCGAAGATGTACCGTCTGCCGTGGAGGCTTTGGACGCTGAGGGTCCTACGGACTCGAGGTATCCTGTTGATGAAGTGGATTGGAGTTCGTCACCTTCTGATGACGTCCCTCCAACGTTGCAACAGTCTGTCACGGGGGCAGCAGAGGTGGTTGAGACGGAGGAGAGGGTTGATTCCCCTCCTTATCATGATGAAGGGAGGTCGGCTGAATCATTGCCGAGCCCTACCCCGGCTCCAAATGTGGAAGTCGAGATGGCTACCGATCAGGCGGTAGCGACAGATTCTGTCCCGGTAGAGGGACTTGAGAAGGATGAGACCCTTCTGCCGGTCTCGTCTCCTGGGACTGGCCAGGAGGTAAATGTTGATCTTCCCGTTCTGTCGGGGGAGGTAGCTGATGCTGATAGAACGACGGGGGTAGAAGAGGTCGTTGACGTCGGTGATTTCTCCAGCCTTGAGAAGGGTAAGGGTGTGGAACCCTCTGTTGCTCCTTCCACTTGGGGTACTATCACGACGCATATGCCTGCTCCTTCTGTTCCTTTGACTCCTCGGGCCAGCAGTCTAGGCCCTGTTGATGAAGAGCCTATTGCTGCCGGGATTCAAACCTCTCAGATCGAGGTCGGCGGATCTTCCTCCGGTCCGCAAACTGTAGTAGCTCCCTCAACTCCTGCTATGACGCCGCAGGTGCTGGCGGAAGCCGACGGGTATGTAAAATTCCTCGTCGAGGGAGTGTACAAAATGCTGGAGAAAGGTGTATCTGCAGTGGTAGATACCAAGGGGAGCTTTGCGGCGGCAAAAGCTTTGGCAATGCCTTGTATCGAACTGATCCGCCTTCACCAGGGCCATGACCATATGGCCGAAATTCTGGAGGTTTCGGTGATGGAGCTGGACGAGCGGCTCGCGGAACTGCAGCACATCTAACGAAATGACCTCTCGGTCTTGGTAGATGCAGAGATAGGAAAGTCGATGGCTGAGATCGAGGCTTCCTATCGAGCCGAGGTGAGCAGTTGGGAGCGTGAAGTGGCTGGGACTGAGGCTGCGGCGGAGCAGCTGTCTCAATCTATGAAGAAGACGACGGAGAAGCGAGCTGCGGTGGATGCTAACATCGCAGAAGTTGATGCTCAGATGCGCCGTCTTGAAGACCAGCGGGCCCAACTTCAACTAGAGGCTGAGCGCGTCCTGGCTGAACACGTGGCATTCAAACGGGAGGAAACGACTCTTACTCAGCGGACCCTTGCTTTGGCTCAACAGCGACGACAGCTTGATGAGAAGTATGAGAGTAAAACTTCTGCTGAGGCTGTCGGGTTAATGCGTCAAGAAGCCGAGCTGCGAGTCCAGGCGACTGTGGAAACTCGCACTGCCGACCTGAGACGTCGAGTCAGAGAACTCTCATCCCACCCTGGGGAGGATCGGGGATTGTAGCTTCTCTTCTTTTTTATGTGTTTTTGCAACTCTTACTGGGGAAATAGCATATTTCTGTACTCCCTTTTTTAAAAATAAAGAAATACACTATCTCTTTGATGTGTTCATTTTTAATTTCATGAACTTGATGATTTATGTGGACCTATTATCTTTTGTGCACCTTAGTTTTTAGGTACAGATAATAAGTATAAAGGAACCAACATGTTTGCTCAGAGGTAATATGGACATGGCAATCATTAGGTTCAAATGATAGAATCTTCCTACTCAGAGGTGTTTATGGACGTGGTAGGAATGATCCTGTGGGATACGCTGAACAACTCAGAGGTAATGTGGACGTGGAAGTTCTACGATCAATGTACGACAACGTAGGAGTTGTTTGTACGGGATGTTTACTCAGAGGTATTGTGGACGTGGTAAACATGAAGGATAGCTTAAGCTCACGAAGTGTAAGGTTCCGCTTTGTAGGATGTAGAGAGACAACTCAGAGGTAATGTGGACGTGGTTATCTTTCTACGGAAGGATGCCACGGAACAGCTGGGTTCCGGAAGCGATTGATTTTGTGAAAAGAGGTTATTCGGGGAAATACATGTCTTGGAGGATGTCAAGAGTAGTACTTCTTTAGGAACTTGCCGTTGATGGGCATCATGAACAAGTCCCCATTGGGTTTGGCGAGCCGGTAAGCACCGTTTGAGTATACCGTCTCGATGATGAAGGGTCCTTCCCATTTGGGCTCGAACTTCCCTGGTGTCTTGTGAGTTAACACCATTGGCCTTCTGACTGCTAAAACCAGGTCGCCAACTTGGAAAGTTCTTTGCTTGACCTTCTTGTTGAAAGCCTGTGATATACGGGCTTGGTAAAGTTCGATGCGTTGTTGAGCTAGGAGACGCTTTTCGTCAAGTGCCTCCAATTCCCGCAGACGACGACGTTGATTGTCTTCTTCTGTGAGATCGTTTGTGATGGCTACGCGGAGCGAAGGTATCTGTATCTCGAGAGGCAGTACTGCTTCGCTCCCGTAGACCAGGGAGAATGGAGTGTTGCCTGTTGGGGTCCGTACCGTTGTGCGGTAGGTCCAAAGGCATTCGCCAAGCTTTTCGTCCCAGTCGCGTTTGTTGGATGACACGACTTTTTTGAGTAGCCTGACGATAGTTTTGTTGAATGCCTCGGCCAATCCGTTTGCTGCCGGATTGTAGGCGGTTGAGGCCACGTTTTGAATGCGATTCTTGTCACAGAACCTGCTGAAAATGTGGCTGATAAACTGAGGACCATTGTCATGGATGATTCGTCGGGGTACCCCGAAACGGTAAATGACATGGTGTTTGATAAAGCTGACCACCCTGGAGCTTTTTACTTCTGCTAGTGGGACTGCTTCCGCCCATTTGGAGAAGTAATCGATGATGGCCAGGATGAAGCGGTGTACTCTCGATGAAGGAGGGGTGATTGGCCCTACAATGTCCATGCCCCAGGCTTCGAATGGCCAGGAGGCGACTGTAGGATGTAGAGGTTCAGATGGTGTATGTATGAAGTCTGCATGAAGTTGGCATGTATGGCACTTCTTAGCATATTCCACTGCGTCGGCAACCATGGTTGGCCAGTAGTAGCCCATACGTCGCAGTCGATCTTGCAACTTAGGCCCTGGTTGGTGAGCTCCGCAAGTTCCGTCATGAGCTTCTCGAAGAGCTTCGGCCGCTTCTTCGTTAGACAGGCATCGAAGGAGAAGCCCGTCGAAGGAGCGTCGGTACAGCGTTTTAGTGGCTGTATCGTAGTAGAATCGAAGAGAGCGTCTCCTGACTGAGACGGCTTCCTTCGGGTCCTCGGGAAGGATTCCGTAGACAGCAAAGTCGATGAACGGGAACCTCCAATCTCGGACATTAACCCCAGTGTTTGTCGGCATGGCGTGAGCCATTTGCAAACATAGGTTGTTTCTGGGATAAATCAAGTCTCGGCCAGTTACCGTGACATAGTGTTGAGTCCCAAGGGGCGCGGCCAATGAGGCTGCGAGGCCAGCTAGAGCGTCAGCCTCCAAGTTTTGTAGGCGGGGTACATGTTCGATGAAGAACCCAGTGAAGGTTGAAATGATGTTCAATGCAACTTTATGGTAAGGGATCAAATCTTCATGGCGAACCTCGTATTGCCCCCGAATCTGGTTTACGACGAGTTTCGAGTCGCCGTAGGCTTCCAGATGATCCACCCCCAGCTGTTGTGCTAGCTGGAGTCCCATGACGAGTGCATTGTACTCAGCAACATTGTTGGAGCACGGCTTCGAAAGGGAGTATGCGCGCTGGATGACCAGCTGGTCGGGGGAGACTAAGACTACCCCCACTCCTGCAATGATTTGGCCATTGGGGCCCGTTCTTGAAGCGCCATCGAAGAACATCCGCCAAATGGGGCTTCCTTCAGTGACGTTTGATTCTTGAACTTCATCCGGGATGTCTTCATAGAGTTTTGAAGATTCTGGGATGGGGTGTGCAGCTAAAAAGTCAGCCAGAGCCTGACCCTTGACTGCCTTCTGCGGGACAAACACCATGTTGTATGGTGTTAGTAGGATCGCCCATGTAGCCAGCCGGGAGTTTAATGACCCTGGCTTTGTCATGAGAACTCTGAGCGGATTGACTCGGGAGATGACGTGAATTGTCTGGCCCGAGACGTAATGACGAGTCTTCTGAATGGCAAACACCAAAGCCAAGCACTCCTTTTCAACGGGGTTGTACCGGTGTTCGGCCCCGATGAGTGTTCGACTGAGGTAGTAGATTGCTTGCTCGTAGCCTGCATCGCTGTTTTGAGCCAGCAAAGCGCCGAGGGAATGATCCATGGCACGGACGTAGAGGAGGAATGGTTTGCCGGCGACAGGTGCCACTAGGACTGGCGGGCTTGTTAAGTAAGCCTTGATGTCGTCGAAAGCCTTTTGGCACTCCTCTGACCAGACATAAGAGACTCCCTTCTTCATGAGCTGAGTAAAGGGTTGACATTTACCGGAGAGGTTTGCTATGAACCTCCGGATGTATGCCAAACGTCCCTGTAAGCCCCGAAGTTCTCGAAGGTTCTTCGGAGGGTCCATGTTAAGGATGGCTTTAGTCTTCTCGGGATCGACATGAATGCCTTTTGCCGTGATGACAAAGTCCAAGAATTTGCTGCTAGAAACCCCCAGGAAGGATTTAGCGGGGTTCATTTTGAGTTGATGTGCCCGCATGAGATCAAAGACCGTCTTTAGGTCCTGTAGGTGATCTCTTTTGAGGCGGCTTTTGACTGCGATGTCGTCAACATAGCACTCGACTGTCTTGCGAAGATGTTGACGGAAGATGGTGCTCATAGCTCGCTGATACGTTGCACCGGCGTTCTTCAAGCCGAAGGGCATTACGGTGTAGCAGAAAACACCCTTCGGAGTCCTGAATGACGTGTGTTTTGCGTCATCGGGAAACATCTTGATTTGATTGTAGCCTGAATACCCGTCCATGAAGGACATGCGTTCAAAGCCACATGTGTTGTCGATCATTACATCGGTGATTGGGAGCGGGAATTCATCCTTCGGGCAAGCAGAGTTGAGATCCCTGAAGTCGATACAGACTCGTATCTTCCCGTTCTTCTTGGTGACAGGAACGACGTTGGCTACCCAGTCCGGGTGTTGTTCCTCACGGATGAAGCCACTGGTCAAGAGTTTGTCCACCTCCTGATCGATGGCGTTCATGATGTCCGGGCGGAAGCGTCGCTGTTGTTGTTTGATAGGTTTGGCATCTGGTAAGATGTTCAACCTATGCATCGCGATCTGTGGATCGAGACCCGGCATGTCTTCGTAGCTCCAGGCGAAGACGTCGATATACTCCTTAGCGAGTTGGACTAAAGATTCTCGGTCTTCTCCTTCCAAGCTTTTGCTGATAAAGATGGGTTTAGAAGAAGACCCATCCCCGAGGTCGATTTGCTCGACTTCGTCTTCGGTGGGAGGTTCTCGTAACTCAAAACGAGACTCCCATTGTTCTCCTAGGCGTTGAGCCCAGGGTTCCTCTTCGAAGGGTTCCGGCGGTTGGCCTTCGCCTTCATCTTTCTGAGGTTGCGCCGATGTCATGTTAGCTGACAGCACTTTCCTGAAGACTGATCCGATACTGGTATCGGAATCCCACGTCGA
This sequence comes from Iris pallida, assembly GCA_029216955.1. Classification (NCBI taxonomy): domain Eukaryota; kingdom Viridiplantae; phylum Streptophyta; class Magnoliopsida; order Asparagales; family Iridaceae; genus Iris; species Iris pallida. Next base: position 53,937 of record JANAVB010032568.1, read on the forward strand.
TGCTTCTGATGAGTGGGAATGTTCTATATCTTCTGCGTCTGAACTCTCTGGAGTTGATGGCGGCGTGACATAGCCTAACCCCCGTCGAGTCCGATTATAGTAATCCTGTGGCTTTCCATTGGGCATCGAAAGCCGGACAGGGAGATGCCGACCCTTGCCGTAGTTTAGGCCTTTGTTGCTTTTCAGGTCGTAGCCCATCTTTTGGATGATGTGCTTAGTCGCATCCGTGTATCGATATACTTGTACTCTGCCGGTATCAGGTTCGGGCTCGATCGACGGGAGGTTCCGACGACGCTCGATTTTGCCCGAGATGATGGTGCCTTCGTCTCGGCTTCGTGGAGGGACTATGAAGACTCCTTGAGACGGAACTATTTGATTATGGTAGACGGTCGTTACTTGTGTTTGCAACGACCGTAGAGCGTTGTCTAATGTATACATGGCATTCCAGTGTGGAAGACAAGAATAATTGAAAGACACTCTATTATTGATAAAGTACGAGATTTTATCCCGTGGGATTACATTGTCGAAGGAGGGTGCGTCTACATCGGCAGAGATATATTCGCCAAGCTCCTCGTCTGTAAGCACTGGGGCCGGATCAGGAGAGTCCTCCACCGCTCCGATTTTGGGGTCTGAGAGGGTTATGTGAGCCCTCTCCGGCATCTTGGATAACTGCGGCGGCTTGCCTTTAAGACGCACCTTGAGGGGTGCCTCGGTTGCGCCTTCGATGAGTGGCGCCTTCCCTTGTAATTTTACCACTAGGGGAGCCGCTGCTTGTGGTGGCTTCCCCTTGAGGCGTATCTTCAGGGGGGCTTCGCGAGCTGGCGCTTTTCCTGATAGCTTGATGCTCATTGGAGGCGCCTTCTGGGGGGGTCTCCCTTTCAGACGGATTTTCAAGGGGGCGTCAGGAGTCGCTTCGGGTTCCAAGTCCGGCTCTGTTGCCGCCTCTGCTTCATCATCGGCATCGTTGGCTTCCTCCTCGTCAAATAGCTTGTACAAGTCGGAATCGGTGAAGTAGGCCTCAATCCCTTTGAAGGGATCGATATCCGCAAACTCCGTCCGAATGACGCCGTTGGTGGATACATATTTCATGCATTGGTGGAGCGTGGAGGGCACCACCATGTACTCATGTAACCATGGTCGTCCGAGTAAGATGTTGTAGTTGACCTCGGCATCCACCACATAATAAGTCACCTCAGTTTTGAGGCTGCCGATGTGACACTTCAGCCGGATCTTGCCCAGTGGCTCGCTCTTGCTGGCGTTGAAGCCGCTGATGGTCGTATTGGAGGGCGCTAGCCGGTACATTGGGATCCCCAACTTTGATAGCAGCGCCTTTGGAATGATGCTTAGGGAAGACCCCGGATCGATCTGAATCCTGCTCACCTTTACCGAACCGATGTATCCTGTGTAATACAACGGTCGGTTATGTCGGTGATGCTTGAGCAGCATGTCTTGTTGGGTGAAGGTTATGTTTGGGATAACTTCATCCGCACAATGACAGTGTGCACAAGTAGTTGGGAGGTCTTCAGGCTGCTTGACCTGACTGAGAAAGGATTCGGCATCCTTCAGAGCTTCGCAAAGAGCTTCTCGGGAGTCCTTGGAGAGACGCAGGAGCTCGAACAGAGACAAGCGTGCAGGAGTACTGGCCAGTTGTGCCAGGATGTCAAAATTGTGGGGCTTGGCTAGCCCCGAAGCATTTTCTTTCCGCAGAGGTCTGTCGAAACGGGCCTCCACTTGCTTTTGTTTATTGGCTGCTGAGGGCTTGGATGGACCCTCCTCAGGGATGGTGCCAGGAGGCACCACTTCGGCGGCAGCTTCACCGGGCTGGGAGTTCTGTTGTGCACGCGTCTGCACAGGAAGCGCCTCTTCCGTTGAAGAAGAGACCGTGCGGCAAGACTTGATCTTCCTGCCTTTTGCTTTGGAGGTAGGGCATACCTCCGATTGAGTTACCTCAGAGACGAGGTCGGGGTGAACCCAGAGGACCTCTCCTCGAGATGTGGTGAGTGGGACAAGTCCACTCACATTGTCACGGGTGGGTGGCAAATTCACCACCTCCATTGTCGCCTTAGGGATGGGGACGACGCCATCTTATGTGGTAGTCGGCGGCAAGGTGCCGAACTGAAGTGACACTACATTAGCTGACACCGTCTTCTCTTCGTAATCGACGGAAATTACATCCGCATTGATCATGCGCTGGATGTAATTTTTGAGGACGTAGCAGTCCTTAGTCGGGTGTCCGACAAACCGATGGTAGTGACAGTACCTTGGGTTGTCCACCTTCCCGACTTCATCGGGCCGCTTCGGGTCCGGAAGCTTGATCTTGTCACCCTGCTTCAGTATCTCAAAGAGTTGCAGGGTGTCGTCATCATTGAATGAATAAACCTCCTTGGGTCTCGGTGCCAATGGAGGCTTTTGAGTAGGCGCAGATGCGCCCTTCGAGGCATTAACTGTCAATGCCTGTTTCCCCTTTGTTTCTCGTCCGGAATTGTTGGTTGCGGACTTTTTCCCCTTATCGTCAAAGACGGGGAAGCTAACACCCAGAAGACGTGCATTGGCCGCCTTCTTCTCTGCAGCTTCAGCTTCAATGATTAGGGAGCTCCAATCGGAAGGGGGAGTAGAGTTAAGCCAGAGCTTTACTGCAGGCAGCATGTTCATACTGCAAGCGGAAAGAAGCGCATGTTCTGGCATGCCTGGAGGTAACCTGAAGCAGGCCTGACGGAAGCGTTCGATGAATGCCCGAACCGTTTCCTTGTCCTTCTGGCGTATCTCAATGAGAGACGCCATCGTCATGTCCTTCCCACCGTCGTAGAAGCGGTCGAGGAAGAGGCGTGTCAGGTCGTCGAAGGACGATATGGAATTATCGGGGAGGCTGCAGTACCAGTCATACGCCACCCCTTTCAGGGCCCCAACAAAGATGCTGGTGAGGAGCGCGTCCTCCTTCGGAAGATGCCCTGTCTGCGACTGGAAGTACGTCAAGTACCGTCGTGGGGAGTCCTACCCGTCATACGGCGTGAGTGTCTGTGGTTTATACTTTGGGGGATAAACCACCTTGTTCCACTCAAGGGGATAAGGCTGGGGAATGCCCATCTTCTGGCGTTCCTCCTGCCTGTTCTTGGACTCGAAGCGCTCCCGCAGATCTTTGATCATTTCGACCACGTCCTCCATGGAGCTAGGAGCCGGGGAAGGAGGTACCACCTGGAGTGGAGCGTTTGAGGGCTCCGATGTCCGGGGTGCTTCTGTGTCTGAGGGTGTCCGCTGGAGGGGCACACTCGACTCTCCATTAGCTCCTGGGTCGGGACCATTTGAAGGTGTCCTGATCAAGGCCGACCGCATCTCAAACACTGCTTGAGTCAGTGCTTGCATTGAGGCAGAGAGGGTTTTGAGTCCTCCCTCTAACGAGTCTATGCGCTGGACAATGTCTTGTGGCGGCGCATCAGTCTCAAGATCACCCCCGGTCATGTATACTGTCATGACACGGCCGGAAGTGGATGGATTAGTTGAGACTTCGCTCTCAGCCTCACTCTCATGTGGGGGAGTTACTTCTCCTGGTGTTTGGCCACCCCCAGCCACATTCTGGAGTTCGTCTTCGACAGGCGCATCTGCAAGGGCCTGACTGCCCTCAGCTCTGTCTTGAAGGGCCTCTTCATTTTCAGCACTACCCCCGGCGGTGTCTTGGAGGACATCGTCATTTTGAGGGGCTTCAGGGAGGCCATCTTCGCTTTGATGAAGATCCGCCGCAGCTGTGCTTTGGACATTTTCGTCTTCGGAAGGAGGCTCAACAAGGGTCTGGCTACCCCCAGCTTCCTCCAAGGACTTCTTCCTCGACCGAGTGCCTTCGAACACTCCAGAGGTCGTGACAGCTGCCTTGGTTTTCCTCGACTGGCTTTTAGATGAAGACGAGGAATTGGCAGTCGTCTTCCGGACAGATGAGGAATTGGAGATCACGTTGCATGACGTAATCTTTAGTTCCTCTTCTGCTGACACCTTTGTCCCAAGGCGATGTCGGAGGGGTGTCGATGATTGTAGCCGTTGGAAGACCGACTGCTTTGGCGGTACTGCCGTCTTGCAACAGCAGTTGATGGTGACCACTGCACAAGTGTGCCCCGTGAGAGGCGCATCGTGCTTGTTGGTCAACTCTCCTGACCGGCGCTTGTGAGTGATCACGTTGCGCAAGTCGTTGGAGGAGAGTGCTACCCTCACACCCCTCTCAGGCGCATGGCAGGGCCAAGCGCCGGGGTGGTCGGGTGAGTGCTGTGCCCCCTGATCTAATACCAAGCAGGCATCACGATCAGTAGTGGGGGAACCACAGCATTTGAAGTGACTTGAACGGACCTCAAACGCACAACCAGAGGAGGCGCGGGAGTTCAAGACCACTGAGTTTGCCTCTCTCGGCTTGGTTGTGCACGCAGTGAATGCGCCCAAGTGAGATGAAGACTTTGAAGGTCGACTCGTTGTCAGTGCGGGAGCACTTGAGTCAACCTTGTACAGCTTGCCATCGGCAGCGCGCGTGATTGTAAGCGCGTGTCTCTGGCCGGCTGCTGGCATAGCACGTTTGTGGCGCGTGGCCCGTGCCGCCTTGGATTTCTTCGTACCAGCCCGCTGGGGCGCATAGTACTCAGCATCCAAATTCTCCTCGCCATTACAGCGAGTGAGTCTGTCGAAGACAGAGGCTCGTTGTGGCGCATCAGAAGTAATGCGCGGGGCATTGGCTGTGCCCCTGCTCCGTCGACGTATCTTCCTCGCCTGAGAGGAAGATGGCTGGGGAACGTGGTCAGCCGCACGCTTCCCCGAGAGATGCGCTGCATCAGCGGGCGCACCTTGACTGCTGAGGACGTCAGCAGGATGGGAAGGCTGGATGGGCGCATCCCCTTCAACGGTGGTGCCCGAGACGTCGACTTTGCGCACCCAGACTGCGTGGGTCTTCTTCGGCTTCGACAGCCGCTTCGAAGGACTCGCACTTCCTTCAGAAATGAACTCCTCGTACGCCTGTTGATTGAGGCGCACTACCAGCGTCTTGTGGGAGGAGCCCACCTTCACGTCGTCGGCCTGTGACACGACTTTCTCGGTAGAGGAGAAAGAGGTCCCCAGCAGAGTCGCCAGCTTGTTTGCCATTAAAATTGTTTTGATTGAAATCTTAATACAAACAGAACAGTGATACAATGTAGGACTTAGATGTAGTCCTAGGAGTACACTTTTGTTTAAGCTGGGTCCTTAGTGCCAATGGAGCGAGTGGTAATGCGTTGACTCCGTTGACCGGCTGACGGCGGTTATCGGTTCTCTGAAGGTGTTGATTGCTCTGGGTGCTGGAGCTTGCTGAGAGGAGTAAGACGTTGAGTGTCTAGAACTGCCTCTCTGGTGATTCTCTGTTGTGGATTCTTTGTGAGTCTTATGTTCTGAGTCTCTCTGTCTGTGTGTGAAGGGGATGATCCTTCTATTTATAGTTTTGCAGGCTTGGCTGCTCATGCGCGCATGTAGGATGCACCGGTGTGGGGATGCCACGTGGAGGTTGCTGATGGAGGCGCATGGATGCTGCGCCCTGATCGAGGGGGAGAACTCTTCATACTGCTGTTGTGAGCCGGCACGTAGCAGAGGGAAGATCTTTCCGTTGCTGAAATCTCGGATGAGTTGAGTCAAAAGACACGTGTCGTCGACTCATGGTTCGAAGATCTCAAATTTGGTGGAGAGGAGTGATCTGGTGGGCTGTGCCTTGGATTGGGCGTAGGAGGAGGTTGCGGCTCATAACCTTCAGGAGTTACAAACCACTTTGGGGCGCATGGCTTTTGAGGCGCATGCAGGCGACTTTCCTTCTGTCTTTCGGGATCAGAGAGCAGTCTGAGGCGCATGGCTTTTGAGGCGCATGCTGATTTGGACGCATGGCCGTAGAGGCGCATGCGGGTTTGGACGCATGGCCGTAGAGGCGCATACGGATGGACGCATGGCCGTAGAGGCGCATGCGGATGGCCACGTGGCAGTAGCCGTCGGAGTCATGATGATGCTGACGTTGCCGATGCTTCGTTCTCTGAAAAAGCTGTCAACTGTTCAGACTTTGGGAGGCGTGCTGCCAACTCTGTCAGTTCAGCATTTAATATTGGTGACGTTCGATGGACAGCTGAGTGGGCACGTCGGTTGGCATTCCACTCAGTATGGAGATGTGTGGGGGGACGCATCCTCTATACTGCGCCGAGTACTGTAGGGCGCGTCTGTATGATGCGCCTGACGCCGAAGGGCGCGTCCGTGTGATGCGCTGTCTGGCTGGCGCATCGGACATGTCTTTTAATGATGCGGCTGTCTCGCTCTTCGAGTGCTATAAATAGCCGTTTGGCTGAATTCGAGGCGTCCAGTTCATCCATTTAATGTAAATTCATTGCACGGAATTCGGAGGGCCATCCACTTAGCGCGTGGGTTTGATCTGCCCGGCCTATAAATAGTGGCATGGAGAGAAGATTTGCTTCTCATTCCCTCACGTACTTCTAATATGAATTTGAACATACGGGTGCATTCTGCTGACGAAGTGCTCCCGAGGGTGAAGATGAGACGCTGTGTTGTCTTCGATGCACTTGAAGGTGACTGTTACATCCAAAAGACGGAGTCGAGGGCTTCTGAGGCAGGCGGAAGGTGCCTGTTGCATCCAAAGATAAGGATGCTCGAGCCTCGTCTCCGTTATTTCGGAAGAGCCGTAGATCGAAATGGCGGTGCAAGGCTCTCTCTTCCTGCAAAGTGGGGGTTTCCCCACTTTGATCGTGTCGAAAGCTGCTCCTTTAGCCATGGTTTCGATCACGGTCTTCCTTCGGCTTTGGAGGCTCTTTCGAAGCCTCCCCTGGCCACAGCATTTGCGGTGCTCTTCTCTTCCTTGGTTCCAGCCAGAGGGTTAAATGCTTTGTGTCGAAGCATTTATCGGGCGAGCCTGGTTGGAAGAGCGGCACATAACTGGGCTCTGCTCGGCCAGGTGAGCCTGGCTGGAAGAATTTGGCTGAAGGGATGCACATAACTGAGGTGCTGAAGAGATGATGGGATGCGCCTGGATGGAGGCGCATGATATCTGCTGCGCCTCACTGGTGGCGCATAATGATGCTGCGCCTATCTGGAGACGCATGGTGGCCTTTGCGCTTATCTGAAGGCGCATGATGGCCGCTGGCTGTAGACTTTAGGCTCTTTCCTTTGCAGGAATTCTCCTTTGTACAACCTTTTCTAGACATGTAATAGACTTTTATATATAAATAAAAAGTCCTTCTTCAAATGTCTATAATTATTGACTTTGCTGTGAAGTTCTTCATCTGAGTTCTGGCGCATGTAGTGTCTGGCGCATGGGCTTTCTGGTTGTGAAATTCCATGCTTCTACAGCAGGTACTAATGGAAATTATAAATGAAAGTGGGAAGAAAGAACAAGAAGGTCAAACTTGCTAATTCATCACCTGCAACGTCAGTCTCCTCGACTGCCATCACAAAAGCTCCACCTCTCTGGTGCTGAGCTACAGGTGGCCTAGCTCCCTCAAAAGAAGGTGCAATGGGACAATCTATCTTCTGTGGGCACCAGACCCACAGAAATATAAACCTTCAGCCTCTTCCTGCACTGCTCTCAGATGTGTCCGGCTTCCTACAGTAGGAACAACTGATCGCCTTCAAGTCCTGACCCCGATACTGATGCTGCACCTGCTGAACTCCCACTGGTGTCTATGTCTGCTGAATCTGCACATGAGGCCTCTTGGCCTGGCCTCCTCTGCTGCTGGGACCGTGAGCGTCCCGTCTCATCTTGAGCCTCAGCTCAAGATCATCCTCTGCTGCTAAGGCACCCACCAAGATCTTCTCAAAAGTGGCACCACGGGCACTCTTGGTATAGGACTTTACCTCTTTGACCAGTCCCTTTCTGAACCTCCGGGCCTTCGTCGCATCGGACAACCCCTCGACAAATCTCCCCAGACGACAGAACTCCCATGCATACTCCTCTACGGACTAGCTGCCTTGTACTAAGGCCTCAAACTGAGTCTCGAGGGCTTCTAGCACTGCATCTGGGAAAAACTTCTCCTTGAACAGCTTCTTGAATGTTGCCCAGTCTGCCATGGTGTACCAACCCTCGGGTCGGTCTAGTACCAAGTGCGGGCCAAATCCTGCATCATACTGGCCGCCGCCTCGATCTGTAGCCTCGCTGGAATCTCTACCAGTCTAAAAATCTCCTCCATATGCTCTATCCACTCATCAGTGTACAAAATGCCCTCTGTACCCCTGAAGTCCCTCGGGTGCATCTTCTGGAAGTCTTGGATGCCCTTCTCCTTTGGCTTGTGTGGCTGCTGAACTGTCGAAGGCTGAGCTGCTGCCCTCTCAACTACCGTCAGGGCCAGATCAATGCCCCGACTAAACTCTGCAGTCTGACACTACTGTTGGGACTGCTGGGCCTCCATAATCTACTGAAAGAATGTGAACAGCTGAACTACGTCAACTGCCCCTGAAGATAGCTACTGCTGCTGGAGCATCTCTGGAATTACCGGGCTCTGTCTGTGCACTGGTGGAGGGGCTCCTCCAAAGGCAGCAGAAATACCTACCCCAGCTGGCTGAACTGGTGCCGTGGTATCGGGGGCTGGATGTACAGGACGAGAGGTGGCAGACCTCTCAACAGTATCCCTCGGTCCGGAGCGATGGGATCTAGTCTCGACCATCCTGGAGACAGATCAAACAAGGAATCAATACTGAAATAGAAGCGATAAATCTAGGAAGGACAGTTAATTTCAAGGAAGACAAATCAGCAAGATGTATAAATGGCATGAATTAAAGCAAAAACATTTTCCTAACTATGATTGAGTACCTTTCCGTTGAAACCTATCGCTCAATCCTATCGCAGGCTCGCAGCAGTACAACTAAGTCGCCGTACTACCACGATATCGTACTAATGCGACTCTCGACCTGCATGGGCCACCACTAAAAATATGTCACGACCCGCACCCATTGTGAGGGTACGAGTACGTAACAGCGCCCAGCCTACGCCGCAGTGTCGGCGGTAGAACGTTGTTCTAGGTCACTATCTAACTATCAACTCATGCAGTATATAATGTACTCATCATGATCAACTCCGAACAGAGGACAAGTATAAGATATTGTAACTCAATCACAGTCTAAGCACGATAAGATAACACTGAAGAGATAACTAAGAAATAGAAAGACAACTACTACTACTGAAATAATAACAACATCTCAACAATCTGAAATACAACACAAATCTCAAATCAATACAATAAGTCCAAATAAGAACTAATGCAAGTCTAAAGCTGTATCCCAATTATTGCTAAGTGTCTGAACCAAAGGTGGCTAATCCCTCGTCAGGTCCATAATGAGTAGGGCAAGTGTCCTCTGGACAATCATCTGTAAAATTTTAATAGGTCCAGTCAGGACAGAAATGAGCACAATCTCATCTAGAAAACCCAAGTAAATGACAGAGAACTATAAAGTAGTTGTAGACAGTTGTATTGATGAACATGACAGTTATATAATCAGGTGGTGGTATAGAGAGACAAATAAAGTACAAGAAAAGTAAAATAACTAAACAAGAGAAGAATTATGACAATAAAGACTGTAAAGTAGAATCTAGCTGAACTAGAGTAACATGATAAGTCCAGTCAGTAAATGTAGACAAGTGTAAACTCCAATGTAAGTTCGGTATAAGATGAATCTAATACAATATGAATCCAGTACTAGACGATTCCAGTCATAGTGATCAATGATTCCAGGGTGAGTCCAGCCTATACTCTAACAGTATATTTTAAAATACCGAGATCGACAAATAAACGGCTATAGGTAATTCGGCACATCATACACATGGCCGGGTGTGAGATGGCTATCATTCCAGTTTAATTTCAGTATGAGGGTGATTCTAGAATTGGGGTATGTCTACATGTCTTACTCTAGTATTTCTCCTTCCAGCAAGTGAATCCAGAAATTTGACACATTATTCAAGATGAGTCCATCTAGAACATGATGATACCAGTAAATGATTCTAGTAATAGAGGCCAGATAATAAATGTGTGTCACATACATGAATCCAAAAATATTCATACGTGTTGTAACAGAGAATCGCATACAACTAACTAGAACTGAAGTACAGTAATTGACAAATAAATGAGAGAACTATCAGAGAATGTACTCGCCTGCTACTCTGAAAAGAGTAGTATAATATCAGATGTCTGCATCAGAGTCACAATGTCCTAAACAGAGTAATATCGATTATGACATGTTCAATACAAGGAAAATAAAAGCTACAATACAAACTATATGATTTCTAGGTCAAACTAGGTCAAAGTCAACTCTAAGTCAAACCTGGTCAACTGTCTAGGTCAAACTAGGTCAATTGGTCACATTTAGACTCAATGTTGACTTTTTGTCAACTCTAGTCAATCCTGAACTATTGGGTCAAACATTGGTCAAATGTTAACTATCTAATCAAACTCTACCTATACTATATCACACATCTAAGGTAAATCACATATATATCTATATAGAGCATTACCCATAACATAGACATAATGTATTACACTATGGCCTCCACTCTAACTCTAATCCATAACCATATTACATATCCTAGTATCACATATCTGCATACAAAGGCATTCCCTCTTATCCAATACTACCTCTACCCATGTATATATAATGTTCACATACATGAACCCATCATATATACATAACCTACTCATGGCTAACCATATACTAATCACATATAGATACAAGTATCTCCAACCTTATCCCAAACTACCTTAGCCCCAACTCACAGCCTATCTATAAATACAACCAATGTAAAGGAATAAAAGTAAATTGAAAAAAAAAAAAAGGAATTCTGAAAACAATCAAGCCAACTGAAATCAATACCTAAACTAACACCCAAGATCTGATACTTAATACCTAACTCTAATGCTCAAGGCTAAGGCCTAAGGTCAATACAAGTAGCCAAATGAAGTGAGCCTAAGGCCAACTGCCTAGCCACTGCTCTGTTTGCCTGCTGCAGTTGCAATTGTAAATGCTGCTACTGCTGCTAGCTGCTGAAATGCTAACACTAAATATCTAAACACTCAAGGATACTCTTAGCTATCCTAATCTCTGATACTCAACCAAAAAAGGACACTAACTCTCAAGCCTTACCCACAACCTCTAATACAACAAAATACTAACCGAACTAACCCATATCCTAGCACTTGATACCCTCATAAACAGATATACATACCTATATATCTATAATATATATGCAACCTGAATATATATGAACCTACATATGTGAATCCTGAATATATATATCAACATCACAGGCATTAGAAAAATGGGGGTGGTCAAGTGTGTGACAGATAGCAGTGGTGTGCATGTCATTGTATGTGTGTGCAGAGCAATGTGAAGGGTGAAGAGTGGAATGAGTGATTGAGTGTCCTAGGTTAGCATAGTGTGTGGGTGTTTGTGTTATGAAGATAATGTGCAAGGCTATAAGTGCTCTCAGTTTTGTAATGTGAAATATGGACTTAGTGCCTCAGGTTAACATATTTTCATGTGAAATGTGTGTGTATGTAATAGAACTCAGTGTGACAGTGAAGTGGGATGTTGTTCTCAGAAATTTGCAAGTCAGTCCATGTGTGTGATACTAACAGGAAGGGTGTGTGTGTAAATACATGACAGTGATGTGTATGTGTGATACATGATGTGGTGTGCACTTGACAGTTTCATAAAACAGTACACACATTCTAACCCATTCGAAACCCTAAACAAGTCTCCACATGAAAGCTTAACATCCCAAACATATTCAGCTATATAACATATATAAAACATGCAATTTAATCATTAAAATTGGTTTTAAAACATTCGAGAATAGAAAATGCTTACTGATACTGCAAAGTTTCTGGAAAAGGGAAAAAAGTAAATTTAGATATCGAAAGTAACCTAAATCATCAATTAAAAGGTTGGTAATTATGGCAGCACATGTGTACGTGTCATACGAGGTATTTGCGTCCATGCAAGTGGATACGAACGTGTCCACACACGAATTATACAGAGTAAAAAAGACCATACAGGCAGCCTCGTGCGTGCGAGCCTTCGTGGGCTCGACACAGAACTTGAGGTGGGTCGAGCTCGTGGATATGGGTTCACCCAAAGTAGGGCTAGGACTCCCATACCCTGACCTGAGTCGAACCTGTGTCGTGTCCAAGTTCCAGTCTCGTGTCAGATCTGGTTTACACGTGTGTGCACGACAGACAGCGACCAGTGCGAGAGTGAAAACTCCCAAACCACTAAACCAAATCGTGTGAGACTTTGGGGGCATGTTGTCAGACATTGCCCCCAAGTGTCCACCAATTTTGGTGTCCAACCCAGTCGTGTCGTGTCGGATATGGACGTGTGGCAGCAGGACACTGCACGAGGGCCTCGTACTGCGGATTGTGTCCAAATTTGGACACAAAAACCAACCCAAATCATGCTCAGTCACATACATACATAATCTACATATGATTAGGTACCCAAATATATAATTTGTTTTGAAAACCAAGAACAAAAAGTTCTAAGAGGTATTTCGTCGAACACCTCTGTACATACATTGATATGTGTCCGATACGGACACGAAATCCATCCAAATTCTAGAGACAGCTAGGGGACACCTAGATCTAGCCTAATATGTAAAGAAATCGAAATAATAATGCAATTTAAGGGGTTTTACCTATAGGTACAAATAGCAAGAAAAAGCCCCAAAATGAAGTGTTCCTCCTTGCTAGCTCGGATCCCCAAATTGCTCAAAATCAGGAATTACTCTCCATAAACAAAAAATAGAATGCAAGAAACTAGAGTTAAAAAGGATTTGTAATGAGAAATCTATGGATTGGGGAAGAATGGACAAACCTTCTTTTTCCTATGTGTTGGAATGATACAAACGAGGCAATAACTAATTAGGAGAATATTTATAGGGAAGAGAGAGCCCTAGTGGCTGGTCATAAAGTGAAAATTAGGGTTAGGGTTTAGTCTAATGGGCTATGGGCCTAGTTGCACTAGCTAACTAGCTCAAGTCCTTAGCCTTTGGTCTAATGCAAAAATCCTCATACTCTCTCCGTGAAACTTAGCCAACTTAAGTCAACCACGACCAACTTAATTTAGATTAGGGTCACTTGCCATGTCAACTAATTCACCAAAGTCAAGGTCAAAATTTAGGACAGTCTCTTAAGTCACAGCTAGCAAAAAGTCAAAATTAACAATCACCAATGCATTAAATCATAAAATAATTTAAAGAGGCCAAATGACCAAAATATCCTCATACTCAAAAGTAAAAATAAATCATCCCAATAACATGGTTAGGCTCTAGGTCAGGCAGTCTCTCAGGTTACACTAGCAAAGCATCAAAATCACAAGCCATGACTTAAAACAGTTTTAAATTGATTAAAAAATCACCAAAATTTATAATGTGATTTAAATAGCAATAAAAATGATTATAATGCAAAATTTCAAAAATATCCTCATTTTAGAAACTGGGTGTTACACTCTTTGTTGGTGGGATTATTGGCTAGTAGCCGGGGAGTGCTGTTGTGAGCAACTGATAGGTCGTGTCCAGTGATCGACTAGTGTAGGACACATGTTTGTGAGAGTAAAGTGTCCTATAGACATGTCTTTGATCTGCAGTTGATAGCCAGAGAGAAGACTTTGTAGTTAATTTTGAATTAAAGTATTGTATTGATTTTGGTTGAGCATAGATGTGGTTTCGATTTTAATTCAAATTTGATGAGTGTTGTGTACTAGCCATTGGGCTAGTGATTATATTTGAAATAGTTTGGTTGGATCAGTAATGTTTTGGTAGTGTTATTATCTTCTGTGGAGTTGGGCTGGCATTTGAGCAGAGGGTTTATCACACTACAACTGGGCCAGGGCCGACTACAGGACTTGGGGATTTAATAAGTTGGGTTGTGGTTCATTTGGGAAATAGAGAGAAGAGTGAGAACAGTTTTAAACTGGAATGAGGTTTTGGGCTTTAAGAATTGGTTTATGAGGGAAGCTATTATGGGCTTAGGATTACAATTTGTTTAAGGCTTGTAGGAAATATTCTATTATAGGGAATTTGAAAGATATGTATATATGTAGACTGGGCTTTTTAGTTGGAATTTTTTAGGATTAATACTCTTAAATTTTATTTTAGATTGATTCATGGGATATTGCATTTTTAAGTTGGACTAAAGGAGCATTATTGGGCAAATTAGACTTAAGGCAAGTATTCCGTAATTTGTTCTCAATATTAAATAAATGTAGTATTTTTTATTTTATAAAATAGCATGAATCATGTTGCGACACGACTTCGACACGAATCATGACTCTTGTATCGCATAATTTGTTTTCAAGACACGTTTGAATCCTATTTGCTATGAAATTTCTGAATCGTGAATCTAAGTAATCAAGTTCCGAAACTTGTTTGATAAGAATCTAAGTAACCAAGTTCCCAATCTTGCTTGATAAGAATAAAGAAATCAAGTTCTGAATATTGCTTGATATGATTTTTCGAATCATGTGAAAAGGAGAAATACCGAGTAGACGTGTGGTCAAACCAGTCTAGTCTGAAGTATAGCTTGACATACACCATACATATGTCCGAGCCTGATCAGTCCGAATCTAAGCCTTAGCCGACCACATGTCGAAACAGTATTTTAAATCACATAGAATGCTAGTTATGCATCCTTGATTCATTGTCTGACTCTGTGACTAGTTAAACATGTTTTATTATGATTATCATAGTTTCTCGTGTTGCAGGATTGCATTTCATTACAGTGTTTATGCATTGTCTGGTTTAGTCTCTATTTACTTTTCATGCTTTATTTATTATTGTGTTACATTATGCGGGATGTACCTTGCTCTTTTTCTAACTTGATCGTTGTCTACCAGGTGATATCAAGTTGCTAAGGATTTCTTGGAATTAGAATTAGTGTAGAATCATTTATGTACTATTCGTTGTATATTATTTCAAAGAATGGCCGAATTTGTCTCCGAGATGAGATTAATATGTATTTGTACCAAAAGAGATAATGGACTGTGATTGTGTGTGTGTTGATTGTTTTTAGTTTTAGTTATGTGATTGAGCATAGATGGATATCATTATCACTTGAGTATTTTTTAGGACCAAACAATTGACTACCGTTGTCAACGACAACGTAGGCTGGACGTACTCACAACATGTACCCGTTCATACGGGTGCGGGGCGTGACAGGAAAGTTCTTGCAATCTTGTGGTTGTGGACCACAAGGAGGACTGATATCACTGTAGAAAAAGAGGTCACATCAAGAGGACTGCATAAAGCTCAAAGCTGAGAAGACAAAAGTCAAGGACGATCAGAAGAATCTTACGGCCCTTTGAAGATATCATCATCGCAGTGACCGACGCAGAGGAACCTTGTAGCATGTGTCATGATGGAGACTGGATCACGGACACGGAGGTGCCGTATCATGCCACTCCATATAGGAGTATCTTCACGTCATACCACGACGACAGGTTTGGACGTATGAAGATGGGCGACAAGGGGATGGCTGCAGTTATAGGCATCGGTAATGTGCACTTGACAACGGAGATCGGTGAGAAACTCGTTCTCAAGGGCTTGCGACATGTACCGAGTTTATTCTTTAACTTGGTTTCAATAGGGAGGCTGACAGATGATAGGGGTCGTAGTTTGTTTAGGGATAGAGATTGGATGCTTGCAAAGGGTTTCCAGCAGCTGGCTCGGAGAGATTTATTATGTGGCATGTACAGGCTCAAGCTGTTGTTGTACAGGCATGCCACAAACATTGGATGAAGGCTCTAGGGGTGTTCGACAGGAGATGGATCGTCAAAAACTTGTTGAGGAGGGTCTTCGAGAAGTTTTGAGGGTTACGATGGTTTCGGTTCGTTGAGACAAAGTGACGAATGGAGATGAGTCGAAGATTGAGGGTCAATCTATCGGTCCCATGACAGCTGGTCGGTCTCTAGGTGGAGGTTGCTCTACGGATCCAATTTTGGCAATGGGTGGTTTGCCAAAGCTTCACAAAGCGACATTGGTTTCAACAGTTCGAAGCCATGAAGGAGATCAAGGTCAGCAACAAACTCAATCAGAGGCGGGTGTATCACTATTCACATAGTTCAACGAAAGCTGTGGGTCATCGACGGCGTGAACAGTACATGATGTTCTGTTCGAGGATGCATGTATATGGAAGAGCTTCAGAGTCGAATACGATGGTAGACAGGTTCAGGAGTTCGAATCTTAGAAAAATCGTACCGTCAGCTTGGTTGGCCAGCCAAGGGTGTAGAAGCTCGACGGAACGGTAGCCCGTTTCGATGGAAGACAGAATTCGGGACAGACAACTGAGACTTATGGTGAGGCTGATCATTAGGGACTTCAATATTGGTCTTGTTATTGATATCGTCACGATCCCAGTGGTGCTGGAGGTTCTACGCATAACAGCTAGTATCGACGTGACGGTCGATAAGCTGGAGACGAAGGAAGATACAAAGCAACTCGGAGGATCAGAAATCAGTGGTATGGGGGAGAAGGTATTCTGTCATGGGACGACAGACATGGAGTCTAGTTGAGGATCCATGGGGTCAATACCCTCTCGTCGGACTGGAATGAGAGATTGTTTGAGTACAGTCTGTATTTGGTAACAACATATTTGTGGAATCAAAATCTAGTTAAATATTTGATTTGATTAGATTTGGATGTCCATAATTGGTGTTGTGCTACTTTAGATATAATAGGATTCTTATTTTAGGAAATCTTATTATGATCTTAAATATGATGTTGATGGAATATTTTAGGCATAATAAGATTCATATTTTATTCCTATTTGGGAAATCCTCTGTTGAATAGGATATGATTTTCTCATCCAATATATATGGGGCGAGGGTAGAGGCACAAAGCACAGCACAAAGAAAAAATTTGGGATGCTAGTCCATAAGAAAAATCTAAGAGAAAATCTGTGCTTTACTCTTAGGACTTCGTCATCCAAGACAGAAGGAGGAGGAGATCTAATCAAGGAGTCGTCAACTTTGGTTAGGAAGATTGCTATAGGTTGGTGAGTAATCTCAATTGTAATCTTCTGTTTTTTTCTTCTTAAGAGTAGTGAGGGGGTTAACCTATTAGGACAAAGGTTTCAACATTAGTTTTTATCAATCTTGTAATTTTTATCTGAGTTATAATTAGGTTGTGATTTATCCAGGTGTCGTAGTCACCGCCATATACATGTCTTTATCTGTGCTTGGTGTCCGTTAGACGGGGGTTGGTTTGATCAGGTGGGTTGACAAATGCTTCTGCACGCCCAACAAAATTTTCTTGATTGTTGGACTTTTTGCTGGAAAAAAAGTTAGTACATTGAAAAATGACATCTTTGTTCCTAATTTAATAAAAATAAACCTAAAGACTCAAAATATAAAAAAAATATTATAGAAATGTTGTGACTGGTTTAGCTAAAGTGGGATTGAAATTAGAAGGAATAATGAAAAAATGACCGTCTTTGAGGATTTCAAAACAAAACTGCTATGTTCAACTGAAAAGTAAATTGAGAATAAAGTTGGGATTGATGATAGGACATATCATAATTTACGAAAATAAGGATAGTAGGGATCATAAAAATTACAAAATATTACAGAGTTTAATTTCGAATATCTATAATTCGATTATAAAATCGAGAAATGCTCACCCCTTATTCCCCCGAGCACCCCATGGGAGGTGATGGAAGCAGGATAACCATTGATTTGGAATTGATTCTTGCATGCATCCCAAATTGATCCTTAGAGGACTAGGTGCACTTTGATGCCATATCATAAACCTAAAGTAATTCTAAATCCCCTATTTAGGATTTACTAATTAATACTCTTAAAGATAAGAGACTAAAAGAAAAAATGTAAACATAGTACATGTGATCATATACTACGCTAGAAAATTGCTCATAAAAATAGTACCAAAAAGCAACATGAAAATGCGTAAAATTTAAAGGTATCTAAATGCAATTTATCGCAAAAATTAAATTATCGTTGAGGGAAAAAAAATATTAGGTGATGATTGGGAATGGATTCAGTCAGACATGCAATATTGGACTCGGACCGGATCTGACTCCAGAACCTTCTTGGTCCTAACTCAATCTATCTTTGATTAAATACTTGTTCTATGGATGTGGAGATATTATAACCCCAATTAAATTGTATTTATTTTTCTTTAAGAAAGAATACTAAAAATTAACGTTACATTTTGTTTCCTACTTTAGGGCAACTTAAAAATTTAGAGCTTTCATGAAATAATCTTCATTGAACAGTAAATATGTTGGGTTCTCCCTTGTCTATATTGTGTCTCATTTATATCATGTCGATTATCCAATTCTGTCCATAAAATGGGTGTCACAATTATGTTTTTCTCCTATGCATACAACACATATATTTTTTTATTTAAAGAATAAAATAATTATTGATACCAAAAATTGCATGTATATGAGAGGTGATAGAAGTGGAACACTCATTTTAGGGACAACAAATCTGCTCCTCCATGTTTGTGCAACATAAGCTCATTGCAGCCGCGATTAGGCCACTTCTGCGTGAAAGGAGAGGTGGAGATAATTAAGGGAAGCAAGAACCCCTCGAGATATCATCTACACATTAAATTTCAAACAAATTAGAAATATGTTGTCAAAATCTTCCTAGCTCTAGTGGCTAGCAGGTGGATACATAATCCATTCTGATATGATGAATTTGATTCTACGGATATCCCTGAGATTATCTTACACTCGAGACACTAATCGCAAGGATTTATAGGATTGTATATCGTTACCGATTGAGCCCACAAAGGAGGTGATAATAGAGTTGGTAATTAATTTAGTCCCACATCGGGTAGAAGGTGGGCTCATGTGGTGTAGGTAATTTGGATTGGCACTGGTCTTACATGTGAATTCTCTTTTAAGACATATGAGCCCAGTCTAATATCACACATACTAAGCCAACTGCGGTTCGTGTCACACCGCGTTCCCAACAAGTTGTATTAGCGTCCATGGTTATGGTACTAATTTAGACGGCTCTAATTGTTTCAAGATATATGATACTGAACGTTCATACATATACACGGGTATACGGGCTCTCTTGTCAGGGTAGAACAAAAGGTTATGATTGACACACAATGGTAGTGTGAATGAACGCGTTGATTTGGTCATGTGGTCGAACTGATCGAGATGATAAGATGTTGGGTCTCCTAGATGCTCGGCTGGCGTGGGTGCTTTGCTGGCGTGAACGAGCAAAAAGGTAGCATGGGTGTTAAGGTTATTCGGTTAGTGGAACGAGCTAAGGTGAAAATAAGCTAAGGTGGACATTTTTGGATTGTATTTCGTTTTCGGTCTCAAAGGGGGTGATAATGTAGTTGGTAATTTATATGGGTCCAATCTAATATCATCTCTCATAAATCAACTCCGTTTCGAATCGTGTCCCAACAGGATCACTGACACGCTACTAATTCCACCAAACTCAATGTTACAATAGATGGATGCAACAGTTGTGATTAAAGATTCATGATACTATGATAGCAGTGCTATTGTACTAAAGTAAAATTTAAGGTGTTTCTTCCTCAGTATCCATAGAGAAACTTTGCTTAGATTTGGGACACTTCTCCTGGGCTGAAGGTCTCTTGGTGGCTGACTATATTGATTATTCTTTGGCTTCACTTACTTCCACGTTGTATTATCCTCCATTGGTCTTTTTTTTTCCCGATGAGTCTTTTGACCCAAATAATCACTTTCAAAGGGGAGACCTAAACCAAAAAATTAAAATACATTTAGATTTTTTTGCAGAGTTCATCTTGTTGCTGGTTGAAGTATTTGCAAAAGCAAATTTTGCTTTGGATTGGTTCGAGTAGAAACAAAATAGATCCTCGTGTTCGAAGTCGGTCAAGTCAACACCACACGCTAAGTTATGACAAGCAGTATGTGGGAAGTGGTTACAATGAATCAAAGTTTCAGCAAAACTTTGAATAATCAAATCCAGGATCTCCAGTTACCATCAAATCCAGGAATTCCAGTTACCGAAGAAAACACGCCATCTTGACTCAAGAATATCAATCGAGTACAGATTGCTCGATACATTGAACATCAATGTATCAATGAATAACATTTGTTAATTTGTTCATCGAAAACAGTAGGAAACAGCCAATGCCAATTAGTCGAAAACAACACTTGAAAGTTCTTAGGAAGAACCTAATTTTAGGATCCCATCTTGTTTCCCATAGGACAACACCGAAGCACATATCATTCATACATTCGTGTCGTGTCCGTGTTGCAATCAAATCATAGTGTCGACAGTCGATACATGAGGACAGGTCTGCAGCCATAATCTGTTCCCACGAATATGGATCCCTCCTAATTAGAGGAGAGGCACGGAACATCTCGTTTGTTGCTCTGATCAAAACAATGTGAAATAAACTGGCGAGCTCGAGAAATTATTCAGTGAGCTGTGAATTATAATTCTCCTCCATTTGATGGCATAAAAATAAGTACATATAGTGGCAGTTTGGAACAATCCTCAACGTCTTGCATGATAAGTCTTGACTCACTGAATAATTTTTGGGTTCACAGTTGGTAGAATAGCAATACCATTAACAAAAATTTAAGTTCATTGTTTCAAATTGTGACAATATCCTCACTCCAATAATACATACATATGTAGAGAATTGGAGGGGAGTTGATGTTTTGGAGTTCAAAATTAAGTTGGGCAACGCTCATCAATCAGAGCTTAGGTACCTGCTCCCGGAACACCCGGAGCAGGTCCCGGAAAGTTACTACACCGACGAGTTCGTAGTCGTCGTCCTCGTCGTCGTCGACAACCCACACGTAGCTGACCCTGTGCGCGAGCGCCTGCACCATGACTGCGACCAGCGAGCTCTCCGGGTGGCACACTATGGCCTCCTCGGACCTCCTCCCCATCCTCGCGGAGTAGCTCCCCGACTTCGTCCTCCTCGGCTTCCTCCTCCTACTCACCGCCTCCGACTCGTCCTCGGAAGACGACGACACCGGCAACGACGGTCGCAACGACGACAACGTCTCCTCCTCCAGGAGCTTTACCATTCCCTGCATGCCCTTTCCCCGCAGCCTACTCTTGACCGCCTCCACGACCGACTCCGACAGCACGCCCCCGCTGCAGCAGTCGATGTACGCCATGAGCTCCCCCGCCGAGAGCACGGCCATCGCCGCGGCGACCGTCTCGTCGCACGCGGAGAGCGTGGAGGGGGATATCTCCCCGACGAGCCTCCCGTCCTCCGCCACGACCGCGACGGCCGTGTGGTCGTCGAGGGCGGAGCGGATGAGGGCGAGCGCGGAGACCGCAGGCTCGTGGCAGCGGACGGAGAGCACCGCGGGGTGGACGAGGCCGAGGGAGGTGACCGAGAGCGAAGCTACCGACGAGAAGAGGAAGATGGAGTTGAGGAAGAAGCGGAGGAGGTCCTCCTGCGTCAGCCAGCAGTGCACCACCTCCTTCCTCCTCCGAATGGGCACTATCAGGCTGTCATTGCCGCCATCGAGGATCGCATCAAGAGCTTCCCAAATGCTGCAAATTATCAAACAAAAAGATAAAAATAAAAAATCTAAATCAAAAGATCTAGTTTGTTCTGAATTTTTTAGTGACTAGATCTCTCGAAAATTAAATTGAAATAACTCAACCAGTTCTTAGTCTTTGATCATTTATAATTTAGTTTTATGATTTGTTATCGACCTGATGTCAATTATTTTACGAAAAAATACCTTGAGTTAGAACCCATGTTACGGATCCCTCCCCTAGCGGGATCCTTGGGGAGGAGGACGGATACCGTCCTCTCCAGCGCAGCCACTGGGGAAGATATGTTCTCGCTGCCACATAGGTAGCAAAGTACGTCCACCATGCAAATCTTTCCGACGATCGTCGCGGCCTTCTTATTGTTGTTGCTGCTGCTGATGCCAATGTAGGTCTCGGCATTCGACGAGGACTTGAGCACGCAGATGGCCTCGGCGATGGTGGCGGAGACGGGGAGCGACTTCAGCGGCGGCTTGCCGAGGCAGAGGTCGGATACCTCATGAGACAACAGGCTAACTGCCATGCACTTGAGGGTATACCCTTGAAGGTAAGTATGGTGAGGTAAGGTTTGTTGCGGGAGAAGGCAAAAAAAATGGGGTTTGTTAGGTGGGAGGGCATTCTTATAGGCGGAAATTACAGGGTGGATAGGAGACTGCTATTTGGCCCGCTGGCGGGCCAGCCCGCCCGCCACGTGGCCTTCCCCCATTGGCCGGTCAACGGCATGGACTCCATGCTAACAGGGGGGACCAATGGGGGAGTGCCACGCAGGCGGACGGACAACAAAGCATTTCCGGGGTGGATATGCTATTGGAAAATCCTAATCCTTCACCCTTGGGTTTGTTTTGCAAAATAATACGTCCTTTTATTGGTATTTACAAACACTACAGTTTGTATCTGTAACAGCAGAAGTTGGGTTTGTTTTGCAAAATAATACGTCCTTTTATTGGTATTTGCAAACACTAAAGTTTGTATCTGTAACAATAAAAGTTGTAACATCTCGAACAATAAATTTGTAAATCTTGGATTCTGCATGTAACAAATATTGCATGTGTTTCCAACTTTCCATTCACTCACTAGTAACCAACCAATGGAGAAGATAGCTATTAGAAGGATATGAACAAAGAAAATAGAAAGATATAAGCAAATAGAAATAATCTCTCTAAATTTATCCACTTGGATTAAGTGTTAAAAAGTTAAGTGAGGAAAAATAAAACTATGCTTGGTTTGAGGATGAAGTTTTAGAAGAAAGATTATAGAGGTTTAAGTAAGGGTTTATTTTGTCTATTTTTTATCCCCCAAAGTAAAGAGTTAACGAGGGAGATTTTGTTTAAAAAAATCAAATGTATCGCTTATTTATCCTATAAAAAAAATTATTTTTTATTTTTTTTCTTCCTTTCAGCATACTGTTTCGTAGGTCTAAAATTTGTAAAGATATTTTAACAAGTTCTAATTAAATTTCAATCAAATTTTATTTTATGACATATAATAAATATTTTTAATTCTCCTCTTACTCAAAACCACAAAATCAAGCAAAAGTTATCAAACACCCTATAGTTAACTCTCCCTCCAATCCAAATAAGAATATATCTATTGACCCTACTCCTCTTACTTAATTCTCTCTCACTTAGGCCTCGTTTGGCTCGCGGAATCTCCGGGGTAGAAAAAAAAAAGTGATTACTTTGCTATGTTTGGGTGTCCAAGGAATTGAGGAGGAAAGGAAACTGATTTCCAATGGAAGAAAAATTAGGAGGAAAAGTGATTCCATCATTCCAAGCAAGGAATCACTTTTCCACATTGAAGTATTCACATTCCTTTCCAAATTTTTTGGCATTGCCAAACATCGGAAAGAAAAATCAATAAGAATTAAAGTTTTCCAAAGAAAAGAAAATGACAAGGAATTGATTTCCTTTCCCTTCCATTCCGCAAACCAAACGAGGCCTTAATCCAACTTAACACTGCTTATTATTTCCCCCTGGATCCAAGCAAAACCTTATAGATGGACAACATAACGATTTTTGCACACGTGACAAGGTACAAAATCATTATTTGAAAATTATCCTTTATTTTAATTTTTTTTATCCTTTTAGTACCCTATATAATCTTATTTGCAGTTATTGGAAGTGTAGAATACTTTTCGAATTCTGTTGGGTCGCTGGTTGGTTGGTTGGTTTAATCTAATCAAATTGTGTTTAGGTCAAATTTTGGTAGAATGGAGAAGGCAATTGATTAGATGGATATGAACAAAGAAAATAGAAAAAATATTAGGAAAAAATAGTCTCTCTAAATTTAGGAGTTGTTAAATGTACCCATATTTTTATTATGTTTATCTTCTTTGTTGACTTTATTAGGTTTTACCTTTTAAAAAATTGGAAATTGTTGAGAAATCCAATTTCGGGGTTGGTTTTTATGAAAAATTCATCCGCAAGATGGGTTTTATGAAATGTCCAGAATTATATATTTTCACGTTAAGTATTCCAAGATTTCTTTTAGATTTTCTGTATTTACAAAATTAATACCATAACTACCCCTTCGCACAAACTCAGATTTGGATTGCGATTCTCTTCTTCTTCTTCTTCTTCACGAGAGATCTGAATTCCATTACTCTCATCTTCAGCAGAGATTCTCATCTTCAGCAGAGATCGCAAAGATCGTTCGTAGTTCACCATGCTTTTTTTTTTCAGTCGAACTTCGATCATCGCTCATCATCTTCTTCTTCTTCTTCTTCTTCTCTGACAATTAGGTCAATTATGGAGAGAAGATCTTCTTCTTCTTTTCCATAAGAGTTAGCATCGTTTTGAAAGAAAAAAAAGAAACCTCTTGAATCTTTATTCATGTCAAATTTTTTTTCCACAAAACAAAAAAAATTAGATTTCTGTCAACTGTTCTCCGTCGATATAATACAAAGAATAGTCATTCTCCTGCATTTTAACAAGGAGAATGCCATTCTCCGTGTAAATTAACACAGAGAATGTCATTCTTCGTGTTTCTAACACGGAGAATGGCCATTATCCTGTGTTTTAACATTTGAATGATCATTCTCCGGAGAATGGCCATTTTCCGTGTAATTTGGCATGGAGAATGACCATTCTCCGTGTAATTTAGCACGGAGAATGACATTCTATGTACTAAATTACACGGAGAATGGTCATTCTCCTACGTTTTAACACTGGAAATGGCCATTCTTCGTGTTATTTAACACTGGGAATGGGCATTCTCCGTGTTATTTAACACGGAGAATGGTATTCTCCGTATTTTTAACACGGAGAATAGCCATTCTCCTGTATTTTAACACTTGAATGACCATTCTCCGTACTAAATTACACGGAGAATGACTATTCTCCGTGTAAATTAACACAGAGAATGGCCATTATTCGTGTCATTTAGCACGGAGAATGGCATTCTTCGTACTAAATTACACGGAGAATGGTCATTCTCCTACGTTTTAACACTGGGAATGGTCATTCTCCGTGTAAATTAACACAGAGAATATTATTCTCCGTGTAAATTAACACGGAGAATGCCATTCTCCGTGTTATTTAACACGGAGAATGACGTTCTCCTTGTTTCTAACACAGAGAATGGCTATTCTCCTGCGTTTTAACACTGGAATGACCATTCTTCGTGCTAAATTACACGGAGAATGACCATTCTTCGTGTAAATTAAGACGGAGAATGGCCATTCTCCGTGTAATTTAGCACGGAGAATGCCATTCTCCGTGTAAATTAAGACGGAAAATGCCATTTTCCGTGTTACTAACATAGAGAATGGCCATTCTCCGTGTAAATTAATATGCGAAATTAACATTCTTCGTGTTCTAACACGGAGAATGGCCATTCTCCTGCATTTTATGGTCAGTTAAAACTTTGGAGGGCCATAACTTTTGACTGGATGGTCGAAACGAGGTACAGTTTGTCGCAAAATGAGCGTATCTTCGAGGAGCCTAAGATTAACGCTTCTCCGTTAGATAGCCTTCCAAAATTTTAGAATCGCAAAAAATGATGTTTGGACCTCCGTTTTAGCTCTTTTGCCGTTTGTCTCGGTCTTTCCGAAATTTTTCGACGAGTTTTTGAAGATTTTTGAGGTGAAAACCTAGATTCGAAAGTGAGCAGCATATGGAAGAAGATGAAGTATCAAAACATTTTTTAAGGGTAGTTTCATATGTGTTTTCAATAAATTAGAAGGAATGGCAAAAAGGTCATTCGGAACCCTCTTTATATATTTTTTGCTAATTCTGGGCACACGATGAAATGTTATTGCGCGGTGGGTTTTTCATAAAATTTTTTCGTTTTTTGGGCATTTCATAAATTTTTCCTTTAAAAAGCTTTCAATTTACTTTCTTTGAATTTAGCCCAATATATCATAATTTTTTTTTAATTTATTAAAATGCAGAGCTATGAAATTAAGTAGCAGGCAAAGAAATTATTGTTCATGGGATGGCCAAGTTGGTTGGAGTGGACATCGACGCTTCTAAAGGATAGTCATTGGAAGTACGAGCATTCTTGTAGTTTCTTGCAACTTTTCATTCCTCTCTCAGCATAGGGAGGCACCCGAACTTTGTCGTTCTTTTGAGCTAAAAAATAGTAGGTTGGTATATTCTTAACTGCCACTATACAGTAGGTAATTAATTTTCAACAATTTTTTTACGGTTAGTTAATATTCTAAATCTGGATTATATATATATATATATATATATATATATATATATATATATATATATATATATATATATATATATATATATATATATATATAACAGTAACCACTAGAGCAATTGGTTGCATTAATTATTGCTGATGTCTTTTTCTCCTTTTTTGAGTTTTTTTCAATTTTTCAAAGCAGCTAACACATTAATTTTTTTCCATATTTTCACTAGAAACAATAATTTTAATTATTAACGCCATCACACAACACACTTTTTCAAATTTCGAAAGTAATAATAACATACCAAGTGCCAGCATCTTTACACCCACACATAATTTTTTTCTATTTTTCAAAACAATCACCATACTTGGAAATATTTTCTCAATTTTTTAAAGCATAATCTATTGCTTGAAAACTTTTTTTTAATTTTCCAAAGCAGTCATCACATGTTAATCCTTTCCAATTTTTCAAGACAAATTAATTTCAATTATTAACACCATCACGCAACACACTTTTTCAAATTTCGAAAATAAATTAATACCATACCAAGTGCCAGCATATTTACATCCACATATAAATTCTTTCCAATTTTCCAAAGCAACCACCATTACTTGGAAACATTTTTCAATTTTCCAAAACAGCCACCATTACTTGGAAAGTTATTTTTTCAATTTTCCATAGCAACCATCACATATTACTTATTTCCAATTTTTTCAAGACAAATTAATTTCAATTATTAATACCATCACACAACAATACACCTTCCCAAATTAAGTTTCCAACTTTTTCGTACCATATCAAGTGCCAGGTTCACTACAACACAATAGCACACATGTTCATTACAACTTTTCAACTTTTTCAAAGCAGATCAGGCATCCAAGCAAGCAAATACCAAATGGTCACATAATAATAGATAGAAATCTCAAACGTTAGCATGTATAATTGTGATAACAATAAATATCTTTAATTGGATTATTAATTCGTACCTTTTGAATTGATACATATATACACAACATCAGTTATAGGAATGTATGTGTGCTTTGTCAATTTTTTTTTTCCTGTAAACACTTTTCAGTCCTACTTCACTTCATTAATCGTAAGTGTTTCATCCAGTACATTGTTTAATTATAGCAAGCACCTTTGGTTCATCTAATATAATATTTGTTTAATTATATATAAGTTTTATTTATTGTGCAGTGATTCAACTTAAAAGTGTTTGTTTATCTATATGCAATACTATTTGTAAACGAATTACTTTGTTTTTTAATTTCAATGTATCTATATTTCACTCCTAATTCTTATTATTTCTATGCAATTTTTTTTATTAGATGGCAAGAAGGTATGACTTACTTAGTGATGTTAACCCTGAGAAAGAGATATGGAGAATCAACGTTAGGGTTATTCGTCTTTGGCGGGTTCCTGTATATAATCAGAGAGATTAATACAAATGTATTGAGATTGTGCTATTAGATGAGAATGTAATTTTTTATAAAGGTATTTATGTTTTAATATTATTTATTGTCAAACATCATCTTATATTCTTACATCTATCAGGATACAACCATTCAAGCAATGGTAAAGCATTTTTTGCTGCTGAAGTACATGAACGAGTTGGAAGAAGAAAAATGCTACATAATTCATAAATTTGTGCTAGCGCAAAATGGAGGAGAATACAAGGCTACTGTAATGTACGGGTTGGCTTGTTGGATGCGATCAGAACGTTGGACCGTGACTTGTGTTGGAAATCAAGAATTGAGACTGAGGCAATCTCTTTTAACTGGCTAGACGGAATGGGAATTGGAATGTGACTCACTGGTGGAGCTACATTTAGTGGGAATGCGTACGTTCGAAACAGGAAGACCCTTTATACAAGTGAGTGAAACTGTCCTTTTTCCTCCTTACTCCTTCATACATAATAAAATAGAGTAATGTGATGCTATGAATTGTCCCTAAATATCCTATGTTTTAGTTGCTGGATAATAGAGATGCTTATGTTGCCTAATATTGAAATGAACAACACATGAACATTGAACTGTTGAATGAATCACACATGAACTGTTAATGTGACTTGATGCCTGAGAATAAATTTATAATGTCCCTCATGCTTAACATCATCGGAACAAGTAAAACACTTGAATAATGAGATGCCTTGTGAATGATACATGAGAAATGAACTGGCTATGCTATCGACCTAATGAACCGAAATGAAACACTTAAATCACGTACACTCTGTATAACTGTTGCAAAGATATGAATTATTGTCTGTTTCTTATAAGCAATGAAAGAATGAATAAATGTCCCTATAAAATAAATAAATGTTATATTCCTTGTCGAAAGGAACGATATGGAAAATATTGCGATGAGTTGATGAAATGAGAAATGATGAGGCTTGGAATTGCTAGGATCACCAAGTGAAATGATGGTAATGTTGGAAAGGAATGATTCATTGAACATGACTTGAATGAGATGAATGATGATGCACTATTGCCTTACATCTTTTAATATTTTACCATGCGATTTTGTGCACGATCGAGTCGGACACGCATTAGCATGGTCATGGACAACCTGTATACAAGGTATTGTTTCCTCGGATGGTTCCTAGGGCCCTGGGGACCGATTCGGCCAAGGAGGAAATGCAGCTTGCTTTGGTGGCATGATTGGTATCTGCACATTCATTTTGGACTCGCAATCCGGGTGAATGGTGCGTCGCATACCCTTGAAGTCCCATATGGCAAGTCCTAAATGGTCTATAACACCAGTGGTCATCATGTAGTCATGATGCATGCTAATGAATGTTTTGTGTAGGAAGAGTAAGTATATTGCCAAATCTGTAGTTGATGCAGGAATGAGGAGTCGGCTATCGGTAAAAAATCACTTAAATATGATATTTAGAATATATTTATGTTGGCTCAATTTGCCTGCTTAATATACTAAACAATATGGCGCTGTGATGGTGCCTTTCAAATGAGAACCTGCCTAACATGTTAAATACAGTATGCTAAAGTGTTGCCTTGTTAAGAGAATCACTATAACATTTTCGATGTATGCTAACTTAATGACTGCTTGAATGATGCCTCTACATAAACAGTACTAGAACTTGATAACACCAAGTACACTTTATTGACACCTTTACATAAGAAATGAGATAACCAGTTTATATACTTCAATGTTTCTGCTAAAGAACTGTAAACGGATGTTAGGCCTCAAATAGAAAGATCATTCTAATAAAAGCTTGCTTAATTGACCACTTAGTGTTGGTTTAGGCGAGTGGGTTGGATTCTGCTCGCTAATACATAGATGATTTACTGACCCACGTTGTGGGCACTATTATTAGGTGCTCGTGCTTGGAAAGTTCTGTACACGAATATTGACTTGATCGATCCCACGACATCGAAGATTTGTTGGACATGCAAAAGCTCTCCTTCTAAAAGATGATGTCTTCTTTCTATAAAGGACCTAATGTATGGAATATTGTAATCAGTTATACTAGTGAGTTACAAGCCAAGTCGGTATATCGAGTTGTAATCCAATGTATCAAAGTATCAAATGTAAGTGTTGTGGCATTTGTTCAGTTGGCTATCAATGTAAAATGAGATATGCTGTAAAATTTGCATTCTATTGCAAGTCTTGTACTCTATTTTCAATTATCAATAAAGACAACTTACTTCTACATATCTCTATGCGATTTCAAATTTTCTGCTTATTTTTGCTGCTACAATTCAAATAATATGTTCTATCTAATAAGTAAGAACGTCCTCATTATCTTTAATTTGTTTGCTTTTGCCGCTGTGATGTGTTCCTATTTGGAGAGTATCAATTATATACCGTCTTTGTCTTGTACAAGTACAATACCAGACTTATACGGCATCACGCCCAAGCGAGAACGATCAATCCTAATAGTTAAATGTGAGTGAAATGACTCTACGGAATCGGGGCGTGACAAATTGGTATCAGAGCACGGCTTTACGTCCTTGGACCCTTCTTTGATTCGCTTCAAATTAAAGTTGCATCGGCGATTAACCAAAGTTGCTTCCGCAATCGCTCAACGTCGCTTCCGTGATTAAATCAATGATTGCTTCCGCGATTATGATGTTGTTGTTCCTACAGTTATTTCAAGTTGTTCATGTCTGAAAGTTTTTTGACCCTCTTGGTCGTTCACTGGATGTTCCATACAATAAGTCTAAATACAATGTGTGCCCGTGAATGCTGGAATGTTGTTGTTTGTAAAAACAAAAAGTTTTGATACAAACTGAGAAAAGAGTATAAGAGTACAATGAATTCTGGGAAGTACAACTGTAAAAATCTGATCAGAAGACGATCACTTTATCCCTTGGACTATGTAAACTTGAAGACTAGAGCCTCTGAAGAATGCAGCAGCAATTTTACAAGAGTTATTGATCTCTGTGCGTGATCCTTCAACAATGATTGGAAACTCTATTTATAGAGTTCTGGAAATAACATTTTAGCAGTTATTCTGATGTGCGTGAGCCTGGATTGTGCCAACCTTATGTTGTGCCAACTTTCATTCAGTTATCAGCCGTGTACTAACTGTATTTAGACGCGTGGCATCATATGATTGAGATGGACGTGGTTGTGTACAGGATAGCAGACACGTCTTGAGAGATTAGTGGCATGTGCGCCACGTCATCCTGCTTTAGAAATAAAAATTGTCTCAACTTTATCAGGTTGCGCGAGCTTCATTCAACAAGTTGAACCGCGCCTGATTAGACTGCGCTTGGACATGTGGCAGCTTTTGAGAAGAAGTCATTTAGATTGCGCCTAGGCGCAACTAAGAAACTTGTTTGGATTGCGCCTAGGCGCAACTCAAAGATATGCAGGACAGCTGTCAATCTAATCTCCTCGAGCGGCACAATTCAAGGAATTTGAAGAAATTTTTCTCGTTCACTGCGTTTGTCAGTTGTCAGGTAATGATGGCCATTGAATGTCATACGTCACGTAGATTTTGGCGCAATGTAAACTGGGCACAGTCTGATATGTGGCGCAACCTGATCCTCAGTACAGTTTGATCTCTAGGCTTCATATCAGTGGTACAGCTTGATTTTTGGGGCGCAATTTGATCACTGAATAGCAGATACATGGCACAACTTGATTTTTAGGCCCTACATGACCCCCTTCAAAGTTTTCAAAATTTAAAACATTTCAAAGTTTTGAAATACTTTGAATTTAGAACAGCTTTGACTGAGTCAAGTTGCGCTAGTCAACAACCTGTCATCACAATTAATTTTCTTTCTCGAAAACACTCAACCTCCACTTCGTCTTCCCGAGTTTCATTAATGATTTTCAACTTCCCATGAGGAATACGAAGTGTCAATTTGATGATATATATGTAGCGGTTGATCTTTGTACTTTATTCTTCACAATTTTGATGGCATCTAAGAAGAAGGAGATGAAGACCAATGCTGTCTCTGAAATTGAGTCTCCTGAAGCGAAACCCGACATCACGTCGTCGACTTATTTATTGAAGGCTGACCCAGCATTAAGGGCAGCAAACTTTCTAAACTGCTTCGGGTTAAACCCAACCATCTTTAATCACTCGAGTGGTGGGCCCTCCTCTGAAGAGCGCGGCGATTCAATGGGATTCCTTAATCTGATGCGTCGCTCGGGGATCCGCAACATGCAAGAATTGGACGCCGCCCTTCGTCAAACCAATGAAGACAAGAAAAAGGAATAATGTTTTAGCATAAAAACTTTTATTCTCTTTTCTTATGTCCTTGTTTTAGGGGTCCACCCATCTTTTATGCATTGAAATCTAAAATTTCAGATATACTGTGTGGCTGTGATTTCAAATGGCGCATGTAGATGCGTTCCTTTGGCTAATTCAGTGCTTACTATTTCACTGAGGGACACGTGGCAGTCATCGCCTGGCTTCAATCGCCTATTGTTTAGTTCTTTTCCAAAAATAGGCTCATAGAATGACGCGCCTGTTTCATCTTCAATACTTTTAAAAGGACAACCAGAAACGAAAGAGTTATTCATACTTTTTCAAAACAAATGGCTTCTCACAAGGTCTTATTATTCATAAGTTCACTTGCACCACTTCGTCTCGATGTTATTCTTTTGCATGTTGTGCCTCCAAAAATTGATAAGTCTCAACAAAGGAATAATGGTATGAATATTTTTCTTTTGCGCCACTTTGGAAGATAGGTACTGATCTGCATGTTGTAGACACCGTTGATATGCGCTAACTATTTCTGAGAATATGCGTGCACTGCGGTCCAGTGCTTGTCTTCGATCATAGGTGCGCACTACTGATATGCGCCTGTTGATCGACATACAGTGTTGATATGCGCCAGTTGATCAGCGCATACTGTTGAGATGCGCCTGTTGATCAGCGCATACTGTTAAGATTCCCACTTTACGGTATTCCACTTTCCCGATCGATTTTTCTGTCAATTCTACTCCGTTTTTAGATCCGTAAATTTGTATAGAAAGCCCACATGACCCTTTTCGAGATCCCCCAGGTGGATTTCGACATGGCCATCCAACTTGCTCGAAAAATCGAAGCAAAGTTGGAGAAAAAACCACTTTTCTGGAATATTAAAAACTGTTGTAAAACACCAACTTGTCGGCCAATTTTCGTTCTGTACAATAGGATTTGGTAGAAACTAATTGAAGACAGTCAAAGACAACATAACCGAGATTGTAACGCACCTTCTGGATTCACTTTTCATCTAGTAAGTAGAAAGTTACATGTTGTTAAAGTTTTACGAAAAATTGTAAATTCTGTTTTCGAAAATTAGAAAAATACCCCGATACGACGTCCGTCCCGACAAACCGGCCAACGTGGTCGCGCACTATATGCATCTAAAGGCGCGTATGGATATTGTCGACGTGTGGGAACTGACGGAACCCGATTTCGTTGCATATGCGCGACGAAATCAGTACGTATCCGTCGAGATACCCCCGTATCGACCCTTTGCAAATTAAGTCATAACTTTGTGCACACTCATCAAATCGTGACGAAACTTACGACATTGGACTCAAAATATTTTTCTAGTCCTATGAGCCAAGTTTGGTTCAAATCTGAGAAGGTTGATCGGGACACTATTTTGGCGGGCCCATAATCCCACTCAACGGGCGATTTTGTGCACAGCCCACCGGAATCCAAAATTGGACATACCGTTGGGTTCGTCTCATCAAAACAAATTCGTAGACATATAGTTTGACGACTTTAGAGACCGTAGATATTGGCACGCATTTCGGTGCAAAGCGGGTCCAACGACGGACATCGTTTTGACCCAAAATTATGATTTTGCCCCTGTTCCAGAATTTAACTTTTGGACAGGCGTTTCCTAGGCATATCTTTTATTTCAAACTCATTCGTGATATTTCTTGCAGCATCCGGAGTCATCTGCGGGATTTGGCTTTTCTTGCTTCGTTTATTTGTCTGTTCGAGCTACTGGATTATTCTCTTTTGCACATAACCTCAGGCAAGATATCTTGCCATTATACTGTTTATATTCAGTTTGCATTTTATTACATATTACTGTTCATTTATTTCCAGTTCTTACAATTCTTGATTTACTGTCTGTTCAGTGATATTAGATGTACTTGTTATTATCCTTTGACTGCATATAGACTTAGAGTTAGGAGACTACCGCCTGTAGTATATCGTATATACTTTGACACAGTTGTACCACGAGGATGTGTGAGATGAGTAGCATGTAGAGGTTCTTGTGTGTGGGCTGATCCCCCATGTGCATGCGTTAGGGCTAACTGCTAATAGAGGCATGTTATGAGACTTAGCAGTTAGTTGGGGTATATGAGACATGAATGTGACTCTTTTAGGCATTGGGTGGGAAGAACAGTTCCTTAACGTATCGGCCATGTATGCACTTTCCTATTGTCGGTTATCTCCGTGGGAGATACGGTCCTGGATCCTGATACTGATTTACTGCTGGCCTCTGACATTCGATGAATGTTATGCTTTGAAGTCCCTGGTATCCTGATGGGGCCATACCTGAGATTACTGCTACTGAGCTAGAGTGCCCATGCGTTGAAGGTTTGTTCTTATTGCATAAACACATTAGATGGTTAGGTAACCCTCGTCAATGTCATATCACCCCGTTCTATTTGCAGCTTGGACAATATCGCATCGCGGTATAGTGTACTAACCCTTGTCCTTGTTTGGTTGTAGGGGTAGTCCACTGTTTCGATGATGAGGTATTGGATCTTGTTACGAGTGGGACTATTTACTTTACTTGTGATTTATGACATGGTATATATATTCAGTTATGTGGCATGTTCTTTATGTATCTTGTTACATCCCTCTAAGGACCTGGTTATCTCTCCAGGTGTGTGCTTTTGTGATTTTACAGGTGTTTTAGCCAAGGTCGTGATCTTCTCCATTCTTTCGAAGACAATTGCGCTTGGTTCGTCTCGTTATTTTATCGATCACTTCTTGTACATTTTATTTGAGATAGTTGGTAGTGGACTTTGTCTCCGCCCAACGATTGTATACATGACAAATTCAAAGTTGCTTTTATATCATTTATTTATCTAGTGGATGAGATTTAGTTATTATGGTTCTACTGTATTTTACAGCTTATGTATACATACGAGGTTTCCATATATTGGAGTGTACTTCGTATGTATGCAGCTGGCATGGATACGTACATAGTCCTAAGTATTTTGGGACTGGGGCGGTACATATTTTTGTGGTGGCCCATGGAGGTCAAATTTGTCACTTCGGTTACGTAATTGTACCGATATGAGCCTGCGACATAGGATTAGAATCTAGGAATCTCATCCATACAGCTTGACCTCTTCCCTTGGCTTCAAATTTCGAACTCTTGTTCGACTTCCTTGAATTGCACCTTGCTTGATTCCTTTCTACCGTCGATTCTTATTTTCGTGCTTAGTATCAACTAGGAAGATGACTACATTAGTATATGCTCATACGTCACACATATGGCTAGAATGGTTATATTGGTAATTGGAATACATTCAAGACTCTAATTGGGTTAAAAAGGCTTTTTTGTGTGAACTAATGATTAGTAATT
This sequence comes from Iris pallida, assembly GCA_029216955.1. Classification (NCBI taxonomy): domain Eukaryota; kingdom Viridiplantae; phylum Streptophyta; class Magnoliopsida; order Asparagales; family Iridaceae; genus Iris; species Iris pallida. Next base: position 89,124 of record JANAVB010032568.1, read on the forward strand.
ATGGTTCTACTGTATTTTATAGCTTATGTATACATACAAGGTTTCCATATATTGGAGTGTACTTCGTATGTATGCAGCTGGCATGGATACGTACATAGTCCTAAGTATTTTGGGACTGGGGCGGTACATGTTTTTTTGGTGGCCCATGGAGGTCAAATTTGTCACTTCGGTTACGTAATTGTACCGATATGAGCCTGCGACATAGGATTAGAATCTAGGAATCTCATCCATACAGCTAGACCTCTTCCCTTGGCTTCAAATTTTGAACTCTCGTTCGACTTCCTTGAATTGCACCTTGCTTGATTCCTTTCTACCGTCGATTCTTATTTTCGTGCTTAGTATCAACTAGGAAGATGACTACATTAGTATATGCTCATACGTCACACATATATATGGCTAGAATGGTTATATTGGCAATTGGAATACATTCAAGACTCTAATTGAGTTAAAAAGGCTTTTTTGTGTGAATTAATGATTAGTAATTTATAAAGTAGGATACTACCAAAGAAGGTTTTAATCTTGAGATTTCTAAATAGTAAACGCCATAGGATTGATACTGCTGGAAGGAGAAAAAAAAAGCTAGAATCTTTATACCCTTGATTTAAGAAATTAATTGGCTTTTTGAGATTTTATATTTATGATTTATTGGGTTATAGTTATACATCCTTGCACAAGTATAAAATTGATTTGCTTTTCGAGTTGTGATATTTGTGAGTTTTGGGTGATAGATATGCATCTTTGAACAAATATAAATTTTATTTGATTTTCAAGTTTTGATGTTTATGATTTATTGTATTATAGTTATACACCTTTGAACATTTATAAATTTGGTTTGAAAATGATCTTAGCTTTTAAAAATGGCCATAGGAATTATTTAAATTTGAGTTGTACAACTTGCGATTTCCGTGTTTAGTAAATTTTAAATTTTAAGTGGAAGTAATGACGGTGAATTTTGGTTTAAAATATTTGAAAGTTATGAAAACGATTTTTGAGAAATTTTTATTTTAAATGGTGCCCTATGATTGAGGATTTACAAACCTATTTAGATTTTTGGTATAAAAAAAAAGATTTTGACTGATAAGATTATTGGAAAATTTAGTTTAATAAGGGATTGCTAATATTAAAAAATTTGGGAGAATTTCGAAGGATGTGATGGAAAGTTATTTTGATTGATTAAAGGAAGTTACCATTTAAAAGTTATGATTTTGTTGGAATAACTTAGCATGAATAGAAGTTAAAATTGATGAGAGCATTGAGCTTAATTTTTGATATTGCTTTTAATATGCTAAGAGTTTTATTATGAGTTATTGAAATTTTTTAGAGTGTTAAATTTTTGATTGATTGTGAAATTTTTATGGATTCGTAAATTATGAACTCTTGAGTTAAATAGTTGAATTTAAACGTTAATTTTGGAAAAGGTTAGTAGTAACGTGATAAAGTTTGTTTTGAGATTTATGAAAGTGATTTAAATTTTGGGTCATGATTAAATTGAACGACTTGCAGTGAATACAAATTTTGGGTGGGTATTTTTAAAAATTTTATTTAGAGACTTTTGGAGAAAATTTGAGCAAAATTTTAATGGTGGACAACCAAGAGAGTCCAAATAAGATGGATGAATTCCACAGTATTCCACACTAAACTGCCATATCACTCATGACCATGATAGTAGTATATACACAAGTGTTGTTAGTCATCTACCCAGACTATGTGATTGTATTTCACTCATGACTTACTCGACCTTCCTTCAATTCTAGATCTTGTAATTGCGACCTTCTAACCCATTTGTATTTGAATAATGATTTAATTTTTTCTTAACTGTATTCATTTAGGATACTATCTTCTCTCTAGAACTGTGTCCCTAAATTATTTTTACTAGGATTCCTTAATTAATCTTACTTCATGCTTCAACTTTATCGTCTTTATTTTCTGCATTAGTTGTCGCCTCATGAACTCCCACTTTCTATTTTAGAATCTTTTGGCGACTCTTACCTTGACTTGGATATTTGGAGTACAATACTAAACTTTTCCTTCTAATAAATTTTATATGTAAGACCTAGACAAGCCCACCTTCATGTAGATATATCATGTCCCACTAGAACACGTCTCCTTGTACACTATTTTCATGATATGACCTTCTGATCAAAATGGCTAAACTATAACATTTACCATGATACCGATATATTTTTGACCACAGATAGGGATTCCACCTCGACTCAATTCTTTCGACCGATATGTGATTTTGTTCTACTTAATTCCATAAATGCTCAAATTTGTGCTTTATCTTGATTGCTTGACCCATTGTCCCATCACACTACTAGTTTAACTCTTGTAAGTTGGGTAGAATACATGATGACCTAACAAACCCTATGTCCTTGTGACCCTAGTGATGAGTTCACTTAGACTAAAATTTAGAGGACCTTAACTTATCTAGACAACCAAACCGTAAGTAAAGAAAACTAGGACAACTGCATAGGCCCACACTTCGGGCAAGACTCGATTTTAAAAGATCTTGGACTATTTAAAATTCCTTCATCAGTACCTCCCTTGTTCATATTTTGACTATCTCATGCTGCTAACGTAGCTTCGGTTTTGCAAGCTTATTTCGTTATCAAGCTTGATCATGACATATTTTATTGGGTGCACCCACTAACATATTGTCTAATCAGAACCGGTGCATGATGGTCTGATCAACCTATTGCACTTTGGTTCGCCTATCACATATTATTCTACGTGGATGAAGACATAGTAAACTTGTCTTAGAGTCTCATCCGCGACAGCCTTGGCAATTCTCTTTTGAATTATTTTCGCCGCCTATGAACCCCGCAATTCGTACTCAATATATAACACCGTCTTTGAAACCTTTGTTGTTCTTGTCTTTTACTTATTTTGGAAAGACAAGGCACTGTACTTGCTAGATAGACTCAAGGTATCATCTTTGGTTGCCCAATCGGTTAATTGTACACAAATTTAAATAGCCACCGACCAACTCATGTGGCTATATCCTCGCCTTTAACTACTCTTCATATTCCTCAACCCCATCTACCTTACTAATCCTAAATTTTGAGGACGAAATTCTTGTAAGTTGGGTAGGATGTAAAATCCCTAAATTTTTATTATTATTTTTATTATTTTATTAGACTTAAAAATGAATTTATACAATTATTGGCTTTTTATTAAATATTATATTTTGCAACACGTTGTAAAATTTTTGAACTCGGAAAAGGTGTGTGGTATAAGTTCACCAAAAACCACAAAAGGAATATTTTTGTTATTTTACATTTTTAAAGTTATTTTTATGGTGATTAATATACATATTCATTACTATTAGATATCATTATTATTTATTGTCCTATTTATGGTCAATTAAATTTGTACATATATATAAATATCTTTAAATACATTTTATATATGTATGGATAATATTACTTTTTATTTTAAATTTTTTGAAGATTTTATGGTGAATATATGGATATATATATTTGTATAGATATATACCTATAATGATTAAGCTTTTGATTTAAAAAGATTTAGAAAAAAAAAAAGAAAAAAAGAAATAAGTTAATGGGTGGTCGGCCCCACCTGACAACCCACAACCCAAAATATAAAAGAAGCAGCGGCAGCAGCATGCCTTATGCGCGCTACACCAAGCAGCAGCTTTGGCCGACCCCCCTTAAAACAATAGTAACAACAACCTTAAACCTTTTTTTTCATATATATAGTTTGATTGTTTTAACCTCAAATTAAAACCTAAAATCTGAATCTCTTCCTCCACTTTCCTCCTCTCCCTCCACCCTCGGCCAACTCCTCCCCTCCGCGATCACAGCAACACACCGCGACAGCGGCGACAGAAACGACGACGACAACAACAACAACAACAACAACAGATTCCCACTTTACGGTATCCCACTTCCCCGATCGATTTCTCTGTCAATTCTACTCCGTTTTTAGATCCGTAAATTTGTATAGAAAGCCCACATGACCCTCTTCGAGATCCCCCAGGTGGATTTCGACATGGCCATCCAACTTGCTCGAAAAATCGAAGCGAAGTTGGAGAAAAACTACTTTTCTGGAATATTAAAAACTGTTGTAAAATACCAACTTGTCGGCCAATTTTCGTTCTGTACAATAGGATTTGGTAGAAACTAACTGAAGACAGTCAAAGACAACATAATCGAGATTGTAACGCACCTTCTGGATTCACTTTTCATCTAGTATGTAGAAAGTTACACGTTGTTAAAGTTTCAAAAAAAATTGTAAATTTTGTTTTCAAAAATTAGAAAAATACCCCGATACGACGTCCGTCCCGACAAACCGAGCGACGTGGTCGTGCACTATATGCATCGAAAGGCGCGTATGGATGTTGTCGACGTGTGGGAACTGACGGAACCTGATTTCGTTGCATATGCGCGACGAAATCAGTACGTATCCGTCGAGATACTCCCGTATCGACCCTTTGCAAATTAAGTCACAACTTTGTGCACACTCAGCAAATCGTGACGAAACTTGCGCCATTGGACTCGAAATATTTTTCTGGTCCTGTAAACCAAGTTTGGTTCAATTCTGAGAAGGTTGATCGGGACGCTATTTTGGCGGACCCACAATCCCACTCAACGGGCGATTTTGTGCACAACCCACCGGAATCCAAAATTGGACATACCGTTGGGTTCGTCTAATCAAAACAAATCCATTGACATATAATTTGATGACTTTAGAGATCGTAGATATTGGCACGTATTTCGGTGCAAAGCGGGTCCAACGACGGACATCGTTTTGACCCAAAATTACGATTTTGCCCCTGTTCCAGAATTTAACTTTTGGACAGACGTTTCCTAGTCATATCTTTTATTCCAAACTCATTTGTGATATTTGTTGCAGCATCCGGAGTCATCTGCGGGATTTGGCTTTTCTTGCTTCGTTTATTTGTCTGTTCGAGCTACTGGATTATTCTCTTTTGCACATAACCTCAGGCAAGATACCTTGCCATTATACTGTTTATATTTAGTTTGCATTTTATTATATATCACTGTTCATTTATTTTTAGTTCTTACAATTCTTGATTTACTGTCTGCTCGGTGATATTAGATGTACTTGTTATTATCTTTTGACTGCATATGGACTTAGAGTTAAGAGACTACCGTCTGTAGTGTATCGCATATACTTTGACACAGTTGTACCATGAGGATGTGTGAGATGAGTAGCATGTAGAGGTTCTTGTGTGTGGGCTGATCTTCCATGCGCATGCGTTAGGGCTAACTGCTAATAGAGGCATGTTAGGAGACTTAGCAGTTAGTAGGGGTATATGAGACATGGATGTGACTCTGTTAGGCATTGGGTGGGAAGAACAGTTTCTTAACGTATGGGCCACGTATGCACTTCCCTATTGCCGGTTATCTCCGTGGGAGATACGGTCCTGGATCCTAATACTGATTTACTGCTGGCATCAGACATTCGATGAATATTATGCTTTGAGGTCCCTGGTATCCTGATGGGGCCATACCTGAGACTACTGCTACTGAGCCAGAGTGCCCATACGTTGAAGGTTTGTTCTTATTGCATAAACACATTAGATGGTTAGGTAACCCTCGTCAATGTCATATCACCCCGTTCCATTAGTAGCTTGGGACAATATCGCATCGCGGTATAGTATACTACGCCTTGTCCTTGTTTGGTTGTAGGGGTAGTCCACTGTTTCGATGATGAGGTATTGGATCTTGTTACGAATGGGACTATTTACTTTACTTGTGATTTATGACATGGTATATATATTCAGTTATGTGGCATGTTCTTTATGTATCTTGTTACGTCCCTCTAAGGACCTAGTTATCTCTCCAGGTGTGTGCTTCTGTGATTTTGTAGGTGTTCTAGCCAAGGTCGTGATCTTCTCCATTCTTTCGAAGACGATTGCGCTTGGTTCGTCTCGTTATTTTATCGATCACTTCTTGTACATTTTATTTGAGATAGTTGGTAGTGGAGTTTGTCTCCGCCCAACGATTGTATACATGACAAATTCAAAGTTGCTTTTATATCATTTATTTATCTAGTGGATGAGATTTAGTTATTATGGTTCTACTGCATTTTAAAGCTTATGTATACATACAAGGTTTCCATATATTGGAGTGTACTTCGTATGTATGCAGCTGGCATGAATACGTACCTAGTCCTAAGTATTTTGGGACTGGGGCGTTACATGTTTTTGTGGTGGCCAATGGAGGTCAAGTTTGCCACTTCGGTTACGTAATTGTACCGATGTGAGCATGCAACATAGGATTAGAATCTAGGAATCTCATCCATACAGCTTGACCTCTTCCCTTGGCTTCAAATTCCGAACTCTCGTTCGACTTCCTTGAATTGCACCTTGCTTGATTCCTTTCTACCTCGATTCTTATTTTCGTGCTTAGTATCAACTAGGAAGATGACTACATTAGTATATGCTCATAGGTCACATATATGGCTAGAATGGTTATATTGGCAATTGGAATACAATCAAGACTCTAACTGAGTTAAAAAGGCTTTTTTGTGTGAATTAATGATTAGTAATTTGTAAAGTAGGATACTACCAAAGAAGGTTTTAATCTTGAGATTTCTAAATAGTAAACACCATAGGATTGATACTGCAGGAAGGAGGAAAAAAAAGCTAGAATCTTTATACCCTTGATTTAAGAAATTGATTGGCTTTTTGCGATTTGATATTTATGATTTATTGGGTTATAGTTATACATCCTTGCACATGTATAAAAGTGATTTGCTTTTTGAGTTGTGATATTTATGAGTTTTTGGTGATATATATACATCTTTGAACAAATATAAAATTTATTTGATTTTCGAGTTTTGATGTTTATGATTTATTGTATTATAGTTATACACCTTTGAACAGTTATAAATTTGGTTTGAAAATGATCTTAGCATTTAAAAATGGCCATAGGAATTATTTAAATTTGATTTGTACAACTTACGATTTTTGTGTTTAATAAATTTTGAATTTTAAGTGGAAGTAATGACGGTGAATTTTGGTTTAAAATATTTGAAAGTTATGAAAACGATTTTTGAGAAATTTTTATTTTAAATGGTGCCCTATGATTGAGGATTTACAAACCTATTTAGATTTTTGGTAAAAAAAAAGATTTTGACTGATAAGATTATTGGAAAATTTAGTTTAATGAGGGATCGCTAATATTAAAAATTTTGGAAAAATTTTGAAGGGTGTGATGGAAAGTTATTTTGATTGATTAAAGGAAGTTACCATTTAAAAGTTATGATTTTGTTGGAATAACTTAGCATGAATAGAAGTTAAAATTGATGAGAGCATTGAGCTTAATTTTTGAGATTGCTTTTAATATGCTAAGAATTTTATTATGAGTTATTGAAAAATTTTAGAGTGTTAAATTTTTGATTGATTGTGAAATTTTTATGGATTCATAAATTATTGGTAAATTTTCAGGGATAAGACAGCTTCACATCCATATACTATAGAAAAAGGTGTACAACCTGTGGGATTACGGACAGTAGTACGAGATGCCCATAGACATTCTCCAAGTTTATCACTCCAATTACGCTTGTTAATAGAAACAAACTTTTTAAGGAGTTTGATAATGGTCTTGTTGAATGCTTAAGCTAAGCCGTTAGCTGCAGGATTATAGGTCGTTGAGGCAATATTATTGATTTTGTTGTCATCACAGAACCTATTAAACTTCTGGCTGATGAATTATGGCCCATTATCATAGATGATTCGGCGAGGGACACCAAACCTGTATATCACATGATGTTTAATAAAGTTGATGACACTACTAGTTTTTTACTTCAGCCAAAGGTATAGCTTCTGCCCACTTGGAGAAATAATCGGTTATAGCCAAGATGAACCGATGTCCTTTAGAGGAAGGAGGATTGATAGGACCAATTATGTCCATGCCTCAAGCTTCGAAGGGCCATGAGGCAGCAGTTGGATGAAGAAACTCCGACGATTGGTGAATAAAATCTGCATGAATCTGACATGCACGGCATTTCCTTGCATAGTCAATAGCATCTGATACCATAGAGGGCCAGTAGTAGCCCATACGTCGGATACGATCATGTAATTTAGGACCAGGCTGATGTGCTCTACAAACGCCATTATGAGCTTCGCGCAATATCTGCTTTGCTTGGTCACCAGCGAGGCATCTTAAAAGCAATCCATCAAAAGTTCTTCGATAGAGAGTTTTAGTAGTATGATTCTAATAGAATCGAAGCGATCGGCGACGAATACTTGTGGCTTCCTTAGGATCTTCTGGCAATATGTCATGTACTGCAAAATCAATGAAAGGTGCTCTCCAGTCTTCGTTAATGACATTGACTTCAGTTAGATTGTTGCATTCAATGTTGTGGTTATTCTCAACACAAAATAGTTCTCTATTAGAGATAACAACTATTTGTTGTCTTTTGACTGGAACTGCCAACACCGTAGCTAAGTTAGCTAAGGCATCTGCTTCTGTATTACATACGCGGTGTACACGTTCGATAAATAACCCTTTGAATGAGGAAGCTATCCTGGCTGTTGCTTCATGATAGGGCACCAAATCTTGATGTCGAGCTTTATATATGCCTCTAACCTGATTGACAATCAGCTTAGAATCACCATATACTTCGAGATATTCAATATCCAATTGTTTAGCTGATTGAAGTCCGATGAGCAAAGCATTGTATTATGCACATTGTTGGAACACGACTCATCTAAAAAGTAAGCCCTTTGAATAGTTAATCCATCTGGTAAAACGAGGACAATTCCTACTCCAGCAACAAGAGTACCTCCTGCTCCAATTCTAGAAGCTCCGTCGAAGAACAACTGCCAAGTAAGAAACTCTTCTGAGTTCATATTTGATTCCAATGTTTCATCTGGAATCTCGTCGTTTAGATGTTTCCGGGACAGGATGAGCTGCTAAGAAGTCAGCAAGTGCCTGACCTTTCACAGACTTTTGAGGAACATAAACCATATCATATTGTGTTAATAATATGGCCCATGTAGCAAGCCTGGATTGAGTGTACTTGGCTTTTTCATTAAGACTCGAAGAGGATTAACTCGGGATATGACATGAATAGTTTGGCCTATGATGTAATGTCTAGTCTTCTGTACAGCAAACATTAAGGTTAAACATTCCTTCTCCACCGGACTATAACGATGTTCAGCTCCAATCATCGTTCGGCTAAGATAGTAGATAGCTTGCTCATGACCTTCTTTGTTCTTCTGAGCTAACAAAGCTCCCAATGAATGGTCCATTGCCCGGACATACATTAAGAAAGGTATTCCTGAGATCGGTGGTACAAAACTGGTAGGCTCATTAAATACTACTTTATGTCTTCAAATGCTCGTTGACATTCTTCCGTCCAAACGAAAGATACACCTTTCTTCATTAATTGAGTTAATGGTCTGCAACGTCTAGATAAATTCAAAATGAACCGCCTGATGTACGCAAGTCGACCTTGGAATCCTCGTAGCTCTTTTAGGTTGCGTGGAGGACGCATCTCTTGAATGGCTTTGATCTTCTCGGGATCAACGTGTATACCCTTAGAGGTAATGACGAAGCCGAAAAATTTGCCACTAGAGACACCCAAGAAAGACTTGGTGGGATTCATTTTGAGTTGATGCTGGCGCATTAGATTGAAAATGGTTCTTAAATCTTGAATGTGATCTTCCTTTAGACGACTTTTGACAGTAATATCGTCAACATAGCATTCAACGGTCTTTCGTAAATGATCTCGAAAGATGGTGCTCATGGCCCGCTGGTAAGTTGCACCTGCATTCTTAAGACCAAATGGCATGACTGTATAACAGTATACCCCATAAAAAGTACAAAACAAAGTATGATTTTCATCTTCAGGATTCATCCGGATTTGATTATATCCAGAAAATCCATCCATGAAAGATATTTGTTTGAATCCACATGTATTGTCAATCATGACATCAGTAATTGGGAGAGGAAATTCATCTTTAGGGCAAGCATCATTGAGGTCCCGAAAGTCTATACAAACGCGAACCTTTTCGGTCTTCTTCAAGACTGGTACAACGTTGGCTACCCAATCAGGATGCTGTTCTTCTCTGATAAAACTGCAAGCTATGAGCTTTTTAACTTCATCATCTATTGCATCCATCATTTCAGGCTTGAATCGTCGTTGTTGTTGTTTGACTGGCTTAGCATTCGGCAGGACGTTAAGCTTATGAGTTGCAACTTGAGGATCTAATCCCGGCATATCTTCATAACTCCAGGCGAAGACATCAATATATTCACAAATGATGTGAATTAATTCTTGTTTATCATTTTCAGAGAGATTCTTGCTAATGAAGGTTGGTCGTGATACGCCCTCTTCTCCAATATCGATTTAGACAAGTTGATCTTCAGTGGGTGGTTCTCGTTGTTCAAAACGAAGTTCCCACTGATTGTCCATCTTTTATGCCCAAGGGTCCACTTCAGGAGCTTCTTCAATGTCAACTTCATCTTCTTCCGAGAATTCGGCGGACACCATGTTAGAAGATACTATTATCCGATGAACATGACCAATGCTGGTATCAAAATCCCACGAGATAGAATCAGAAGAATTAGATCGTTCTTCTTCGTCAGATTCAGAAGGTTCTGGAGTCGAAAGAGGTGAAGTATAACCTAAACCCCGCTTCAATTTATTGTGATATTGTTATGATTTTCCTTTCGAAACAGAAATACGAAGGGGAGTCCGCCTTCCTTTGCCGCTGTTTAAGCCTGATCTGAAATCATAGCCCATTTTTCGGATGATTGCTTTGGATTGTGGACTATAGCGGCGTAATTGTAGTCTTCTTGTATCATCTCTATTATCATTATAGAGCATGACTTTTTGTTTCTCTCCTTTATTAAAGAATATAGGCCTCTCATCTTTCTTTCAAGACGGTACTAAGAAGTATGACTCTTGTATTGAATCTGAGGACACCACATTTCGTAGAGATGATACGAATCCTATTGTAAGTGGTTTAAAGCTATATAGCATATCCAAGTAACATTGAGTATAGTAAAAGACATCAATATACTGCAAAGGAGATGCTTTATTGATTTTCACACCATCATTTACAATAGGACTTTTAGTCTTAGCAGGCTTAGTCAGATTGATGAAAAGAGGGGAAGAAGAACAACGAGAAGGAGGAGAGGGCTTCTTACGACGATGGTCGATTACAAGCGGCTCAGAAGAGGTGAGCTCCCTTTGTTCCTGACTATCACCCTTAAGCTGCTTCTCATGTGAAGGAAGATAAATAGTCAGTGGTTTGGAAGACTGAGGACAGGAAGTACGTCCTTTGACAGGGATCACCAGAGTATTATTCGGTATACTTTTTTGTTCTTCATCTGTGTCCATTGCCAGTACCATCTTTATGAATTCCTTCTTGTAATATGCTTCAACTCCTTTGAAAGGATTTCGATCTGCAACCTCTTTCTGGACTTCTCCATTACCATCCACATATTTGAAATATTGGAGAGTAGAGGGTAAATGTTATGTTCATGGAGGAATGGTCTTCCTAACAGAGCATTGTATGAGCCGTGATTATCGATCACATAGAAAGTCACTTTAGTATGAAGATTGCCAATTTGAAGTTTCAGGCGTATCTTCCCTAAAGGTTCACTTCTTCCTTGATTGAACCCCAAGATGGTAGTGATAGTTGTAGAGAGGTTATGCACTGGGATCTTCAAAGCGTCTAGCAAAGACTTCGGCATGATGCTAAGTACAGACCCCGGATCAATCAAAATACGATCAATTTTTATGGTATCTACATATCCTGTGAAATAGAGAGGAGATCATGACGATTGTCTTCTAACAATGTGTCATCTTGTGTAAAAGTAATATTGGGCATTAGCTCAAATACACTATGACAGTGTGCACAACTGATTGGCTCCTTTTTAGGCTTTTTGAGAAAAGTAAGACAAGCATCAGCCTGCATTAAAGCTTCACTTAACGTCTTTCGAGTTTCTTTTGAGAGGCGTAAGAGTTCAAAGATAGACAATCTTGCTGGGGTATTGGCTAATTGAGCCAGTATGTCAAAATTGTATGGCTTTTCAAGTCTAAGAGATGAGGACTTTTTCAGTGCTTTGTCAAAACGGACAGGTTGTTTTCCCTTGTCTGCTGACGTCGATTTATGAGGAGTTGGTTCCACCACCTGCAAAGATGTAGATGGCATATTTTCAGAAGGAGCGGGTAATGCAGGAGAAGCATCAGGAGATGGAGCAGGATTCTTTTGATTCTCGGGATATTCCCTAAGATAGGGTTTTCCAGATCTAGTGCCCATTAGAATTTCTTCTTCTATTACTGGTTCAAAAGATACCATGTTGCAGTTCTTGGATTTAGATTTGGAGTGTTTCTTTTGCTTGGAAGAGGAAGGGGTTTCAAAATCTTCTACTAGATCTGGGTGAATCCATATAATCTCTCATTTGTCAGTCGATAAAGGAATAAGACCTTCATTTTGAGGAGGTGGAAGATTCACGATCTCAAGAGTAGTCCTTGGAATGGGAACAACACCATTTTGTACAAGCTGTGGCGGAAAGTCACCAAACTGTACAGAAACGACATTAGCAGTCACCGTCTTTTCGTCCTGCTACAGAGTAATCACTCTAGAGTTGACCAACTCTTGGATTTTACCTTTGAGCACATAGCACGCTCTGGTTGGATGCCCTATAAATCTGTGATAAATACAGTATTTAGGGTGATCGATTTTACCCACTTCTTCCGGCTGTTTTGCCTCTGGCAGTTGAAGCTTATTGCTTTTGATCAGACAATCGAAGATGCTTAGAGTATCATCTTCATCAAAAGAATACTCTTCTATTGGCCGAGTTGTTTTCGGCGACGGTGCTGATGGAGTGGATGATGTCTGAGTGACGTTGACAACCAAAGACTCTTTGCCTTTGAGATTGATGGCCAGTATTTCTTTACCCTTGCGGTTATTCTGATGATTATTACCCCCGGGTGTAGAATGTTCGTCTTGGTTAGGATGAGTCATTTGAACTCCTAACTGTTTGAATTTTTCGGTACTGACTTCTGCCGCCTTGGCATTCACAATGAAAGAAGGCCAATCCTGGAATTGTGTAGATCCCGTCCACATACTGATAATAGGCAACATGTTTGATTTGCAAGTGTCTATTGTTACAGCAGATGGAGTTCCTAAAGGCATTTTGAGTGCCTCTCGACGGAATCGTTTAATAAAATTCTTCGTAGATTTATTGTACCTTTGTTTGATCTTAATGAGGGCAGATATTGTCATGTCGTTGACTCCCTCATAGAACCGTTCCAAGAACATTTGTTTGAAATCGGCAAAAGAAGTTATGCAGCTATCTCGCAGGCTACGATACAAGTCGTATGCTGCGCCAGCTAAACAACCGACGAACACTCTGGTAAGGAGAGCATCATTTGGCTGTAGTTGGTCAGTCATCACTTCAAAGTGATTGATGTACTGACTTGGAGAAGTGCTGCCATCAAACAGCATAATGGTTGGGAGCTTATATTTAGGAGAAAATGGAACCTCCTTCCACTATGTAGGATATGGTTGCTTTATGCCCAATCTTTGTAGGCCATCCTTTTTCTTGAAGGCCTCAAACTGAGTGCGCAGAAGTTTCACAGCCTCATTTGCATCCCCTGATGTTTGAGAATTGGTAGGCTGGTTAGAAGTATTGGGAGGCGGAACAGCGTGAAAATTACCACCCCCAGCACCAGACTGACTAGGATCAACCTGAATTGGTACTGAAGCAACCTGAGAAGGTGGTACCCCCAGACTAACAGGTACAGAAGATGCTATAAGCTCTGGATTTGTAGCAGGGTTTATAACCAGTGGCACTGTATGTTGAGCCACGATTATAGTATGCTGTCACGACCCACACCCAGTGTAAGGGCACGAGACGTGGGTACGTCCAGCCTACGTCGCAGTGTCGGCGGTAGAACGTTGTCCTAGGTCACATACATCTAACAGTTTATAAGGTACCTGTACAGTTTATACACTCCGAATGGATGTGACATAAATAAGTACAACTCAATCACAGCTAAGGAAGAAGTACGAAACGATAGAATAGATGAAACTCAGAATCCACAGATGATAATACAAAATAGAAAGATAACTAAAATCTAAGATAATCATCTTCACAAATCCAGAGTACAACTCCAATATATACAAGTGTATCATAACATAAAAGTAAATAGACCTAGCCTAGCTAACTAGCCTAGTCTACAGGGGTAGTGTCCTCAGCAAGTGCTGGGTCATCCTGAGAGTCCAACTCAAGTGTGTCGTCTAAGCCTGCTCCGTAATAAGTGGGACACAGCTCCTCGAAGTCATCTGTAATATTTCAACAGGTCCAGTCAGGACTGGAGCGAGCACAGTACATCTCACGCAGTTCATATCATGACAGGAATAAAATACAGGCAATAGAGTAAAATACATGAAACGCTGAAGAGTATACATGAGTAAAAAGGAAGACTGTAATGAAATATCTACTATAAGTAAAGAACTACAGTGAACTAGTGATTTAGAGTACAAGCTAGACATGTGAACGGCTTGATAATAAACATGAGAGTTTGCACATGACTACACTACTTTGGAAATTGTCCACATGACTATTTATACTCTTCCGTACCCCAATCAATACACAAGGATCCGTTCAAGTTATGTTATTGCACATAAGATTCACATAGGGTCCCATAAATGGGTGCACATGAATATAAACATGGAGGCTCCGTGATCATGAGAGTACATGAATCACGAGAGTGCACATGAATGGTGAAAGCACAAGAATACATGATGAAAGTGAAACGCATATGACATGATGTATCTGATGCACCCGAGGGGGATAACATCGTATGAAAAGATCCATATAGTACTAATCCGTGTTTCCATCGTGTCAGCATCAAGTAAAATAATCTAGAGCAAGAAAATACTCCTAGCAAGTATGAAACGGTCAGAGAATGTACTCGTCTGATATCCTGAACGTCTGAGTAAAACACTGCCTGAAGAGTGGTATTTGGCTCCTAATCAGAACAGTACAAGTCACAACATGTCCAGCTAATAAAGTAAGATATTATGATGCAGTCTACATGATATTAGGTCAACCCTAGACCAAAGTCAACCCTGGTCAACTTCAGTCAACTAAAAAGTCAAGTTAGGTCAACTAGGTCAACCTAGACTCAATGAAGTCTCACTAGGCCTAAACAGTCTACCCTAGCTAGTACACACCATACACTAGTCTATAAGACTATACACATGCATGTATTCCATATATACAATATCACACAAGACTACCATAGCCTATGTACCTAGGTTATAGGCCATAGGCTAACTACATAGGCAATACACCCACACTCCATATATATATATATATATATATATATATATATATATATATATATATATATATATATATATATATATATATATATATATATATATATATATATATATATATCAAGGAATCTCTATTTACACATTCACACATTTATATATATATATATATATATATATATATATATATATATATATATATATATATATATTACATATATATAGAGAGGGGGATAACATAAATCAAGGCAATGTGTGTGTGTGTGTTTGGGTGAGAGTGTAGGCATATAATGGTTGAGTGTCAAGGTGTGAGTGACTGAATAGTGGTTCCAATCTCAGGAAAACAGATTTCAGTGTGTGTGTGAGTGTTCTGTGTACAGGAAAGCATGGGGTTAATCCAGGTTCAGTTTGTAGGTTCAACAGTTTAACATGTAAACTCAGGTTTTCAGTGTCCTGTGTGTAGCAGGGAGCTATAGTGTGTGTGTGTGTGTGCCTGTGCAAGAGTAGATAATAGTGTGACAGTCAATTGCCTTTGTGTGTGTGTGTATAGCAAGATACAATCAAAAAAAATGAAAAAAAAACATATGATTCTTAGATTTCTTGTGTGTGCTTACATGTGCAATTCTCAGTGTGTAATCTCAGATTCTACCAAGTAACAAGAAATGGTAGGGAAACAATTCATGACATAAACTGAACATGTAATCTCAGGAATATGGAGTTAAAACAGTGTTCAATGGAGAACATTCCCAGGTTTGTGTATAGACTCAGGTTTGTGAGATGGCAGGGTATTGCAAGTACATGCTAATTCTCAGGCTCTTTCCTAGGTTCAGTTAATTGAAAGCATTCAATATTCCAGGTTCGTGTGAATGACAGTGTATCAGTCCATGGCAAATAGTGTGACAGTTCTATTAATTCTCAGGAACACAGGTTGTACATTGAATGCTAACTCCTCATTGATATGCCCATTCGAAAAGAAAATGTGAAAACCAAATCTCCATGCCAACCGATCCTAACATGTTACCAATATATAACAGTAAATAACCCATATGATATTAACATCTAATTGCAAATCAAATGGAACAAACAGTGGGTTAATAGGGATTAAACTTAACATTCAGTTTTAGGAAAAAACTGGAATCAATGCCAACCCAATGTAAATTCGAATACACTAACCAACTAAAACACCAAGAATGAATCCCTATCATGGTATCTAATGTAACAGCATCTAAACCCACAACTAATCACATGATATTAACATTCAAAAAAAACTAAAATGGAAGAATAGTGTATTCATGGACTTATACTATACAGAATCAGTCAAATAGGAAATTTCCTATTTAAACATTAAAATAGCAGTAAAAGTCTAGATAATTGGTTGGTAATTAATAACTGATGTGTGTACGTGATATACATGTAATATTGTGTCCAAAACCACACAAATTAAATAACACACGAACTGGTTTAGTGCACAGTGCACCCATGTCTAGTACGGGTCGAATCTCTCACTCAACACGAATCCAATGGACACGTAGCCTTCGGAGTGTCGTGTCAGACATTGCCCCAAGCCCTGTGTCAAAGGACACGCGTCCACGTGTCCAGAATGAGTCACATGACCCTGCGGGTAGCAGGACAGTGTTGTCCACGCGCGCGCGGGCGTTTCCATGAGTCCAGCTCGACACAAACTCGACACAAATGCAGCTCAGTCGTATAGAAATCAATAAGCCACATGAAAACCTATTTTCCTATTCAAAAACATTCCTAAAATAGGATCGAAATGCCCACTGTGGCATTTCGTCGAACACTATTGATCCTACGCTGATACGTGTCCGATATGGACACGTATAAGACACGAAATGACACGAAACATATTCCTACAGTTAGAGGACACCTAGGGCTATGCATCCATGCTAAGAAATCGAAAATCTATTGGGGAATAAGGAGTTACCTATGGGTGCTCTTTCCTCAAGAAAGCTTCAACAATGGAGATTCCCTCTAGCTAGCCCAAAGCTCCAAAGTCGCCCAAAACTGTTGTTAGCCTCCACCAACAGTAGAAGAACAGAAATTAGGTCACAATGCAAGAAGTTTGAATGAAAATGGAAAATTATTGATTAAAATAGGAAAGGGTTTAATGAAGAACAAACCTTGCTCTTGAAAAAATGAAGGGATGAACAAAAGAGGCAACTATTTTTTGAGAGGCATTAAATAGGGATGGGGTATCCCTAGTGGCCGGCCAAGGAAGTCTAGGGTTAGGGTTTTAGGATAGATCAATGGATCTCCTTTAATCTAGTCTAATTAATGGTCCAAAACCTAAGGTTTCACACTAGTCAAGTTGCATCCTATTTAGCTCTAACTAATCATGACTTAACCAAAACTAATCATAACTAACTAATACTAACCATGGCTCACTAAGACTAGCTATGACTAATCTAGGTTAGGTCCAATCTAGGTTAGGGCTAATCACAAAACACGACAATTAATTAAATAATATTTAAATCACACCATTCCAATAAATATATCTTAATTCTAAAATAATTATATATTAAATTTAATTAAATTCAAAATGACAAAAATACTCTCAAACTAGAAATATGGTAGTGACAAATCTACCCTCCTTAAAAATTTTTTGTCCTCGAAATTGAAAGACGAAACTAATAGATGAGAAGGATAGACAATCATACCTCACGGTCCAAAAAGATAAGGGTATCGCTAGCGCATCTCATCCTCCCGCTCCCAGGTAGACTCTCCTGGAGAATGATGCCTCCATGCGATGCGAACCAAGGGTATCACCTGGTTTCTCTGTACCTTCTCTCGATGATCCAGAATCTCCATTGGCTGTCTGGATAACTAAGAGTAGGTCCCACCTCAATCTCCGAGTGATCGAGTACATGGCTAGGGTCAGTCATGTACCGTCTCAACTGTGATACGTGAAAAACGTTGTGGACATCCACTAGTACAGGTGGCAAGTCTAGCCTGTATGCCACGTCACCGACTCTCCCGCTGATCACGAAAGGTCCGATGAAGCGCGGGCTAAGCTTCCCACCTCCACCAAAACGTATGGTACCACGAGTCGGAGATATCCGCAGAAAAATCATGTCTCCGACTTAAACACAAACAAGGTCTCATGTTACTAAATAATCAAACATGATCAATCAAATAAAACATACAAACAACCTACTTCTAATCCTATCTCTAATCTGTACCTCAAACTCCAAGGGCCTCCGGTGGCTATCGGCCTAGTGCCGATGTCTGTCCTGCGCCACGCGAAGTCTGTCCCTGATGAGCCTCACCTTCTCAGCATCGTCAACAACCATCTCTGGCCCCAGTAAAGCTCGTTCACCAACATCATCCCAAGATAAGGCTGTACGACACCTACGTCCGTACAAAGCCTCGAAAGGTGACATCTCAATGATGGCCTGAAAACTGTTGTTGTAAGCAAACTCTACCAAATGCAGGTGATCCTTCCAGGAACCTCCAAAATCTAAGATGCACGTCCGCAGCATATCCTCGAGCGTCTGAATAGTCCTCTCTGACTGTCCATCCGTCTGGGGGTGGTATGCAGTACTAAACTTGAGCTGATTGCCGAAGCTAGTCTACAGACTCCTCCAGAAATGGGAAGTAAAATGACTATCCCGATCCGAGATGATGCTGACCGAAACCCCATGAATCCTGGCTATCTGCCGCATGTACATCTGTACAAGCCTCTCTGTAGACGTACCCACCTTGAATGGCAAAAAGTGGGCCGATTTGGTCAACCTGTCAACGATGACCTAAATCGCGTCTTTTTCTCTTGTGTACGCGGCAATCCAGATACAAAAACCATAGTGATATGCTCCCACTTCCACTCTGGAATGGACAACGGCTATAATAATCCTCCGGGCCTCTGCCTCTCTGCCTTGACCTGCTGACAGACCAAGCACCTAGCTACGAAGCGAGCTACCTCCCGCTTCATCCCGTACCACCAGATATGCTCCCTCAGATCTCGGTACATCTTGTTGGCACCAGAGTTTATAGAGTACTGAGAACTGTGGGCCTCCTGCATAACCTGCTCTCTGAGCTCCCCGCTGGGCACACATAACCTGGAACCGTGCCTCAAGGCACCATCCTCTGCAAGAGAAAACTCGCCATCCACCAGTCCTGCTCGAACCTGCTCTCGGAGACACCGCAGAGCAACGTCCTCAAACTACGTCGACTTGATCCTCTCCACCAAGTCTGACTGAATCTGCAGGCCCCACATCTGCATTTGAACTCCGGGCACAATCACCTCAATCCCCAGACTCTCCAATCAGCAAGCAAGTGATGGTCCATAGTAAAAAACATGGCTGTCGGATACCTACTCAAGGCATCGACAACTATATTGGCATTTTCTGGGTGATATTGAAGTGAGATGTTGAAGTCCTTCATCATCTCTAACCATCTGCGCTGCCCCATGTTGAGCTCTTTCTGTGTAAACATATATTTTAAGCTCTTGTGATCTGTGAAGATCTCCACCCTCTCTCCATACAAGTAGTGCTTCCACAACTTCAGAGCAAAAATCACTACTGCCAGCTCCAGGTCGTGGGTAGGGTAGTTCTTCTCATGGGGACGTAACTGCCTAGAAGCATAGGCAATCACCTTTCCATGCTGCTGCAAGACACAACCCAGCCCTTTCCCTGAAGCGTCACTATAGATAGTGAACCCTCCTGAACCAGATGGCAATGTCGGAATCGGAGCTGTCGTAAGCCACTTCTTCAACTCATCAAAAGCTGTCAGACACTCCTCTGACCAAATATACTCAGCATCCTTCCGGGTCAGCCGAGTCAACGGCTCTGCAATTCGAGAGAAATCCTGCACAAACCTCATATAGTATCCTGCCAGCCCTAAGAAGCTCCTGAACTCTGCCACTGAAGTCGGTGCTGCCCAAGCCTCAACTGCTGTGATCTTCTTCGGGTCTACTGAGATCCCATCTCCAGTCACCACATGACCCAAGAAGTCAACTCTTTCCAGGAAGAACTCACACTTCGAGAGCTTTCCAAACAGCCTCTCCCTCCTGAGTGTCTCCAGAACCACTCTCAAGTGCTCCTCGTACTCCTCCTCAGTCTTGTAATATACCAGAATATTATCAATGAATACCACCACGAACTTGTCCAAGTACTGATGGAACACCTTGTTCACTAAGTTCATAAATACTGCCGGTGCATTGGTTAGCCCAAACGGATAACCAAAAACTCAAACTGTCCGTACCGCGTCCTGAAAGCGGTCTTCGGAATATCCTCCCCCTTCACCTTCACCTTCACCTGGTGATATCCTGACCTCAAATCAATCTTGGAGAAAACCCGAGCTCCGCTCAACTGATCAAAGAGATCATCGATCCGAGGAAGTGGGTATCTGTTCTTGATCGTCAGGTTGTTGAGTGCCCTGTAGTCGATACATATCTATACCGACCCATCCTTCTTGGGTACAAAAAGTATCGGTGCACCCCAAGGTAAAGAACTCGATCCGATGAAGCCCTTGTCCTGCAGCTCATCCACCTGCTTCTTCAGCTCCACCAACTCACTGTTGTTCACTCGATAGACATGCTGAGAAATCGGTTCTGCGCCGAAAACCAAGTCTATCGAGAACTCTACATCTCTGTCTGGTGGAAGCCCTGGCAACTCCTCCGGGAAGACATCCATGAACTTTGCAATCAAGGGATATGGAGATGCCTGCTCCTCAACTGAAGCTTCATAGAAAAGTCCTCCGTCCTGCTCTGCCTGCCGTCGGGTGTACTCAAACTCTGGCTCTCCTGGCACCCCAAATAGAACTCTACCCCCTCGGCAATCTATGTTGGCGTGGTTCCTGCTCAACCACTCCATACCTAATACGATATCGTAGTTCGGTAGTGGCATGACGAGCAGGCTCACCTCCAACTCTCGGCCTCCTAAAATGACACTCCGCTCTCTGCAAACATCACTCACGAAGATAACGCCATCCCCTATCATGATCTTGCAGGTCATAGGTAATAATTCAGATGCTAGGCAGTGTCTAATAGCAAATGATACTGATACGAAACTGTGGGAAGCCCCGGAATCAAATAGTGCAAAAGCTAGAATGGAGTCGAGGAGAACCGAACCTACAATCAGCTCTCCGATGGCCTCTGTATCCTCGACCGCCATGGCAAAAGCTCACCCCTGCTGGCCTCCCCTGGCCTGCTGTTGGTGCTGTACGAACCGCTGTTGCTGAGTCGGCAACGGTCCCTTCTGTGTTCCCACTGGAGCCTTGGCTCCGGCTCCCTGAGCTGCCCTGCCCGCAAAGAGGGAACAGTCCCTCAACTGATGCTCTGACGATCCACATAGAAGGGACTTCCCCAGCCTCTTTCTACACTCAGTCCATCCGTGCCCTGACTTCTTACAGAAGGTACAACTGATAGTCCGCTGCCTTGGGGCCTGCTGCTGCCTCGGCTGCTGATGCTGTACTGGCTGATGCCTCGGCTGCTGAAACTGATGCGGCTGGAACCTCTGCTGCTGGTGGTGCTGCTGCTGAAAGTGTGGCCTCTTGGCCGACCCTCCGCTACCACTAGCTCCCTGGATGTCTCGCCCCCTCTTGAGCCTAAGCTCAAGATCATCCTCTACGGCTAATGCATCCACTAGGATCTCCTCAAAGTTAGCACTGCGAGCACTCTTGGTATAGGACTTAACCTCCTTTACCAATTCCTTTCTGAACCTCCGGGCCTTCGTTGCCTCGGACAGTCCCTCCACAAATCTGCCCAGACGGCAGAACTCCCCTGCATACTCCTCCACAGACTGGCTCCCCTGGACTAGGGCCTCGAACTGAGTCTCGAGGGCTCCTAGCGCTGCATCCGGGAAGAACTTCTCCTTGAACAGCTTCTTGAATGCTGCCCAAGTCTGCCCCGGAGTATCAACCCGCAGGTCGGTCTGGTACCATGTACGGGCCAGATCCTGTATCATGATGGCCGCCGCCTCAATCTGAATCCTTACCGAAATCTCAGCCAATCTGAATATCTCCTCTATGTGCTCTATCCACTCGTCGGCATACAGGATCCCCTCTGTCCCTCGGAAGTCCCTCGGGTGTATCTTCTAAAAATCCTGGATGCCCTTCTTCCTCGGCTGGTGTGGCTGCTGGACTGCCGCTGGTTGAGCTACTACTCTCTCCACTATAGTCAGGGCCAGATCAATGCCCCGACTAAACTCTGATGTTTGCCTCTACTGCTGGGCCTGCTGGCCCTCCATGAACTGCTGAAAGAACATGAACAGCTGAACTGCATCAACTGTCCCCAAGGTGGCTGCCGCTGCTGAAGCGCCTCTGGAATTACCGAACTCGGTCCATGTGCTACAGGTGGAGGGGCTCCTCCGAACGCAGTTGAAACGCCTACCCCAGCTGGCATTACTGGGGCTGCGGTACTCGGGGCTATCTGCTGAGTATGAGAGGTGGCAGACCTCTCATCGGCGTCCCCCTGGCACTGGCGATATGATCTCGTTTTAACCAACTTGAAGACAGATCAAAAGAACAATTGCTGAGAATGAGTTGAAATAGCAAGGGAGGATAGTTATATTCAAAGGAAGACAATAAACAGCAAAATATAGATATACAGAATCTGATAAAGAGTTTTTCCTAATATGATTGAGTACCTTCAAAATATCCTAATCCTACTGCAGGCTGCAGTGATACTCTAGATCGAATACCACTGCAAATCTAAACTAGACCTGCATGGGCCACCACTAAAAACGTGTCACGACCTGCACCCAGTGTAAGGGCATGAGACGTGGGTACGTCCAGCCTACGCCGCAGTGTCGGCGGTAGAACGCTGTCCTAGGTCACATACATCTAACAGTTTATAAGGTACCTGTACAGTTTATACACTCCGAATGGAGGTGACATAAATAAGTACAACTCAATCACAGCTAAGGAAGAAGTACGAAACGATAGAATAGATGAAACTCAGAATCCACAGATGATAATACAAGATAGAGAGATAACTAAAATCTAAGATACTCACCTTCACAAATCCAGAGTACAACTCCAATATATACATGTGTATCATAACATAAAAGTAAATAGAACTAGCCTAGTTAACTAGCCTAGTCTACAGGGGTAGTGTCCTCAGCAAGCTGAGAGCCCAGCTCAAGTGTGTCATCTAAGCCTGCTCCGTAATAGGTGGGACACAGCTCCTCGAAGTCATCTGTAATATTTCAGCAGGTCCAGTCAGGACTGGAGCGAGCACAGTACATCTCACATAGTTCATATCATGACAGGAATAAAATACAGACAATGGAGTAAAATACATGAAACGCTGAAGAGTATACAGGAGTAAAAAGGAAGACTGTAATAAAATATATACTATAAGTAAAGAACTACAGTGAACTAGTGATTTAGAGTACAAACTAGACATGTGAACGGCTTGATAATAAATATGAGAGTTTACACATGACTACACTACTTTGGAAATTGTCCACATGACTATTTATACTCCCCTGTGCCCCAATCAATACACAAGGATCCGTTCAAGTTATGTTATTGCACATGAGATTCACATAGGGGCCCATAAATGGGTGCACATGAATATAAACATGCGGGCTCCGTGATCATGAGAGTACATGAATCACAAGAGTGCACATGAATGGTGAAAGCACAAGAATACATGATGAAAGTGAAACGCACATGACATGATGTATCTGATGCTCCCGAGGGGGATAACATCGTATGAAAAGATCCATATAGTACTAATCCGTGTTTCCATCGTGTCAGCATCAAGTAAAATAATCTAGAGCAAGAAAATACTCCTAGCAAGTATGAAATGGTCAGAGAATGTACTCGCCTGATATCCTGAATGTCTGAGTGAAACACTGCCTGAGGAGTGGTGTCTGGCTCCTAATCAGAACAGTACAAGTCACAACATGTCCAGCTAATAAAGTAAGATACTATGATGCAGTCTACATGATATTAGGTCAACCCTAGACCAAAGTCAACCCTGGTCAACTTCAGTCAACTAAAAAGTCAAGTTAGGTCAACCTAGACTCAATGAAGTCTCACTAGGCCTAAACATTCTACCCTAGCTAGTACACACCATACACTAGTCTATAAGACTCTACACATGCATGTATTCCATATATACAATATCACACAAGACTACCATAGACTATGTACCTAGGTTATTGGCCATAGGCTAACTACATAGGCAATACACCCATACTCCATATATATATATATATATATATATATATATATATATATATATATATATATATATATATATATATATATATATATATTTTTAATATATGTATATATCAAGGAATCTCTATTTATACATTCACACATTTAGATATATATATTACATATATATAGAGAGGGGGATAACATAAATCAAGGCAATGTGTGTGTGTGTGTGTGTGTTTGGGTGAGAGTGTAGGCATATAATGGGTGAGTGTCAAGGTGGGAGTGACTGAGTAGTGGTTCCAATCTCAGGAAAACAGATTTCAGTGTGTGTGTGAGTGTTCTGTGTATAGAAAAGCATAGGGGTTAATCCAGGTTCAGTTTATAGGTTCAACAGTTTAACATGTAAACTCAGGTTTTCAGTGTCTTGTGTGTAGCAGGGAGCTATAGTGTGTGTGTGTACCTGTGCAAGAGTAGATAACAGTGTGACAGTCAATTGCCTTTGTGTGTGTGTGTGTATAGCTAGATACAATCAATGTGTATACATATGATTCTCAGATTTCTTGTGTGTGTTTACATGTGCAATTCTCAGTGTGTAATCTCAGATTCTACCAAGTAAAAAAGAAATGGTAGGGAAACAATTCATGACATAAACTGAACATTTAATCTCAGGAATATGGAGTTAAAATAGTGTTCAATGGAGAACATTCCCAGGTTTGTGAGATGGCAGGGTATTGCAAGTACATGCTAATTCTCAAGTTCTTTCCTAGGTTCAGTTAATTGAAAGCATTCAATATTCAAGGTTCGTGTGAATGACAGTGTATCAGTCCATGGCTAATAGTGTCACGGTTCTATTAATTCTCAGGAACACAGGTTGTACATTGAATGCTAACTCCTCATTGATATGCCCATTCGAAAAGAAAATGTGAAAACCAAATCTCCATCCTAACATGTTATCAATATATAACAGTAAATAACCCATATGATATTAACATCTAATTGCAAATCAAATGGAACAAACAGTGGGTTAATAGGGATTAAACTTAACATTCAGTTTTAGAAAAAAACTGGAATCAATGCCAACCCAATGTAAATTCGAATACACTAACCAACTAAAACACCAAGAATGAATCCCTATCATAGTATCTAATGTAACAGCAATCTATACCCACAACTAATCAAATGATATTAACATTCAAAAACAAACTTAAATGGAAGAACAGTGTATTCATGGACTGATACTTGACAGTATCAGTCAAATAGGAAATTTCCTATTTAAACATTAAAATAGCAGTAAAAGTCTAGATAATTGGTTGGTAATTAATAACTGATGTGTGTACGTGATATACATATAATATTGTGTCCAAAAACAGGACACGAATGTGTCCAAAACTACACAAACCAAATAACACACGAACTGGTTCAGTGCACAGTGCACCCGTGTCCAGTATGGGTCGAATCTCTCACTTGACACGAATCCAATGGACACGTGGCCTTGGGGGTGTCGTGTCAGACATTGCCCCAAGCCCTGTATCAAAGGACACGCGTCCACGTGTCCATAATGAGTCACACGACCCTGCGGGTAGCAGGACAGTGCTGTCCACTCGTGCGCGGGCGTGTCCACGAGTCCAGCTTGACACAAACTCGACACGAATCCAGTTCAGTCGTGTAGAAATCAATAAGCCACATGAAAACCTATTTTCCTATTCAAAATCATTCCTAAAACAGGATCGAAATGCCCACCGTGGTATTTCGTCGAACACTATTGATCCTACGCTGATACGTGTCCAATACGGACACGTAAAGGACACGAAATAACACGAAACCTATTCCTACAGTTAGAGGACACCTAGGGCTATGCATCCATGCCAAGAAATCAAAAATCTATTAGGGGAATAAGGAGTTACCTATGGGTGCTCTTTCCTCAAGAAAGCTTCAACAATGGATATTCCCTCTAGGTAGCCCAAAGCTCCAAAGTAGCCCAAAACTGTTGTTAGCCTCCACCAACAGTAGGAGAACAGAAATTAGGTCACAATGCAAGTAGTTTGAATGGAAATGGATAATTATTGATTAAAATAGGAAAGGGTTTAATGAAGAACAAACCTTGCGCTTGAAAAAATGAAGGGATGAACAAAAGAGGCAACTATTTTTTGAGAGGCATTAAATAGGGATGGGGGGTCCCTAGTGGCCGGCCAAGGAAGTCTAGGGTTAGGGTTTTAGGATAGATCAAGGGCGCTCCTTTAATCTAGTCTAATCAATGGTCCAAAACCTAAGGTTTCACACTAGTCAAGTTGCATCCTATTTAGCTCTAACTAATCATGACTTAACCAAAACTAATCATGACTAACTAATACTAACCATGGCTCACTAAGACTAGCTATAACTAATCTAGGTTAGGTCCAATCTAGGTTAGGGCTAATCACAACACATGGCAATTAATTAAATAATATTTAAATCACACCATTCCAATAAATATATATTAATTCCAAAATAATTATATATTAAATTCAATTAAATTCAAAATGACAAAAATACCCTCAAACTAGAAATGTGGTAGTGACAAATCTACCCTCCTTAAAAAAATTTTGTCCTCGAAATTGAAAGGCTAAACTAACAGATGAGAAGGATAGACAATCATACCTCACGGTCCAAAAAGATAAGGGTATCGCTCGCGCATCTCATCCTCCCGCTCCCAGGTAGGCTCTCCTGGAAAATGATGCCTCCATACGACGCGAACCAAGGGTATCACCTGGTTTCTCAGTACCTTCTCTCGATGATCCAGAATCTCTACTGGCTGCTCTGGATAACTGAAAGTAGGTCCCACCTCAATCTCCGAGTGATCGAGTATATGGCTAGGGTCAGCCACATACCGTCACAACTGTGATACGTGAAATATGTTGTGGACACCCACAAGTGCAGGTGGAAAGTCTAGCCTGTATGCCACGTCATCGACTCTCCCGCTGATCATGAAAGGTCCGACGAAGCGCGGGCTAAGCTTCCCACCTCCACCAAAACGTATGGTACCACGAGTCGTAGATATCCACAGAAAAACCATGTCTCCGACCTAAACACAAACAAGGTCTCATGTTCCTAAATAATCAAACATGATCAATCAAACAAAACAAACAAACAACCTACTTCTAATCCTATCTCTAATTTGTACCTCAAACTCCAAGGGCCTTCGGTAGCTATCGGCCCAGTGCCGATGTCTGTCCTGCGCCACGCGAAGTCTGTCCCTGATAAGCTTTACCTTTTCGGCTGCGTCAACAACCATCTCTGGCCCCAGTAAAGCTCGCTCACCAACATCATCCCAAGATAAGGGTGTACGACACCTACGCCCGTACAGAGCCTCGAAAGGTGACATCTCAATACTGGCCTAAAAACTGTTGTTGTAAGCAAACTCTACCAAATACAGGTGATCCTCCCAGGAACCTCCAAAATCTAAGACGCACGTCCGCAGCATATCCTCGAGCGTCTGAATAGTCCTCTCTGACTGTTCGTCCGTCTGGGGGTGGTATGCAGTACTAAACATGAGGTGAGTGTCCAAGCTAGTCTGTAGACTCCTCCAGAAATGGGAAGTAAAGCGACTATCCCGATCCGAGATGATGCTGAACGGA
Organism: Iris pallida; assembly: GCA_029216955.1. Lineage (NCBI taxonomy): Eukaryota > Viridiplantae > Streptophyta > Magnoliopsida > Asparagales > Iridaceae > Iris > Iris pallida. Next base: position 117,168 of record JANAVB010032568.1, read on the forward strand.
ACCCCATGAATCCTGACTATCTGCCGTATGTACATCTCTGCAAGCCTCTCTGTAGACGTACCCACCTTGAATGGCAAAAAGTGGGTCGATTTGGTCAACCTGTCAACGATGACCCAAATCGCGTCTTTTCCTCCTGGTGTACCGGCAATCCAGATATGAAATCCATAGTGATATGCTCCCACTTCCACTCTGGAATGGGCAACGGCTGTAATAATCCTCCGGGCCTCTGTCTCTCTGCCTTGACCTGCTGACAGACCAAGCACTTAGCTACGAAGCGAGCTAGCTCCCGCTTCATCCCGTACCACCAGACATGCTCTCTCAGATCTTGGTACATCTTGTTAGCACCAGGGTGTATAGAGTACTGAGAACTGTGGGCCTCCTACATAACCTGCTCTCTGAGTTCCCCGCTAGGCACACATAACCTGGAACCGTGCCTCAAGGCACCATCCTCTACAAGAGAAAACTCGCCATCCACCAGCCTTGCTCGAACCTGCTCTCGGAGACCGCAGAGCAATATCCTCAAACTGCGTCGACTTGATCCTCTCCACCAAGTCTGACTGAATCTGCAGGCCCCATATCTGTATCTGAACTCCGGGCACAATCACCTCAATCCCCAGGCTCTCCAAATCAGCAAGCAAGTGACGGTCCATAGTCAAACACATGGCTGTCGGATACCTACTCAAGGCATCGGCAACCACGTTGGCCTTCCCTGGGTGATACTGAAGTGAGATATCGAAGTCCTTTATCAGCTCTAACCATCTGCAATGCCTCATGTTGAGCTCTTTCTGTGTAAACATATACTTTAAGCTCTTGTGATCTTTGAAGATCTCCATCCTCTCTCCATACAACTAGTGCTTCCACAACTTCAGAGCAAAAATACTACTGCCAGCTCCAGGTCGTGGGTAGGGTAGTTCTTCTTAAGGGGACATAACTGCCTAGAAGCATAGGCAATCACCTTCCCATGCTGCTGCAAGACACAACCCAGTCCCTTCCCTGAAGCGTCACTATAGATAGTGAACCCTCCTGAACCAGATGGCAATGTCAGAATCGGAGCTGTCGTAAGCCGCTTCTTCAACTCATCAAAATCTGTCTGACACTCCTCTGACCAAACATACTCAGCATCCTTCCGGGTCAGTCGAGTCAACGGTTCTGCAATCCAGGAGAAATCTTGCATGAACCTCATATAGTATCCTGCCAGCCCTAAGAAGCTCCTGATCTCTGCCACTGAAGTCGACGCTGCCCAAGCCTCAACTGTTGTGATCTTCTTCAGATCCACTGAGATCCTATCTCCTGTCACCACATGACCCAAGAAGTCAACTCTATCCAGGAAGAACTTGCACTTCGAGAGCTTTCCATACAGCCTCTCCCTCCTTAGTGTCTCCAGAACCACTCTCAAGTGCTCCTCGTACTCCTCCTCGGTCTTGGAATAACCAGAATATCATCAATAAACACCACCATGAACTTGTCTAAGTACTGGTGGAAAACCTTGTTCATTAAGTTCATAAATACTGCTGGTGCATTGGTTAGCCCAAACGGCATAACCAAAAACTCAAACTGTCCGTACCGCGTCCTGAAAGCGGTCTTCGGAATATCCTCCCCATTCACCTTCACCTGGTAATAGCCTGACCTCAAATCAATCTTGGAGAAAACTCGAGCTCGGCTCAACTGATCAAAGAGATCATCGATCCGCGGTAGTAGGTATCTGTTCTTGATCGTCAGGTTGTTGAGTGCCCTGTAATCAAAACACATCTGTACCAACCCATCCTTCTTGGGTACAAAAGTACCGGTGCACCCCAAGGTGAAGAACTCGATCGGATGAAGCCCTTGTCCTGCAGCTCATCCACCTGTTTCTTCAGCTCCACCAACTCACTGTTGATCACTCGATAGACATGCTGAGAAATCAGTTCCGTGTCGGAAACCAAGTCTATCGAGAACTCTACATCTCTGTCCGGTAGAAGCCCTGGCAACTCCTCCGGGAAGACGTCTATGAACTCTGCAATCAAGGGATGTGGAGCCGCCTGCTCCTCAATTGAAGCTCCACAGAAAAGTCCTCCATCATGCTCTGTCTGTCGTCGGGTGTACTCAAACTCTGGCTCTCTTGGCACCCCAAACAGAACTCTACCCCCTCGACAATCTATGCTGGCATGGTTCCTGCTCACCCAGTCCATACCTAATACGATATCGTAGTTCGGTAGTGGCATGACAAACAGGCTCACCTCCAACTATCGGCCTTCCAAAATGACACTCTATCCTCTGCAAACATCACTCATGATGATAACTCCACCCCCGGTCGTGATCTTGTAGGTCCTAGGCACTAATTCAGATACTAGGCAGTGTCTAAAAGTAAATGTTACTGATACGAAACTGTGGGAAGCCCCAGAATCAAATAGTACAAAAGCTGGAATGGATTCGAGAAGAACCGAACCTGCAATTAGCTCTCCGATGGCCCCTGCATCCTCGGCCGCCATGGCGAAAGCTCGCCCCCGTTGGCCTCCCCTGGCCTGCTGTTGGTGCTGTATGAACTGCTGCTGCTGAGTCGAAAACGGTCCTTTCTGCGGTCCCCCTGGAGCCTTGGCTCCGGCTCCCTGAGCTGTCCTGCCCGCAAAGAGGGAACAGTCCCTCAACTGATGCTCTGACGATCCACATAGGAGGCACTTCCTCAGCCTCTTTCTGTACTCAGTCCATCCGTGTCCCGGCTTCTTGCAGAAGGTACAACTGATAGTCTGCTGCCTCGAGGCCTGGTGCTACTGCCTCGGCTGCTGATGCTGTACTGGCTGATGCCTTGACTGCTGAAACTGCTGCGGCTGGAACCTCTGTTGCTGGTGGTGCTGCTGCTGAAAGTGTGGCCTCTTGGCCGGTCCTCCGCTACCACTAGCTCCCTGGATGTCTTGCCCCCTCTTGAGCCTATGCTCAAGATCATCCTCTGCAGCTGATGCATCCACTAGAATCTTCTCAAAGGTAGCGCTGCGAGCACTCTTGGTATAGGACTTAACCTCCTTTACCAATTCCTTCCTGAACCTCCGGGCCTTCGTTACCTCGGACAGTCCCTCCACAAATCTGTCCAGACGGCAAAACTCCTCTGCATACTCCTCCACAGACTGGCTCCCCTGGACTAGGGCCTCGAACTGAGTCTCGAGGGCTCCTAGCGCTGCATCCGGGAATAACTTCTCCTTTAACAGCTTCTTGAATGCTGCCCAAGTCTGTCCCGGAGTATCAACCCGCCGGTCGGTCTGGTACCATGTGCGGGCCAGATCCTGTATCATGCTGGCCGCCGCCTCAATCTGAATCCTCAACGAAATCTTAGCCAATCTGAATATCTCTTCCATGTGCTCTATCTACTCGTCGGCATACAGGATCCCCTCTGTCCCTCGGAAGTCCCTCGGGTGCATCTTCTGAAAATCCTGGATGCCCTTCTCCCTCGGCTGGTGTGGCTGGTGGACTGCCGCTGGCTGAGCTACTACTCTCTCCACTATAGTCAGGGCCAGATCAATGCCCCGACTAAACTCTGATGTCTGCCTCTGCTGCTGGGCCTGCTGTCCCTCCATGAACTGTTGAAAGAACGTGAACAGCTGAACTGCATCAACTGTCCCCCAAGGTGGCTGCCGCTGGTGAAGTGCCTCTGGAATTACCGGACTCGGCCCATGTGCTAAAGGTGGAGGGGCTCCTCCGAACGCAGCTGAAATGCCTATCCCAGCTGGCATGACTGGGGTTGTGGTACCGGGGGCTGGCTGCTGAGTATGAGAGGTGGCAGACCTCTCATCGGCGTCCACCTGGCCCTGACAATGTGATCTCGTCTCAACCATCCTGGAGACAGATCAAAATAACAATTGCTGAGAATGAGTCGAAATAGCAAGGGAGGACAGTTATATTCAAAGGAAGACAATAAGCAGCAAAATGTAGATATACAGAATCTGATAAAGAGTTTTTCCGAATATGATTGAGTACCTTCAAAATATCATAATCCTACTGCAGGCTGCAGTGATACTCTAGTTCGAATACTACTGCAAATCTAAACTAGACCTGCATGGGTCACCACTAAAAACGTGTCACGACCCGCACCCAGTGTAAGGGCACGAGACGTGGGTACGTCCAGCCTACGCCGCAGTGTCGATGGTAGAACGCTGTCCTAGGTCACATACATCTAACAGTTTATAAGGTACCTAAACAGTTTATACACTCCGAATGGAGGTGACATAAATAAGTACAACTCAATCACAGCTAAGGAAGAAGTACGAAACGATAGAATAGATGAAACTCAGAATCCACAGATGATAATACAAGATAGAGAGATAACTGAGATCTAAGATAATCATCTTCACAAATCCAGAGTACAACTCCAATATATACAAGTGTATCATAACATGAAAGTAAATAGAACTAGCCTAGCTAACTAGCCTAGTCTACATGGGTAGTGTCCTCAGCAAGTGCTGGATCCTCCTGAGAGTCCAGCTCAAGTGTGTCGTCTAAGCCTGCTCCGTAATAGGTGGGACACAGCTCCTCGAAGTTATCTGTAATATTTCAACAGGTCCAGTCAGGACTGGAGCGACCACAGTATATCTCACGCAGTTCATATCATGACAGAAATAAAATACAGGCAATAGAGTAAAATACATGAAACGCTGAAGAGTATACATGAGTAAAAAGAAAGACTGTAATGAAATATCTACTATAAGTAAAGAACTACAGTGAACTAGTGATTTAGAGTACAAGCTAGACATGTGAACGACTTGATAATAAACATGAGAGTTTGCACGTGACTACACTACTTTGGAAATTGTCCACATGACTATTTATACTCCCCCGTACCCCAATCAATACACAAAGATCCGTTCAAGTTATGTTATTGCACATGAGATTCACATGGGGGCCCATAAATAGGTACACATGAATATAAACATGGGGGCTCCGTGATCATGAGAGTACATGAATCACGAGAGTGCACATGAATGGTGAAAGCACAAGAATACATGATGAAAGCGAAACGCACATGACATGATGTATCTGATGCTCCCGAGGGGGATAACATCGTATGAAAAGATCCATATAGTACTAATTCGTGTTTCCATCGTGTCAGCATCAAGTAAAATAATCTAGAGCAAGAAAATACTCCTAGCAAGTATAAAATAGTCAGAGAATGTACTCGTCTGATATCCTGAACGTTTGAGTGAAACACTGCCTGAGGAGTGGTTTCTGGCTCCTAATCAGAACAGTACAAGTCACAATATGTCCAGCTAATAAAGTAAGATACTATGATGCAGTCTACATGATATTAGGTCAACCCTAGACCAAAGTCAACCCTGGTCAACTTCAGTCAACTAAAAAGTCAAGTTAGGTCAAGTAGGTCAACCTAGACTCAATGAAGTCTCACTAGGCCTAAATAGTCTACCCTAGCTAGTACACACCATACACTAGTCTATAAGACTCTACACATGCATGTATTCTATATGTACAATATCACACAAGACTACCATAGACTATGTACCTAGGTTATAGGCCATAGGCTAACTACATAGGCAATACACCCACACTCCATATATATATATATATATATATATATATATATATATATATATATATATATATATATACACATATATGTATATATCAAGGAATCTCTATTTACACATTCACACATTTAGATATATATATATATTACATATATATAGAGGGGGATAACATAAATCAAGGCAATGTGTGTGTGTGTTTGGGTGAGAGTGTAGATATATAATGGGTGAATGTCAAGGTGTGAGTGACTGAATAGTGGTTCCAATCTCTGAAAACAGATTTCAGAGTGTGTGTGAGTGTTCTGTGTATAGGAAAGCATAGGGGTTAATCCAGGTTCAGTTTGTAGGTTCAACAGTTTAACATGTAAACTCAGGTTTTCAGTGTCCTGTGTGCAACAGGGAGCAGTGTTTGTGTGTGCCTGTGCAAGAGTAGATTACAGTGTGACAGTCAATTGCCTTTGTGTGTGTGTGTATAGCTAAATACAATCAATGTGTATACATATGATTCTCGGATTTCTTGTGTGTTTACATGTGCAATTCTCAGTGTGTAATATCAGATTCTACCAAGTAACAAGAAATGGTAGGGAAATAATTCATGACATAAACTGAACATTTAATCTCAGGAATATGGAGTTAAAACAGTGTTCAATGGAGAACATTCCTAGGTTTATGTACAGTCTCAGGTTTGTGAGATGGCAGGGTATTGCAAGTATATGCTAATTCTCAGGTTCTTTCCTAGGTTCAGTTAATTGAAAGCATTCAATATTCCAGGTTCGTGTGAATGACAGTGTATCAGTCCATGGATAATAGTATGACAGTTCTATTAATTCTCAGGAACACAGGTTGTACATTGAATGCTAACTCCTCATTGATATACCCATTCGAAAAGAAAATGTGAAAACCAAATCTCCATGCCAACCCATCCTAACATGTTATCAATATATAATAGTAAATAACCCATATGATATTAACATCTAATTGCAAATCAAATGGAACAAACATGTGGGTTAATAGGGATTAAACTTAGCATTCAGTTTTAGAAAAAAAAAAACTGGAATCAATGCCAACCAAATGTAAATTCGAATACACTAACCAACTAAAACACCAAGAATGAATCCCTATCATGGTATCTAATGTAACAGCATCTAAACCCATAACTAATCACATGATATTAACATTCAAAAACAAACTGAAATGGAAGAACAGTGTATTCATGGACTGATACTTGACAGTATCAGTCAAATAGGAAATTTCCAATTTAAACATTAAAATAGCAGTAAAAGTCTAGATAATTGGTTGGTAATTAATAACTGATGTGTGTACGTGATATTCATATAATATTGTGTCCAAAAACAGGACACGAATGTGTCCAAAACTACACAAATCAAATAACACACGAACTGGTTCAGTGCACAGTGCACCCGTGTCCAGTGCGGGTCGAATCTCTCACTCTATACGAATCCAATGGACACGTGGCCTTGGGGGTGTCGTGTCAGACATTGCCCAAGAACTGTGTCAAAGGATACGCGTCCACCTGTCCAGAATGAGTCACAGGACCCTGCGGGTAGCAGGATAGTGCTGTCCACGCCCGCACGGGCGTGTCCACGAGTCCAGCTCGACACAAACTCGACCCGAATCTAGCTCAGTCGTGTAGAAATCAATAAGCCTCATGAAAACCTATTTTCTTATACAAAAACATTCCTAAAACAGGATCGAAATGCCCACTGTGATATTTCGTCGAACACTATTGATCCTACGCTGATACGTGTCCGATACGGACACGTAAAGGACACGAGACCTATTCCTACAGTTAGAGGACACCTAGGGCTATGCATCCATGCTAAGAAATCAAAAATCTATTAGGGGAATAAGGAGTTACCTATGGGTGCTCTTTCCTCAAGATTGCTTCAACAATGGAGATTCCCTCTAGCTAGCCCAAAGCTCCAAAGTAGCCCAAAACTGTTGTTAGCCTCCACCAACAGTAGGAGAACAGAAATTAGGTCACAATGCAAGAAGTTTGAATGGAAATGGATAATTATTGATTAAAATAGGAAAGGGTTTAATGAAGAACAAACCTTGCTCTTGAAAAAATGAAGGGATGAACAAAAGAGGCAACTATTTTTTGAGAGGCATTAAATAGGGATGGGGTTGTCCCTAGTGGCCGGCCAAGGAAGTCTAGGGTTCGGGTTTTAGGATAGATCAAGGGCTCTCCTTTAATCTAGTCTAATCAATGGTCCAAAACCTAAGGTTTCACACTAGTCAAGTTGCATCCTATTTAGCTCTAACTAATCATGACTTAACCAAAACTAATCATAACTAACTAATACTAACCATGGCTCACTAAGACTAGCTATGACTAATCTAGGTTAGGTCCAATCTAGGTTACGGCTAATCACAACACATGGCAATTAATTAAATAATATTTAAATCACACCATTCCAATAAATATATTAATTCCAAAATAATTATATATTAACTTCAATTAAATTCAAAATGATAAAAATACCCTCAAACCAGAAATATGGTAGTGACAAATCTATTATTCTTAAAAAAAATTGTCCTCGAAATTGAAAGGCGAAACTAACAGATGAGAAGGATAGACAATCATACCTCACGGTCCAAAAAGATAAGGGTATCGCTCGCGCATCTCATCCTTCCGCTCCCAGGTAGACTCTCCTGGAGAATGATGCCTCCATACGACACGAACCAAGGGTATCACCTGGTTCTCAGTACCTTCTCTCGGCGATCTAGAATCTCCACTGGCTGCTCTGGATAACTGAGAGTAAGTTCCACCTCAATCTCCGAGTAATCGAGTACATGGCTAGGGTCAGCCACGTACCGTCTCAACTGTGATACGTGGAATACGCTGTGGACACCCACTAGTACAGGTGGCAAGTCTAGCATGTATGCCACTTCACCGACTCTCTCGCTGATCACGAAAGGTCCGATGAAGCGTGGGCTAAGCTTCCCACCTCCACCAAAACGTATGGTACCACGAGTCGGAGATATCCGCAAAAAAAACCATGTCTTCGACCTAAACACAAACAAGGTCTCATGTTACTAAAGTCGGAGGAACATGGGTAGACTGCGCTTAATGGTCAGTTACAGGAGGACGAGAAAAAAGTCAGAGAAACATATTCCTTAATGATATTGGAAACATGTCTCCTATTCTTCAGATGTTTAGTCCCCTGAGTGTACAAAGCTGTACTCAACTCATTAGCATAAGTGGTTGGGTCTTTCTTTTCAAACTTTGGCTTCTGGCACAGATTGGCCTTTGGCATAGGGTTTTTACGTTTCACCAAAGTTGATACTGGTTGACCCCTATTGAGATAAGCGCGTAAATCAGAAAATTGTGCTCCTGGTGACTCTGTTTGTGATATCCTCAATTTTCCTTGCTTGGATCTTGAAATTTGTAAGGTTGGAAGATCTTGACCCGACCCCACAGGGGTAGGCAAGATGCCTCTTTGATCAGTATTCTTTCCGATATCGGAGATCCGAAGACCTCTATTTAAAGGAATAGAATCTGATATATCTTTCTCTAAGTCATGGACTAGAAAAGTTTTAGGAAAGACCAAAGGGTGCTTTCATTTATTTTGTAGAGGATTAGCTAAGAAGTGTTTTCCTCTATTTTGCTGTTGAACCATCTTAGGCGCATTTTGTGCGAGTTGAGGAAGTGTCAGAGGACCCTTCCCTTCGTCATGTCTAGTGTTAGCACTAGAGCATTGCTTCTCCAAGTTCAAAACTGGAGAAGAAGAGGGAATAGCCAAAAGACTAGTTCCTTGGGTTGCACCAGAGCAGTAGACTGCGCTTGAGTCACTGATTGCTTGGACTGTATTTAGACGTATGGCATCATATGATTGAGATGCGCGTGGTCGTGTATAGGATAGCAGACACGTCTTGAGAGATTAGTAGCATGTGCGCCACGTCATCCTGTTTTAGAAATAAAAATTGTCTCAACTTTATCAGGTTGTGCGAGCTTCATTCAACAAGTTAAACCGCGCCTGATTAGACTGTGCTTGGACATGTGGCAGCTTTTGAGAAGAAGTCATTCAGATTGCGCCTAGGCACAACTAAGAAACTTGTCTGGATTGCACCTAGGCGCAACTCAAAGATATACAGGATAGCTGTCAGTCTAATCTCCTCGAGCGGCACAATTCGAGGAATTCGAAGAGATTTTCCTCGTTCACTGTGTTTGTCAATTGTCAGTGCTGTCATGTAATGATGGCCATTGAATGTCAGACGCCACGTAGATTTTGGCGTAATGTAAACTGGGCGCAGTCTGATATATGGTGCAACCTAATCCTCAGCGTTGTTTGATCTCTGGGCTTCATATCAGTGGCGCAGCTTGATTTTTAGGGCGCAATTTGATCACTGAATAGCAGATACATGGCGCAACTTGATTTTTAGGCCCTACAGTTGTTGGTTTGGACACTAATGACCCAACAATGACTCGATGCCATAGAATGCTATTTTGTGAGTGATGTTTAGAATATGCTATTTTGTTGGAGAAGATGCACCCACCATTGGAGAAGGCCTTAGTGAGTAATTTGGATTGCTATGAGATTGCCCCCATCTTAGTGAGCAATATACATACTGAGGGGGGTTGGATAAAGGTTTTGTATTCCTAGAAATCAACTTCCTATTTCTTTTTTTATGGGGAAGAAATTTAACTTTCCTATACTCATGTTTTGTTAGGTTGAAAATATGTAGTCCGAAAAATTCACTTTTCTCATTCCCATGTTTGGTTCATATAGAAATAGGAATCTTAATTTATTTGGTTTTTAATAATTAACTTTCATTAATTTTATTATGTTATTATTACCTAAATTCAATTAGAGTTATTTGAGGTATTACCGTCAACCACGACAAAAAATGCACCCAAACCATATTCCTAGAAAAGCAAAAATATTTCGATGAGAGGGAATCTAAAATCCTTCATATTCCCTCCTAATTTTCAATCTTAATCATCAAACATGAATAAAGAATCCAAAAATTATTCTCAAGCCTCTAAAACTTGAACCAATGAGTCTCTGAAAGTGTTCGCATCTTGTTTTAACCTTTGCTGTCCAAACTATACACTTGTACATGGTATATATTTGAGTGGTCAAAAGAGATGCAGGTTTATACTACAACTACAACAAGCTTTATTAACCTTAGTATTTAGTAGGTTTTGAGATTTTCAATTGATTCTGCTTTTAATATTGTTTTTTTTTCTTCAGAAGCTTGAAATTAGCTGCAACAAATTGAGATGACAGCTACGTTCGATGCAATCAACGTATATTTGAGTGGTCATTAGAGATGCAGGTTTATACTACAACTACAACAGAGCTTTATTAACCTTAGTATTTAGTAGGTTTTGAGATTTTCAATTGATTCTGCTTTTAATATGTTTTTTTTCTTCAGAAGCTTGAAATTAGCTGCAACAAATTGAGATGACAGCTACGTTCGATGCAATAAATGTTAGTGCCGGAGCACAATTTTTCGATGGAAAACTGAGAAAATGAAACAATTGTGAAAACAATGTTCCAAATCAACACTTCAAGGAAGGTGATTCTGAATTACGAGAATCTAAAAAGATTTCGTAATCAACAGCAATTGATTGTAGTACTTCTAAAAAGAAGATACAATCAGAATTACTGGCAGCAATGAAGGTGACTGGCCAAAGATGGAAGATGGCCTGCTGGAGTGAATGATCACCGTTGCTCAAAGCTTTATTCGCCCTACATGAACAGCTTCCAGGAACCAGCAAGTTCGTCGGAGAACTTGGAACACTCCTGCACTTCTGACTCCTCCGATGGACACGAACTCCCGTACAAAAGCAATGCTGGTACGACGCCTTTTCTCTCTCTCTCGAAGGCTGCTGGAATTCGCAAGAAAATTTCGATCAGAACTGTGTTAAAGAACACTTCTGAATTCTCTGTTTACTTGTGCTAAAAACACTTCGTAAACTTTCTGTGGTGGCTTTACTTTCTTATATATATTACCAGCCTTATGAGAGAGGAGGATGTAATATATAGGCCCTGCAGCAACTGCTCGGTTGCCACAAAGTTAAGGTCATGGTAAAAACCACCCCGAACATGTAGCAACCGCCCAGAACATGTGCCAACAAAATGCCACATTACGCCTCATGAGCCCATGAGCCCGAGTCCGAGTCCGAGTCCGAGTCCGAGTCCGAGTCCGAGTCCGAGTCCGAGTCCGAGTCCGAGTCGCTAAGCCCCTACGGGGCTTAGCTCCCATGGAAATAAATTTCCCAAGAGCAAAAAGCATGAATGCTTTCAATTGTTGATTTAGCTTTTTTCCCATTAGAAAAATAAACCCACATGGCACACCCATATGCACCTCCACACCACATGTGCATCTCTAAACTAGCAAAGCTAATATATAGAGATACAACTCCTTTGGTCTAGCCGATGTGGGACTAAAATTCACTTTAAAAAGACCAAACTCCAACAATCCCCCATATATCTCTATATATGAGTATAAGTGTTCTCCACAGTAACTGTCCATCATGCATTAGGAGAGATGTCGCTGACGACTTGAATCTTCCCGCATGGTTAAAACAACAGACTATAATACAAGAATGGACTAAGCCTTGAATTCTGCATCATAGCTGAAATTCTTCCCACTCACATAATGTAGTTACATGTGCTTCTGGCTACACATTAAAGGCCCTGTGCCAGCCTGGTTTCAGTGTATAATTTTGGGCGTCTACAAGTTTACCCTCAAGGGACGGCCTGATATCTCTTTGTCCATACACTATAGGTGAGTTCATTATAAAGAGACATGGCATGAAGCGCTTTGCGCTTCCCTTGCGGTGCTACGCCGCTATGACATGGCTTAAAGCCAAGGCATTACCCTCTCTGGGAATCACCTCATATCTAGGAACCTTTGTAGTGTCATACTACTGTAGCATGAGGCAACTGCCTCTTGTAGTGCCAAACTATCCAGCATGAAGCCTTAGGCTCCCTTGCGGTGTTACGCCGCAACGACATGGCTTGCAAGGCCGAGGCTTTATCGCTAACCGGGTACTTCATCGTGGTGTCGTGCCACTGTAACATGAGGAACTCCTCCTCTTTGTAGTGCTGACTACACCCCTCTTTATTTTTAACATACAACATTAGGCTAACTGCCTATTTGCGGTGCTACGCTGCTGTGACTTGGCCTGCAAAGCCGAGGCATTATCCTATTCCTGGGTAGCACCCCACATAGGAACCTCATTGTGGAGTCATCCCACTGTAGCATGAAGCTTCACTCCTTGTAGTGCTCTCTACCGTGCTTCCTGTAAAGCACACCAGGCATTCACTCTGTCTGAGAACTCATTAAGGCAATTAAGCCAACCTTCCCACAGGAACCGTTTTCCGCAGAAAACAACAGTAGACAATAGTGGTTATAGGTCCGTAACCTCTTCATGCCCAATAGAACATGTACCCACCGTTCCTGATATTCTTCCGATTAGTGGTCCTCCCTTGAACCAAAAGCTAGATGCCTAGTAGATTTCTCTTTGAACTATTAGCATAAAACTTTATGGTAGGAATACAATAATACAATATCAGAATGCCTTCAAGCCTATTTTACAAGCTGTGTCATCGACCAGCTGGCGCTTGAGGCCCTTGGTGAACGGATCCGCCAGGTTCTCCTGACTCCGAACATCAATCACTGCAATAACACCTCTCTTGATAAGATCGTGTACTGCCATGTGCTTCAACCGCACAGTCCTCTTCTTCCCGTTGAAGAGGTCATTTGATGCCACTGCCGCAGTCGCCTGGTTGTCGCAGTATATCGGTATCGTCGGTATTTGCGCCCCAACCACTGGAAGATCATACATGAGCTTCCGAAGTCATTCTGCTTCCTCGGCTGCGGTATCAAGTGCAAAGAACTCAGATTCCATGAATGACCGCGAGAGCATAGTCTGCTTCTTCGACTTCACGATATAGCAGCTCCACCCATTGTAAAAATGAATCAACCTGTGGACCTCTCGCTCTCCACCTCTGAGCACCAGCTGGCATCACTGAAGCCTTCCACTACCAGCGGATCTCCGTTGTAGTACAGTGCATATGTCTGAGTCTTCTTGAGATATCTCATAACCCATTTCACAGCTTTTCAGTGTTCAGCACCTGGGTTGCTCGTGAAATGACTCAGCATTCCCATGACGAAAACTATGTCGGGCCTTGTGGCAGTAGTAGCATACATCAATCTTCTGATTACGCTTGCATACTCCAGCTGCCTGACGCTTTCCCCCTGAATTAGGCTTCAGCTTCAGATCACACCTGTACGGCGTATCGATCCCTGGAAGATCCCGATACCCATAACGTGTGATCATTTTCTCAATATAATGAGACTGTGACAGCGCTAATCCAGTGTCTGTCCGGATGATCTTGATCCCTAAGATCATATCAGCTTCCCCCAAGTCCTTCATACTGAACTTGCTTGAGATGAATTTCTTTGTCTCCGTAACACAACTAATATCCGTACCTAGGATAAGCATGTCGTCCACGTACAGACAAACGATCACACCTCTTCCATCAGCGAACTTCGTGTAAACACACTTGTCCGTATCGCTGACCATGTAGCTATTTGACCTTATAACTTTGTCAAATTTCTCATGCCACATTGGGAGCCTGTTTAAGACCGTACAAAGATTTTACCAACTTGCAGACTTTGTCTTCAAGACCCCTGATGGCAAATCCCTCTGGCTGTTGTATGTAAATCTCTTCGGTCAGCTCACCATTTAGGAAAGCCGTTTTCACATCCATCTGATGTATCACCATCTTATGTATTGCTGCGAGAGCAATCAACATTCTGATGGTAGTCATCCGGGCTACTGGAGCATACGTGTCAAAATAGTCAATCCCCTGCTTCTGAGAAAACCCCTTGGCTACCAACCTAGCCTTGAACTTGTCATAGTTCCGTCTGCTTTCATCTTCTTCTTGAAGATCCATTTGCATCCGATGGATTTCGCTCCTTCAGGAAGATCAACCAACACCCAAGTGTTATTTGAGGTAATGGAATCAATTTCATTGTCAATCGCCTCCTTCCAGAAAATCACGTCTCTGGTATTCATCGCCTCATCATAGGTAAGCGGATCTGCTTCCACATGATAGGTGACAAAGTCACTTCCGAAGTCCTTCGGCCTCCTCACTCGCTTCGTTGACGGCTCAGCGAGATCTGGTTCAACCGTTGTTTCAACAGCAACATCTTCTTGGACCACATCTTCATTGAAGACCTGCGCACCCTCATTATTCTCCGGAACATCCGCAAGAACAATATTCTTGTGCCTTGCAAATTTGTCTTCAAAATATTCTGCGTCGCGAGATTCAATGATATGATTTGACTCAATATCAAAAATCTTCGAGCATCACTCTTCTCGGCATACCCCAAGAAGATCGTCTTAGTAGTCCTTGTCCCAAGCTTCTGAATCTTCAGATCTGGAAGCTTGACATACGTCAGGCACCCCCGCACTCGAATGACATTCAAGTTAGGTCTGACCTTGAACCAGAGTTCATGAGGAGTAATGTCTGAAGTTGCATGAGGCACTCTATTTAGAATAAAAGTGGCCATCAATGCAGCTTCTCTCCAGTAGCACTTAGGAAGACCAGCAGTCAACAACATTGAGTTAATCATTTCTGTTAACGTTCTGTTCTTCCTTTCTGCTACTCCGTTTGATTGAGAAGAGTACGGAGCCGTAGTCTCATTGACAATTCCATGTTCTTTGCAGAACGATGTGAATTCATGAGACCTGTACTCCCCACCTCGATCACTTCTTATCCTTTTGAGTTGTTGTCCAGTCTGCCGCTCAGCTTCGGCTCTGAACTCCTTGAACTTCTCGAATGCTTCGTCTTTAGCCTTCAGCAAGTAGACGAACGCATACTTTGAGAAGTCGCGATGAAGGTTATGAAATACTTTATCCCGACCTTTGTAGAGAACTGTTTGAAGTCACAGATATCGGAGTGTACCAACTCCAGAAGATCTGTACTTCGATTAACCCGAGGAAAGGGTTTCCTTGTGATCTTTGTTTGAGCACAAACTTCACATTTCTCTACCTTACCCCCACACTTGGAGATAAGTCCTAGACTAGACATTCTGTTTATTCGTTTACAATGAACATGTCCTAGCCTATTATGCCACAACTCAAGAGTATAAGCAGAAGGAGTGATTTCATTAATCACATTAATTACATTGGACTGATTTACAAGCTGAATTTTGAACATTCCTTCGGTATAAAAAGCTTTTCCGAAATATGTTCCCTTGATAGACATCACCATCTGGCCAGCATTGATGTCCATCCTGAGGCCTGCGTTGCAGAGTAGGCCTCCTGAGATCAGGTTCTTGGCGATAGCAGGTATGTGCTTCACGCCTTGAAGCGTCAGAGACTTCCCAGAAGTCAGCTTCAACACACACCGTCCCGATCCCGAGCACTTCAGCTTGTGCCTGGTTCGCCATCATAACCACTTCAGAAGTAGGTGTGTAGATGGTGAACCACTCCTTACTGGAGCAAACATGGCAGGAGGCTCCAGTGTCTACCCACCAGTCAGTCAGTCCTTACCGCATCAACCTGCGCAATCACAGCAACAACTTCAGTGATCATAGATACCTTACTAGGCTCTCCTTGCTCTGATTGCTTGGTCTTTGCTTTGCATTCATTCTTGAAGTGGCCCTTCTTGCCATACTTGAAACAAGGCATCTGAGACTTTGCCTTCTTTCGCTTGAAGGAAGTCCCCTTTACGTTCAGATTGTTAGGGTCCTTCTTCTTGTTGTGGGAAGCCGCCTGCTTTCCCCTTGGTTCCTTGGTATGAACCAGATTGGCGTTAGCCAATTGCTTGGACAGTGCGTCCACCTTCAGTTGAGCCCGCATCTGGTCCTCAACATAGATTTTCTGCAAGAGATCTTCAAGGCTGATCTCAAGCTTCTTCCTATGCATGTTTGCATAGAACTTACTCCACCCAGCGGGGAGCCTTGAGACAATCCCTCCAACAACAAACTTGTCGGGGAGGGGCATCGCCTCGTCTTCCAACTTCTGTCGCAGTTTCAGAAATTCCTTTACCTGCGACAACATGGACTTCTCGTCCTCAAAGAGCCATTTGTGATATTTTTCAACCACAAATATCTTGCTCCTGTTCTTGTCTTCTTCGTACAGTTTCTCCAGAGACTCACATATGTCTCTGGCAATAGGTTTCTTACTGTAGGATTCTGCTAGTGAATCCTCCATAGCATTCAGGATAAGCCCTGCAAATGCTATTCTCCCTTCTCCACTTGGTCTGAAGTTTAGTAGCCGCAGCGATTGCAGCAGCAGACCCAGTATCTGGAACAGTAGGTTCCTCTTCAAGAAGCACGTGATCAACGTCTCTTAGTTGAAGAGTGAGATAAACCTTCCTCTTCCAGACTTGATAATGCTCTCCATCAAACTTTTCTAACTTACAAAAGTCAGTATTGAGGAATGAAGCATTAAAGTTTTCCATCGTAGCAATAAAGCTTTGAGTTTGTTAGTGCCGGGGCACAATTTTTCGATGGAAAACTGAGAAAATGAAACAATTGTAAAAATAATGTTCCAAATCAACACTTCAGGGAAGGTGATTCTGAATTACGAGAATCTAAAAAGAATTCGTAATCAACAGCAATTGATCGTAGACTTCTAAAAAGAAGATACAATCAGAATTACTGGCAGCAATGAAGAAGGTGACTGGCGAAAGATGGAAGATGGCCTGCTGGGGTGATCACCGTTGCTCAAAGCTTTATTCGCCCTACACGAACAGCTTCCAGGAACCAGCATGTTCGTCGAAGAACTTGGAACACTCCTGCTCTTCTACTCCTCTCCTCGGATGGACACGAACTCCCGTGCAAAAGCAACGCTGGTGCGGCGCCTTTTCTCTCTCTCTCTCGAAGGCTGCTGGAATTCGCAAGCAAATTCCGATCAGAACTGTGTTAAAGAACACTTCTGAATTCTCTGTTTACTTGTGCTAAAAACACTTCGTAAACTTTCTGTGGTGGCTTCACTTTCTTGTATATATTACCAGCCTTGTGAGAGAGAGAGAGGATGCCTTATATAGGCCCTGCAGCAACTGCTCTCGTTGCCACAAAGTTAGGGTCATGGTAAAAATTACCTCGAACATGTAGCAACCGTCCTGCAAACGCACGTTCTGCTGCAAGTTGCGCCAACTGCGCACACCCCGCGCTCCTTGCACTCTGCGCGACAGAGCGCGCACTGAACTACGCACACGTGCTAAGTGCAAAGTGCGCCAACAAACGCCACATTACGTCTCATGAGCCCATGAGCCCGAATCCGAGTCGTTAAGTCCCTACGGGGCTTAGCTCCCATGGAAATAAATTTTCCAAGAGCAAAACATGAATGCTTTCATTGTTGATTTAGCCTTTTTCCCATTAGAAAAATAACCCCACATGGCACACCCATGTGCACCTCCACACCACATGTGCATTTCTAAACTAGCAAAGCTAATATAGAGATACAACTCCTTTGGTCTAGCCGATGTGGGACTAAAATTCACTTTGAAAAAGACCAACTCCAACAATAAACATACAAAATGACGTACATAGGAGTGCCCAACAAAAACAATATTGGGTAGATTGGCCATGATCTTGTCTGCGACCAAACAAAACGAGTGCAGGGTCCCCCATTGTCTTAATTTCCCTTAAAAATGCAGCAAGACATTAATTCCCAATCTCA
>JANAVB010032569.1:0-25029 GCA_029216955.1 Iris pallida
CTACTCCAGGCCTGAGAACTCTTGCTCGAAGTTGAAACCACTATAGTCATAATAATAAAACATAAGCTTTGAACCCAAAATGCTTGCAACTCCTACAACTTGTGTATTGATCCGAAGGACACAATAACTTCACAACCAAGAGTTTTTATCCGAAGGACTTGCGACTTCACAACAGGAGAGAGAAGCTTTTATAGTCCAAGCTTCTTCAACTCAAACCGACTTCTAAATCGAGATCGCACTTGGAACTAAAAGGCTGGAGACTTGATCTTAGAGATTGGAAGGTTTAGCCTCAGGGACTTTCTCACTATAAGATAGAAGATTTATTGTAGGTGAGTTGTGTTAGAATGTGAAAGTACGTCTCTATTTATAGCCTTTTTGTGTACAGATTTCGTGCAGAGTTTGGGTGAATATTTGAATTGTTTTGAACCTTCGGAGCCATAATATTTGGATTTCACAACTGTATGGGTTTTCCAGAAATGCCAAGACCGAGTTCTGTCCGAGTGGCCAGAACTCGACCTGAATTCGTGTACAGAAATGGTATGAGTTTGAGGCTAATTTTGAATAAGTTATTGGGTTTTGGTTTGGGCTTTTGTGAATGGATTTCAGACCTTTGGTTGAGTGGACTTTGTTTTATAGATTGAGTAGTTTTTTGGAGTACCAGTGTGACTCGATGTATAAGTCCTAGACTCTATAAAATGTAAGATTACATTGAAAAGAGACACAAAAATGATAACTTGTTGATCCAGGATGTTGAAACATATGTCCTGCCTTTCGTGCGCAGTCTTTTCTTCTTGTAACTGAGCTCTTGTGTTAAGCTTGGTTATGTCGATTATCAGAATCAGGTTGACCAGACAACTTTGTCAATACAGTCAGTCTTCTAAGAAAGAAACAAGTGTAATCAAGATCATGTAAGGTCATCTAGCATTCAATTTCGTGTACCTCACCTTTCATGTCAACATGACTAATCAGGAACAAGTGTAATCAGGACATGTATAATTAGGACAGAAAAACATGCAATAGTGTAACAGGTAAATGACTGAAATAAAGAAAGCATGTAAATACTATATTCGTCCAATCCTTGCTGAGACTGTAGGTACCAAATGTCATATTCATGCCTAGCACATGCTACAATTCACAAGTAATCTACGAAAGTCCAAAACATACAACCAAGAATCAACACACAGGATATACATCCACATCTATATACATATAGGTCGCCCTTATTAGGGTTTAATCTAGGAAATTAATTTTCTTTATCAATAACCAATATATACTTTAAGAAGTTAATATGGTTGTTCTAATAATCATATATAAACTCTTGGAACTAATATAAATATAGGTACTTTAAATTTACTTAAAATAGGCTTAGAAATTTACATACATAATTACGAAAAACACATATGTCCATCAATAAAAATAACTTATATAAATATATTTTTACACAAAAATATATTTGTGAACACATATTCATTTATAATAGACAAAAATTCTATTTAGGTTATTTTAGCAAAATACTTAGGAGGTAATTAAAGTAATAAAGATTTTAAACCACAAATAAGTTTTTAAATTGGTTATTTATGAAGATTGTTGCATACATCCTTATAGGTAAGATTCTTATTAGGATTACTTTAGAAAAAGAAAACTTGTAGGTACTATTAAAAAAAATAGAAGAACTTAACATAGATATAATAAACATACACATATTGAAAAAATACTTATGCATATATACATAACACTATATATAGTTAAATACACACATAAATAAGCTACATATAATTTATATTCATAAGTTACATTTTTAGGTAACAACATATAAAATTACTCGTAAAAACCTATGTCGCATAGTCTATCCTCTAGTTGTAACCAATACTACACAAACTTACTTATTTACTAAATTCTAGGATTAAATTGCATCGTAGGCCTTTGCGTTTAATTTTCAAAACTTCAAACGGATCACATTTTTGTATCTAAAAGCTTCCGGAATAGCAAAAATATCAAAACGCATTCATTTTTTGGACACCTGATGCCCAGATAATTTCATAGAAAGTTCTAGGTTGAATTTGGCTTATTAATTTATATATTTGGAAAGCTAACTTCGAGACGATTTTGTTAAAGAAAACTAGAGAAATTATTGGAGTCCTAAGTTGGGAGTGGCCTTCCTAAGTTGCTATGGCTGCTAAAAACGAGACTGAATACTATGACAAATTTAGACTATTTTGGATATAAAGAACATATGTTTTTATTTATTTATTGGCCGAATATGATAGGGAGAAAGGAAGGAAGGTTCGACCAAGAAAGGTGGAAACGAGGAACTTAGTAGGCAATTTGTTAGTTAGTTGGTTAGCATATGGATAGTTTCATATTAGGCAACCTTTATATATACAAGCCTTTATATATAAATTCTCCTTTTAAATTTGATCTTATCTAAAATATATAAATGTATATATATTGACAAACATATATTGGGTATATATCTGCATGCATCTAGTTGCATATATAGGTGGGTATAAGATTTGAAGATTGATATCTATATATTTGGAGATATTTATATATGAATATTCAAACATTTATGAATATATATATTGGGAACATAAATATATATAATATTACTTGGATACTTAAATATATGAGAATACAAATATGGAAAGTTGTGTAAATTTGATTTAAATATACAAGGTGGTATATATATATGAAAAGCATTATATAAAAAAATTATATACCAATATTTATGAATATGTCACAATTTAAATTGGTTCCAAATACATGACGTGGATATGGCTATGCCATCCATTCCGTGCTTAATACGCTAATCATGAAATATGACTATACTAGCCATGTCATGCTTCCTAATTAATTTGAATATTCAATCTTAACCGTGATCAAGCCTAATCATTTATATATTATTTAATAATAAAAATAAAAATAAAAATCCACAAAATATATTATTAAAATAGATATTAATTTAACATATTTAGGGGATTTACACACGAGGACCCGGTACAAGCCAATTTGAGTCAAAGGAAAGTCAAATGCCCGAGCAAGGTTACGTCCCAACAATATATTCAGTTTTTGCGATCATAAAGAGGATGTATCTGTCCGCAAATACAAGACAACACATGACATGGCATAGCAAGGAACAAAATATGGATAAAGAAGAATTCTCATCTTTCTGATGGAGAGGCATTGAAGCATTTGATCAGTGTCATCCTGAATTTGCTGTAGAGTCTTGGAAAGTTTGGTTGGCTTTATGTTCTGATGGATTCACTCCTTCCGACAATCATGATCTCAATACTCTTGTTGGCCGATGATTTTGAACCCTTATAATCTACCACCATGGATGTGCATCAAGACTCCTTACATGTTCTTGACACTTATCATACCCGGTCTAAAAAATCCAAAGAAGAACATCAATGTCTACTTATAACCATTGGTTGGTGAGTTGAAACAATTATGGCAGTTTGGCGTTCAGACATATATTATTGATGGAGCAGAACTTTCATATGAGAGCGTCATTCATGTGGACCATCAACGTTTCCTGCATACGAAATGTTATCAGAGTAGAGTTCGTATGGTATTATGTCTTGTCCGATATGTTTGGGAAGGAGTAAGGCATTCCGTCTTCAGAGTGGAGGGAAAGCATGTTTTTTTATTATCATCATCAGTTCCTAAATCGCATTCGTGGAAAAGGAACAGAGATGCCTTTAAAGCTGGTAAACATGAACTATATCCTCCCTCGTTGAGATTTATAGGAGACTAAGTTTGGGAAGAGGTAGAGGATTTGTCAACTATGATGGAAGATCCGAAATGGGGCCTTCACTTTAACTTGAGATGTTGGGGGATAATACTTTTGTTTAGAATAGTAATAATATATTTCATTACGTTGCTTAAATATTTTCTTATTTTGTATTTTTAATTTTGATTTGTAGAAAATGTAATGGTGTCCGGATAACAGAGATGTTGCGATCTAAAAGTGTTATAAGACCATCGCCAATAAAGAGATCAGAGATATGATCAACGACCAAAAGCGATTGGCTACATCCTTAGGAGATCATCGCAAGGAGTGGATGAAAGAGGAATTTTGGGAAGCAATGAAGAAGAAGATGGATACTCCGACCTATAAGGCCAAGTGCGCGAAGGCGAGGGAGGCCTGTGTTTAGGGTGGTCACCAGGCACGTGGATCCGTCCAGTTTCTGAGCATTATCGACAGAAGTTGAGTGTTCTTATTTGTTGTATGTATAATTTTTAATTTTTAATTTTTAATTTTTAGTTATTAATTACTTAATTGTTACAATGCGAGCAGGTTGCCAGGACAAGTGTAGACCCAAACACAGTCGACTTCCCTAAAGTCTTTGAGCGTATAAGGAAGGATGGAAAACCCGTACATGACCGGGCAACCAAAGCATATATAAGTTTCTTCACAGCTACCTAATTATATTCTTTTTATAATTTAACTATATTTATTTAACATAAATAGCTAAACCTAACTCCAAATATCATAACCACAACCCTAATTAACAATAAAATCCTTAAACTTACATACGATATCTAAAAATAGTAACTATGACTATAATTTGGATATTAACTCTAAAACTATGTATGTATATAAGTATAGGAGACGTACGAGATATTAGAGAGTCACGCTAGTAAGAGAGGGATGCTGGGGGCTGAGACTAGTCAGCCACGTACGCCGTCTTGGAGGAACGACTTGTGGATACAATCTGTCAGAAGAGGAAAAGACGGCAGCTTACACGGTACCGGATCATGGGCATCCTAGTCTTTTTTTTACTCCAGAGCTCCTCCTCAGCTCCACCTGCATCAACACAGCCAAAAGTTCCTTTTGACATTCACTTTATAGATCAGGTTATGCAGATTCTACATAACCTACAAAGACAGATGACAAAGATATTAGTGTCTCATGATCGGGCATCTGCTTTTACTCCAGCTCCTCCTCTATCTCATGCTTCTAATCTAGCTCTGGCTCCTGTGTCTACACCAGCTCCTCCGCTAGCTCTTGCTCCTGCTCCTGCTCTTGCTCCAGCTAGTATTGTTCCTAAGGAGCTACAATAAATCATCGGTATGCTGATGATGTATTATATGGTTAGTCGACAGCCGCCTCTGCCACCACCCTAGCATCGAGTATATAGCTCTTGTGTTTTTTAGATGGGTTGTATTTATTGTATTTATACGACATTATGTACGCAGTATGACTTGCATATTAGATATTTTGAACATCGTGTTAAGTTGGAGTTTATACAGTATTTATTATATTTGTACGATATTTTAGTATAGTTTCATATATGAGCATAGCAGGAATTAATGAATCTGATATGAGCATAGCAGGAATTATTGAATATGAAAATAATGTTAAATTTAGTAATAGAACAGTGACAGACTAGCGACTAAAAACTATAAATATCATCTACTTACAGGCCTAGTAACCTGATGCAGTGACAGACACTTGACACATTTATATATTTTATAAAGGCTAACAAATGTCTTATATAGGGACACACTTATTGTCATTCTTGAAACAGATCTAGATGGAAAAACAATCAAAAAATAGAGACCTCTCGTAAACAGGTTTGTCCCCTGTTCTAAGTAACGATCAGGAATAGAGATCTTACACAAACAAGTTTGCTCTCTATTCTGATTAACGATCAGAAACAGAGACCTCACACAAAAATCTTTGCTCTATGTTCCGAGTGTTAGGACTTTGGAGATCCGTGCAAACAAGTTTGCTCTCCAGAAGAACCTGAAGCCTCTTTGGGAACCGCTAATAATTATGTTTGCAACTTGACAGAATAACCTCATGCTCTTCCTTGCAGTCGCAGTTGCAAACAGACAGAATGGATTACAACTTTTATAATACTTGAAGAGGATGAAGATAAAGAAAAATAATTCTTGTTGGGGTGATAAAGATCACTGTTGCACAAAGTAAGATTCGTTCGCAACGATCTGCTCCTACGAACCAGCAAGTTCACAAAGAACTTCTAGAACGCACGTAGTCAACTATTTTTTATGACTCGAACAGACTTCTGGATTCAACGGACTCCCCACATTTTTATGTATCCCCAAAAGGAGGCCAAAGGGTTCTATTTATAGAGAGGGATGAAAACTCCACCTTTTCTTATATCCGATGTAGGCTAAAATACCAGCACTCAAAAAATAAGTTTGATATTTTAGATCATCCCACAATCAACAAAATTGTTTGCCAGTCCGCGCCTACACTCGTGCACGCGCCCGTACATGCACAATGTGCCACTTTGCGTCCTTAAGCCAGTGTCCGAGCCCAAGTCCGAGCGACAAAAGCATACATGCTTTCTTTGAAGATTTAATCCTTTTTTCTCCTAGGAAAACACACCCACATGGTACCCACATGTGCCCATCCACATCCCATGAGCACACCTTAACACGTGCAAAGCATTATATTGGGATATCCATTTGGTCGTGTAGTCGTTGTGGGATTATTTTACACTAGTTCAAAGGAAAAAACACCAATAATCCTCCATATATCTTAATAAATTGGTTGAGCATTCCTATAATGACTGCCCATCATGCATTAGAATATATGTCACTTTGACTTGAATCTTGATACAAGAATTGACCAAGCCTTGAATTACGCACCATAGGTGTAATTTTTTCCATTCATATAATGATATCAACTGTACTTTCGGTTGCACATTAGAGGCCATGTGCCTGCCAGGTTTCAGTATATGTATATTGGGTGCCTACAAGCTTACTCTCAAGAGACAGTCTATATCTATTTTTATACACTCTAGGTGAGTTCTTTAAGGAGTCATGGCATGAAGCCTTGCGCTTCTTTATGGCGCTACACCACTATGACATGGGCCAAAGTCGAGACTGCAACTCATCGTGGTGTCATACCACCGTAGCAATAGGTCCCAACCCTTATGTAGTGTCATACTACCCATCATGAAGCCTTGCGCTTCCTTGCGGTGTTACGTAACTGTGGCATGGCTCGCGTAATTGAGGCTTCACCCACTTTAGATACCTCTTAGTGGTGTCACACCATTGCAACATGAGATCGTCGGCCGCTTTGTAGTGCTGCCTACCACTCTTCATTTTATAGCATTAGGCTACCTGACTATGTGCGGTGGTACGCCGTTGTGACATGGCCCGAATCCGAGGCTTTAACCACTCAAGGTACCTCATCGTGGTGTCACCCCACTGTAGCATTGAGTACTTTGCTCCTTCGTAGTGTTGTACTACCCGTACTTTTATTTCATCTAATTGATCAATGCTTTATTATTATATGATATTTTATTACTTTTTATATCTATTCTCGAGGACGTATTTTTATTAAGCTGCACAGATTTGTAACCCTTGTTCCCGAATTTATTTCAAAATTTTATTAATTTTATTTGAAATATTTTGTGTTAGAAAACTTTTATTGAATTTCTATAGAGTAAATCATGAATATTTTCGAATGGTAAAATTATTTTGCCAAATTAGATTTTCAAAAATAAGATTTTAGAATTTATTAAAATATTATTTAAATTATTTTTATGATAATAAGTATTAATTAAAATTATTATTTATTTTTTGAAATTATTTAAAATATTATTGTTATCAAATATTAGAATTATATTTTATTTAATTTAGTTTTAAAACTGTTGATTATTATCTTTGACCAACAAAAAAATCTATTGCTAGATTATTTTAAATAAGATTTTGGATTATGCAAATATATTTTGAATTATCCTTTGATGAAAAAAATATAATTTTAATTTAGATATGGTAACTAAATATTGGATAAGATTTGACTAATTATGTTTTAAATATTTATTTGATTTAAATTTATGGAAAGATTTGATCATTGGATTCTTAATCCTTATCTATTTAGAAAATCTCCATCTATTTAAGGAGAGCCATTTTTCCCTTCTAACATAATCCATAAACATAATTAAGTAATTGCTACCATTATATATACATATTGAACTTATGAACATTCTCATATTTTTCTTTCCCAATTTTTTTTCTTTTTTTGTTCAAAGTAGCCCAAAATTTGTCATAAATTCAGCCTCATTTTTTATAAGCTGTAACAACTTCACGAAGCCGTTGCGATCAACTCAGGACTCCATTTCACCTCTATTTCTTTTTGTTAGAACCGTATTGAGGTTAGCTTTACTTATTTATTTTCTATAATTAATAATGTGAATTTCTAGAAAATTGTTTTAGTGATAGTTGTCCGAAAATCAATATGTCACACTATTTTTTAGATTTTACGAGATCTCGAACTCCATTTTGTGAACTGTTTGATGTTTTGGAAAGCTGACACATAGATCTACAACATACTAATTTTCCAAAAATTAAGAAAATTTTCCATTATTTTTTAATTTATAGTACTCATAGATGGCCGGTGATTTACTAAATTAGTAGCGGTTAGCCATAATTGTAATAACTTTCAACCAAATTGTGATTTGATGGCACACATCGACTCCAACTTAACTCGAGGCAAGTACACTATTGATTTATGTTCTTAGTATATTTTTTTTCTGTTCTTAGTATATTACAATGCTATTCTTCATTATATTTTTATTTATTATTTCGTTGAGATGCGATTGTGATACGATAGGATTGTTATACCGTTGCTCAGGTATTATTGTTTAGCAAGTCGTGAGAGAAAATGATAAGTAGGTATGTGAACAAACCTAATTAATGTTAATGTGGATAGCTAAGTCATACAACTCACATATGGGTTAGTCGTACCTTATAAATGTGGATAGCCATCGAGATGATGTGTCGTATTAGCCCAACCGTTCACATGTCGAAAGGTATTTCACACACTATGTGTTAGTCTTACTTGTTCATGTTCATTGTCTAGTTGTCTTGTTTATGCAAGTAAACTACAAAATATTGGTGATTAGCGACGGACAAATTCGTCGCTAAATATGGCATTTTCGTCGCTAATTAAGTTTATTGATGAATTACTGACGAAAAGGGTACGTCGATAGCTTTGTTGTCGCTATGACAAATACGTCGGTAATCCGTCGCTATAGCGACACATTAGCGATGGATCTGCTAACCAACTGTAGCGACGGTTAGCAACGTATATAAACCGTCGACAAATTCTACAACATATTAGCGACGGATTACCAACAGACTTTTGTGAGCCACAATTACAAATTTTTCAGAAACTTAAAGATGGATATTTTCATCACTAACTCGTCTGATACGCTTTTGGTATCAGACAACACGTCCGCGACGAAAATTTTCATCGGTAGTTAGTTGCTAACCTGCAGATTTTTCGTCGGCAGTTATTGGCAAGCCGTCACTAGGCTATAAATTTTTTCAAATATCCATCGGTATTCCGTCGCTAGTAAATCGCTGAGTTTGCCATAATTACCAGAATAATTGGTTCTTGCCTTACTCAAACCTGATATATATATATATATATATATATATATATATATATATATATATATATATATATATATATATATATATATATATATATGAACTCCATAAATCTCTCAAATAATACACAGATTCATCAAACACCAATATACACAGTAACATAAACTCCAATATATATTCAAACCTGTTTAATCCAAACAAACTCATCCAGCAGTCACAATGTAGTACATATACACAAATTCCTTCAGTAGTACATAAACTCCATAAAGTTCATACAAACTCATCGATCCAATACAACAAAAAATTATACAAGGTGCTCAAAACATCAAACTGATGGTGGAGGAGCTGGAGGAGTTGGCGAAGGCAGAGACAACTGTCCGCACGCATATAACTGCGCCAGCACCAAACTGATAACCCGTTGTATGTCCTGGGCAGGAACGCCTGGGAGAGTCGTCGGCATGACAGGAGACGCTGTGGTCGAAGTAGGAGCCGTTGTCGGAGGCGCTGAGGTCGAAGCTGGAGCCGGTGTCAGAGGCGCTGAGGTTGAAGCAGGAGCCGGTGTAGAGGTAGCAGGAATCAGACCTGCTGTGCCTAGGATTCTGGTCACCAGGGTCATCTGACCCTGTAGGGCCACCAATATCTGTGTAATATGCTCCGAACTGTATGTTCCAGTAGTAACGTCGGTCTGTGTATCTACAAATAGAGGTAGAGGTGGAGGTGGAGATAGAAGAGGATCTCTGGAATAAACGAACGACTGGGATTCCAACGAACTGGTACCGTATTGGCTGCCGCCTTTTCCTCTACCGACAGCTTGTATCCACAAGTCGTTCCTCGCAGCCGACGTCGGTATCTGGCTAATCCCTGCTCCTTCCTCGGTAACCCCTCCAGCAGCTGTCCCTCCCTCACCGACTCAACTCTCTAAAGTCTCATACGTCTCCAATATTTATATAGGTAAATAGATTTAGAGTTAATATTCATATTTTAGTTACTATTAAGTATTGTTATGGTTAGGGTCTCATACGTCTCCTAAATTTATCTTTGATTTATATTGCTAATTAGGGTTATGGTTAGGATATTTAGAGTTAGGACTAACTATTTAGGAAAAATAAATATAGTTAAGTACAAAGAAGAAATGTAATTAGATAGGACTCAGAAAACTTACATAGGCTTTGGTCGTCTAATCATCTACGAACTTTCCATCCTTCTTTCGGTTATGGGTACGCTCGAAAACTTTAGGAAAGTCGACGGTGTTCGGGTCTCCGCCTGCCCTGGCAACCTCCTCGCACTGTAACAATTAAACATCAATTTATAACTAAACATTAAAATTAAACAATGAAAGAAATAACAAATATAAATACTCACCAACCGTCGATAATGATCTAAAATTGGGATGGATCCACCCGTGTGGTGACCACCCTTAGCATGGGTAGCCTTTGCCTTCAAGAACTTGGCCTTATAGGCCGGAGTGTCCATCTTCTTCTTTATCTCCTTCAAAAATTCCTCCTTTAACTACTCCTTGCGAATAGCGCTATTTAGTATAGCCAACGCTTTCTGATCGTTGACCATATCCCTCAACCTCTTGCTGGAGACAGACTTGTAGCACTTTCGGATCGCTTGATCTCTGTGCGCCGGCCACCAATACAACTTTTGTAAATAAGAACAAATAAAAATAAATGAGCAAATATTTAAGAAATATTGTAAAGAAAGACGATATTATTTAGGCATACCCCAAGCATCTCTAGCCAAATGAATCGTCTATCAAGTCGGATATGTTCGAAGTTCAGATAGGGACCATGGAATTGATGACACATCAAGTCGCCCAAATCTCTACCAGACTGGAGCTAAAAGAACCTGGAATTAACAAAACAATATAACATTAGAAAATAAAGAGAGTATGAATAAATGTGTATAATAACAATTATATACTTACGTCGCCCTATCGGTCCACAGCTCAGGACGAGTGATGCTGGTTGGCCGCTCTCCTAGAGTAGGAGGGTCTGTAAATCCTGGTCGACGTGTGTACACTCCATGATCCACCAAAAAGCCAGGATATAGATTCGCCCCAGTAGGAGCAATAGGTGTAGTCTCCAGTGTAGAAGACGGGGCACCAACACCAGTAGGAGTAGATGCTGAGGGAATATCTGGGCTAGCTCCGTCTACCGATGAACGAGTGAACGGCGAAGATAAGTCATCATCCTCATCAATAAAGTCCTACTCGCTAACTCGTCTATGATCTGCAACTGGAGTAGTAGGAGGAGGAGGAGGGCAGGATGAAGATCCTCGACGTCGTCCATGACTACGATCCGCCATATGCAAATCTGAAAGAAATAAAAAATAGCGTAATGATACAAATAATCAATGCAAATCTAATATAAATTAAAAAAAATAATGTATTGATACAAATAATCAATGCTAATCTAATAGAAGTAAAAAATGTTGTAATAATGCTCATAAGTAAATAATACATACTAATCTTCTTTATCTGCTGATTCTTCTTCGTCTTTCAAATTATCTTCATCTTTTACTTCTTCATTTTCACTATCACTTCCACTTTCACTTTCACCTTCATCTTCAAATTCTTCTTTCTCATCTGATACGTCCATTTCAGACTCCTCCACTATATGAGGTAAGCCCTCTATGTCAAGCTCTTCGTTAACTACATCATCCTCTACAGTAACGTCAACCTCCATATCGTCAACGCCGGCTAAACTCATATATGTTGGTTAAGGCATGACTACCTCATCCTCTTGGTATGCTTGATCTCCAATATTATATATATTTCTTGCTTTAGTTTTGCATACAGCCCACTAATCACGAGTAGTACGTCGTTGGCTAGGATAACTCGTGTAGTATACTTGGACCGTTTGACTACCCAGCACAAAAGGTTCGAAACCTACATATCTTTTTCATATGTTATATCAATAAATCCAAATTGTTTGTCAATTCTCCATCCTTGCTTGGGTGTTGTGTCGAACCAATCACATTTAAACAACATAATTTTGGTATCAAAAGAGTAATCCAACTCTACAATATCTCTTAGAACACCATAAAAGTCAAATTCTGGATCGGCATCGTAGACTGAACCCCTTACACAAACTCCAGAATTCTTTGAATAATTATCCTTCTGATCGACAAATAAGTGATTGATAGGCTTGGTGGTTCTAAATTTGAAGTCATTGATGGTATATACATCCTAATATTTTGCCCTCTTGCATGGTCCGGTAGCTAGTGCTCGAAGTCTTTCGTTCTGTAATTGTGTGCCAGGACGAAAAACCTAAAATATCACGTATCATAATGTCATTAGACAAAGTTTGGACAAATTATTGAATTTAGAATAGTTAAATAATTTTAATCCTTACATAATTATGGAACCACGACGAAAATTTTCTATCAATCCCTCTAGCAAGATCACCATCATCAATGTTAGGTCTCTCCATTTTTATCTCAGCTCTAAAAATACTATGATAATAATGAGAAAATTTAGAGAACTAATTTTACAAGTATATAGCAAAATTGGAATATATAGCAAAATTATGTCGCTTACTTCTCTATATCTTCTATCTTCTCTGTACCACTATTTAGGCATATATACCGATGAGCATCTTCAAACTCATCGTTCTCGAACCACCGTAACTTAGAACCACTTGTAGGCTTGCCACTAACATTGAAGATAGCACGAATTCTACTATTCGGTGCATCGACCTCACCTTCATCATTTTTTGGTGCTCTATTCCTGTTTGTTCTGACATGAGTATCAAAGTAGATTGAGCAGAAGTTTAAGACCTCCTCAATAATATATGCTTCGCATATCGAAGCTTCTATATGAGCCTTATTGCCTACATTCTTCTTCAGGTGATATTGATATCTATAAATAATATATTGAATATTAGAACTGTTTCAATAAAAAAATATTAGTACTAGATAATTAATTATTTTATACCTCTCAAATGGATACATCCATCAATAATTGACGGGAGTACCGATACGTGCTTCGTATGTAAGATAAATCGGCAAATGTTCCATATTATCAAAAAATCTAGGGGAAATACCTTTTCTAACTTGTACAATGTCAATACAATATTCTCCTCAATTTCAAACATATGTTGCATCGTCAACTTACTTGAACACAAATCTCTAAAGAATATAGATAACTCGGCCAACGGACCACATACTTGAGAAGGCAGCATCTCTCTCAGAGCGATAGAAAGTAAATGTTCCATGAATACGTGGCAATCATGACTCTTCATCCCTATCAGCTTGCGTTCATTGAGATCGACACATCTTGCCAGATTTGACACATAACCCTCAAAGAATCTCAACTTTGTAATCCAATTGCATATTATCAATTTATCATCCCTACTCAATGTAAATGGTGTTAAGGGCTTGACCCAGTTACCATTGGAGCTTCGTGTTAGATGCAACTCTGGATGCCTGCAAATAATTTTCAAGTCCTTTCTTGCCTTGGAATTGTCTTTCGTTTTTCTCTTGATATCCATCATTGTATTGAAGACGTTGTCGAATACATTATTCTCATATGCATGACATCAAGATTGTGTCTTATGAGATTGTCCTTCCAATAAGGTATGTCCCAAAAGATACTCCGTTTGGTCCAATTATGTCTATGTCCGAATCCTTCTAAGTGATGGCCCAATCTCGAATCTTCTATTACAGTCGACAAATCCTCTACCTCTTCCCAAACGACATCTCCAGTCAATTTCAATAGAGGAGGAGTTAGTTATTGTTTACAGCTCTAAAGGCGTTCATGTTCCTTCTCCATGTATGCGACATATGAAGGAACTGATGATGACAATAAAAAACAAGCTTTATTTCTATTCTAAAGGTAGAATGCCTTACTCTTTTCCATACATATTAGACAAGACATAATACCACGAGTACTCCACCCAGATAACATTTCTTATGGTAGAAAATTATTGATGGTCCACGTAAGTGTCGCTCTCATCTGAAAGTTCTGCTCCATCTATATATCATACGTCTGAACGCCGAACTACCATATTGTTTCAACTCGTACACCAATGACCGCAAGTAGATATCGATGTTCTTCTTTAGATTTTTGGATCGGATATAATAAGTGTTAAGAACATATAAGGAGTCTTCATGCACATCCACGATGGTAGATTATAAGGGGTTAAAATCACCAGCCAACGTGAGTACTGAGACCCCGACTGTCCGAAAGGAGTGAATCCATCAGAACATAAAGCCAACCGAACATTCCTAGACTCCACAGCAAATCTAGGATGACATCGATCAAAATACTTCCATGCCTCTCCATCGGATGGATGAGATAATTCTCCTTCATCCATCCTCCGTTCTTTGCTATGCCATGTCATGTGTTCTGCAGTATTCGAGGACATATACATCCTTTGTAGCCTCTTTGTGATCAGCAAAAACTGCATGTATTTATAGGGGCGCAACCTTGCTCGTGCAGTTGATTTTTTACCCCGAATGGGCTTGTACCGATCTTCATGATAGAAAATGCATATGTCTTTATCATTGTTCTCCTTGTAGTGCAATATGCAGCTATTTCAACAATAATCTATCTTTTTATAGCCTAATTCGAGTTCATGTATCATCATCTTTGACTTGTAAAAGTTTTCGGGCAAGTCCTTCTCTCCTTTTGGCAGCAACTCTCAAACAAACTGAATTATCCGGTCGTAGCATTCCCGTGGTATGTTAAAATCAGACTTGTGGTTCAACAGTCGCATCACCACCGACAGGACATAATACGAATCACAACCCGGATATAACGGAGTATCGGCATGGTTGAACATATCATAGAACTCTTTTGCAGTAGGATTCGGATCCTCCAGATCAAAACTTGGACCGGTACAAGCTGCATCAAATACCAACTCACGTGCCAAGTTTCGATACCGATATTCGAAGTGATCTCTTAGAGTGGACTCTCCCATCTCCTTATTGAAGGATGACTGATATTGCGAAACCAAAGGTTCTCCTTGAGTCGTCCACTCGTTGTAGTTCAGTACGAAACCCTTCTTGCTGAGGTGCTCTCTCACGAGATCTACCTCTTTGAATGGTATATTATGACAAATGACACAAGGGCACTTTATGAGCCTTCCGTCCATGAAATAAGGTTGGCTATTGGCATATCTCAGAAATTCCTCGACGCCCGCCTTGAAATCATCCGTCAAACCAATCTTACTCTCATGTTACCGATTATACATCCACAAACGGTCAACTAAGTATCAACTCATTGTTCAAACCAATTCTGCACCACGTACCATATATTGTGTAAATACAAGTATAAAAAAACATAAATAATAAGAAAATTCTAATTAAGTACCTAATTGTAATAACCAACATTAACTGTATCGGTATCATCGACTTGGTATCGGCCTATCTGGATTGGTATCGGCCTTATCGAATTGGTATCGGCCTATCCGATAGGTATCGGCCATATCGGTCGTATCGGATTGGTATTGGCCTTATCAAATTGGTATCGACCTATCCGATAGGTATCGACCGTATCAGATAGGTATCGGCTGTATCAGATTGGTATCGTCCTTATTGAATTGGTATCGTCCTATCCGATAGGTATCGGTCGTATCCGATAGGTATCGGCCGTATCCGATAGGTATCGGCCGAATTCGATTGGTATTGTCCTTATCGAATTTGTATCGGCCTATCCGATAGTTATCGGACGTATCCGATAGGTATCGGCCGTATCTGATAGGTATCGGCCGTATCGAATTGGTATTGGCCTTATTGAATTGGTATCGTCCTATCCGATTGGTATCCACCGTATCAGATCGGTATCGGTCGTATCGAATTAGTATCGACCGTATTAGATTAGTATCGGCCTATCGGATTGGTATCGGCCCAATCATATCGATAACGGCCGTATCCTTATATTATATTATTGACGACCCTATAACACCATCCTAGAGTTAAATAATATTTTGAATAACATCCAAGGAGGAGGGAACCAGTATCAGACTCATTGTGAACCGTCGCTAGTATGCCAAATAAAACTTACAAATTAAATTAATCTTAATTGTTTTGAATTATAATTTAGTACCAACTCAGTTAATTTATAAATAAAAAATAATAACAAATTACTCCAGTTACAACTCAAGGTTATGAGTTATAATATATCCTGATCACTTCTAGGTCTAATTCCTCGCCTTTTTCTTTGGTGCTTTTATTTCACAACGTAGGACAAGTAATTCTGTAAAAAAATATTCTGAATAATATAAACAAAAAATACATATATATTTTCCATAGGGTTCTTAAACATGTGATAATTAAACAATTTTGAGAGTAATTAAATTTAAATTTTAATTTGAGGAGGTTTAGAAATCTCACAGTGAGGACTGAGACGAGAAGGAGGGCAAGGTGGAGGTGGCGTCAGAGCTCAGAGGTAGGCGGCGTCGGGGGGTTCTCCTCTTGGAAGTCGAGGAAGCGGCGACGTCGGGGGGCTGCCGCTCGACAGGGGGCGCCGTTCAAGGCGAGCTGTAGAGGGGGAACGGAGATGGGGGCCGCCGTGGGGGGTTTTCGCGTGCGTGAGGGGCTCGGGGGAGGAGGAGTAGGGATGAGGAGGGAAAGGAGGAGGGTTGCGCACGTGAGGGGGCCGAGGCGGAAGGGGTCGTCGGGGAAGGAGGAGGGGGGCCGTCGTGGGGGTTGCCGCGTCGGAGAGGGGGTCGGAGGAGGAGTAGTAGGGGCGGGGTTTTTGGGGTTTTGGGGGGGTTTGGGGGGAAGTTATGATTTTGGGCGAAATTTTGAGAATGATAATGAAAGATTTACTGAATCAATTTTATTCGTCGCCAGTGACAGACCATTTTCGTCGCTAGGCTGTCGATAATAACTTAGTGACGGATTAGTGACGGATGTCGCAACGTATATTAAACATTTATTTTGCATAAATTATCGGTCGCTATGTAGTCGCCAGTCAGTCGCTATATACCGATGGATTCATTTTCGTCGCTAAGGTTCGTCGCTATTTAATAGTATTTTGGTAGTGGTTCTTGACATTGTTTTCTTGTACATATTTACTGCTTCTAGTTCATATTCATGTTTCCTTTATTGTTATATTATATCTCTATTTATCTAGATTTATTTTGTGCTGACTTACATTATTACAATATGGTTGTACTTTGCTCCTTTCTTGACTGGATACATTGAATGTGACTTGCTATATTGCACCATGGAACTTTCTGGGAAGGTACTTTTCTTCTTTTATGATTGGATACGTTGCAGTTCATTTTCATCTTCCCTCTAATTTTTTGCTATTATTTTTAATTATTTTATTTATTTAATATGGTTATTTTAGTATTAAACTATATTTTATAATCAATTATGACTATAAGAGTACTTTACCATAGCTTTGATTTTTGAAGCACAACAACTATCAATTTCTCAAATCTAGTTCCATATTCATAATCTAGACGAGTCCACGTTCATTTTAATATATCATGTTCCACCCAAATTTGTTCTCTTATAGTACATATTTCTTGCACAACTGTAGGATCATCCCCTACCATAAAACTCAATTAATTTCCAAGTCTAGTTTGAGACAAATCCCGATCCAAACCATTCGACCCAATATATGATTTTGACCTATTTTGAGCCTATGACACATATGCCAATGGTGTGCCACTCAATTGAGTTTTGTGTGTTACTTATTTTCAAAATGGCACACAAGACCTATTAATTAGCCTTTCAGAGTTGATTTCGATACCATAAATCTTATAGGCCTAGACCGAGTCCAACTAGCCTAGTTGAGCCTATAATAGGTTACCATAACTAATTAGGATGAATTTACATTTATTTTTAGTGGATTTTTCACAGCCACAATAGATTTGGAACAGCCCACCACTGAATTTCTAAATTAGGAAACCCATTAATTATCCACTGATTCAAATATCCGTATCTTTCAAGTGGTGCAACCAAATCTCACCAAACTTTCCTGAAATATTCCTTAGACAAACCGTAACATATATAAGCCTCAAACTTTATATTTTAATCTAATATTCAGCTTCCACCGCCCCCCAAAAGTTCTAATCCTCCCAGCCTTGGCCGCCGACAGCACCTTGTGTCGTACCGGCAGTTTTGATCCCTTTCCAACCTCCCGTGATGCTCCAAGAATATTCGTTGTGAAGCTAACATGATCCTCTACTTTCCTATCAAATCCCATATGTTCACAACCCTATTAGTACACCAAAATAGCCCTATAAATCAGCAAATTCTAGCAGCACAATTCTGTACAAACCAGCAGGTTGGTCATCTTCCTCAATGTGTTTCATCTACTTTCTGACATCCGTTTCTCCTGAAACAAAAAATAATTGGAAGATATATGTGTCTATTATCATGTATAATTGGCCACTCACGTGGTTCTTTAAGGTTTGTCCGTCGTGTCCGTTTTACGAAAAGGTGTCCAGACAGAACCAATTCTTTCGTGTGTGAGTTTTTGGCTACTTCCGGACCACTTAGACCCTTCTTATATTTTTGGTAAGACTCTAGACATCCGATTTCTATTGAATATATTTTGTAGCATTTAATTCAGATTTTCTCTTTTAATAAAATCTGAATTTTTCATCGTGTTGTCGCAACACCGAAAAACCATAAGATCTATGTGTCAAATTGACCCGAACTTGAAGGAATATATCTAAATTAATTGTTGTGGATGAATTGATAGAAAAAAAATATTTTTACATATTTATTAGTATTTTTCTAAAACTAAGATTTATTAAGAAATTATCGTTTCGGGAACCAAACTATGGATCAATTCTATGAATATTGATGGCAGGTCAATATGGGACTTATATACATATTTTTCTATGAATAGAATAGACTATATCAATATAAATATTTGTAAATATTTTTCTAGAAATAAATATGATATTTTTAATTTATAAAAATATTACTTTATCATGTTGATTTACTACTATATATGCTAGATTGAGTTAAATAGGTAATGTGACTAATACAGTAGTTGATACTAGTTTTCCTTATGAGGAATATAATCTAAATATAATTATAAATAATTTGATGGATTTTCCCAAAATTAAGTATTATATTTTTACTTTATAAAAATATTATTTATGAAACTTGATTTGGTACCATATATGTTAGATTGGTTTTATGTGCAGTATAGACTAGTTTAGTAGAATATATCTATTGGGACTATATATGGTAAGGCTATGTATAGTATGTAATATGTCATAGATATTGATAGTTAGATTTACTTATTATAGGTGTACATGATGGAGTGAGTGAGGATCTTGGAATCGGACGGTCATATTTACGTTTTGAGGTTGCAGGCAAGTGTACCTTGCAAACACTACAGATTGTTCTTTTCCTTTATGGTTGTCTTTACTTTTGTTTGTTATGGCGTTGGATTGGTCGATACTTTAGTATCTGTATCACATGCGGGTGTCGATGTTATCCTATTAACATCGAGTATCGATACTAGGCATTGTGTTTTATTGTATCGTATTCATTGACACGATTGACCACAGGACACTGACACGTTCATGATGCGAGATTTACATAAGTATTCATAGTGACCTCACAATAGATTACTGGATTTATTATTGTTATTGTTTCTAGATAAAATATGCTTGACTTGACTTGCTAGATTCTAGACGTGGGGTGGGAAGAACTTGACTACAATATCAGACTACTTATCTTGTGGCATGTTATTCTTGTGTGTCTTTATCTCTGTATCAGATTCTGGCATTAGTTTTCTTGATTGTCTTTGGTTCCATGACACGTGCTTTGGGTAATAGCCTGATTAGGAGCTTGTGAGCCTTAGTGGCAAAGTCTGATATTCTAGGACATGTTCTCACATGCATATCACGTAGACCGACTATAGTAGATACCCATGGATCATATTTCTTTTTTGTATATTGGCATGTTTTATGTACCTTTCTATGTCCACTGAAGACCTGGTGATCTCTCAAGGTATTCAACTGATTTGGTTGCTGATCATGATGGTTGTTATTTACTGTTTCAAGTATCTCTTGTGGTTACATATTCATTTCTATTTATTTACATTCTGCTTGTTAGCCTAGTATTTAGAGTCTCAAGTTATTCTCTCGAGTCTATTCGGACAAATGTAGCATGAGGTGCATACTATGTTATATATTGTTCATTCTTATATCCTATATTACTGTGGATTGAAACTTAGAGGCATTATTGATTAGTATAGATAGTTTGTAGATACTATATATATATATATATATATATATATATATATATATATATATATATATATATATATATATATATTTGAGCTGGACTGGAGTCAACTTGATACATAGTTGGCATGTATAAGCATCCAAGTCCTACATATTTTAGGACTGGAGCATTATAACACCAACTGTCAGACCCTATTTTTTGGATATGTCTTCATCTTCTAATCACACCTTTGAGGAGTATCGATCCCTAGAAGATCTTGATATACATAGCTTGTGACCATCTTTCCACGTAGTGAGCTTGTGACAGAGCAAGTTCAGCTGACGTCCGGATTATATTAGTCCCCAGGATTACATTCGCATCTCCCTCGTCCTTCATATTGAACTTGGACCAGAGAAACATCTTTGTTCTAGTAACACATCTACATTCGTGAACAAGATTTAGCATGTCATCAACATAGAGACAAACGATGATACCTCTACCACCAGCGAAGTTCGTGTAAGCATAATTATCAGTCCCGCTGATCCTATAGCCATTTGAACTGTTGACTATGTCTACTTCTCATGCCACAGATTAGAAGCTTGCATCTGGCTGTATATAGATTCTATCAACTTGCAAACATTGACTTCAAGACCCTGAACGAAAAATCCATCTAGCTATTGCATGAGAATCTCTCCTGTCATTTCTCTATCCACAAGTACTGTCTTGACATCCATTGGATGAAGAATCGGCTTTATGAATTGTCACGCCCCAAAACCAGAATATTGGAGAGCAGGGGACAGACACAGCCAGCTACGTACATTGAAGTGCAACCCACCTCACAATACGGTCAAGGCCGTCTAGATGCATGAGGGTTTAACTACAAGCCAGCAGTCTCTTGTGGTCAAGAACAAGCCTAGGGCCTCAATCTCAAGCAAGCAAATAAATGTTATAAGATATTAGATCATCAGACATACAAAGTAAGGAGTCCCAAACATTACATATTCAGATGATCATGAAGTTAGTCATACAAAATACGAAGACTAACAAGATTTAGAGTCATACATGATCAACCATAGGATTTGTCGATCATGTTACAGCCCTTAGACAAACCAAATATAAGTTTCAACACGAGCTAACACTTGCTCGACGGCTAAATGTCTCAAAAGAATAATTTTACAATAGAGTAGGAGAGCAAAATAAGAAACCCACTCGTTGTCAGGGTTGCGTCTAGTGTTCACCATCTTGCTGGAAGGCAGGTAGAACCTCGGGTGCTACTCCAAAATCTGGCCATACAAAACCAGCTGGGTCAAACCCCAGAAAGAGCAAGTGCCATAAGGGAGGCTTCACTTAGGAACTAAAACCAGCAGGTTAATAAACAGAAGATATAAATAATAAACATGATTAAGTAACAAGAAGACAGGGTTAGAATAAAACAAGAGCTTGCATTATGAAAATAAGAGGCAGAATATAATTCCCATGTTAACCACGAGACAAGCATAAAGGCACGGCCAATCAAATCTTACGGCTTGCTATCATTAGCTAACTAGGGTTATCACAGGCCTAGTTACTAACAAGATGCATTTGAGATATTCCCAAGTCACAAGCCCTGCAGCTATCCAGGTTATCCAGGTGAGGTTGCTTAGAGTTATCAAGATTACATGAGTTGCATAAGTTACAAGATGACTTGGTGTACCTTAGTACATTTGTGTTCAAGAAGTGCCCCACATGACAGTGGACTGGAAATATGCCCTACTCGTCGGCAGGCTAGAAGTCCACTCAGGTATGGCCGGGATAACGGGATCGCATGTAACTGGAAAAATATCTCTATATGAACTACTTGATCAATATAGTCATTAATCTAGTCAGATTTATTATGAATTCCTGACCGTGGTAACCAGGAATCTAGTTCCTAGACATGATGCAAGACGAGACAGGTAGTTTGTACTGGCACAATCAAGAGAATCAACCACGATGTCAAGACAAGAGTTACTTAGCAAGTCAGGATAGCCGTCGCAATAGCCTTTCAAGATTTTTATGTCATGTCAGGTTACTTGTTACTTGTCAAGATTACTTGTCAGGAGTGCACCTCGATGGGCCACTATCAAGATTATACATGTTATGTCTAGTTGCTTATCATGTCAAGAGTGCTTGTCAAGGGTGCACCTCGACGGGCCACTATCAAGATTATCAAGAAGGGTTCATGTTAACATGTCGTGCTCATGCTATAAGTACTTGTCATATCAAGAATTATTGGTCAAGAGTGCGCCACGACGGGCCTCCAAAGGAGTTATCATGCCGTGTTTATGTCAAGTTCAGATCATTGCCTAGAATTATCATATTCAAGTCCAAGTCAAAGCTCCGGTGCAAGTCAAGTTCGTGTTACAGCCAAGTCAGGTCATGCTCAGGTCGGGTCAAAACTCAGGGTACAAGTATATAACAAAACATATAGACAACTGCAAGAACAAGAAAGGTACAGGGGGGTAGGCGCATCACAATGGACGCCTAACGATGGATGGGCACCTAGGCAAGCATGGGTGCCTGGGCATGAATGGACACCAGGGTCAAGATGGCGCATGGCCGGTGTAGGTGCATAGTCAAATCTAGGCGCATGGCCAAAGAGGCACATGGCCAGATATAGGTGCATGGCCAAAGAGGCGCATAGCCAAATATAGGCACATAACCAGATATAGGCACATGGCCAGAAAGGTATATGGCCAGATATAGGCACATGGCCAAAGAGGCGCATAGCTAGATATAAGCGCATCACAATGGGAGACTCACGATGCGTCTTCAGTAAATGCACGTATGGAACCTACGCGTATGACACGCTCGGAGTCAAAAGATGCGTTGCCGGGACTTCATGCTGCATGGCCTCCCGGGCGCATGGGGTTCATTGTCCCCAAACAGCAGGTTCAGTCATAAAAGTTCCAAAAACTTGCCATGACCATAACTTCCTCAAAACAAGTTCGAATTGAGACTTCCAAGGGTCTAAACTGCATAAAATGAGATTTCCTACATCCTGAGATAACTGGTTTTAGGAAATACCAAGATTTACTAGATCAAAACCAAGAAAAACACGAAAAGATCAAAACTTAGATATACAAAAATCCATCGATCAAAACCAAAAATGCCAAGTCCTAAAGAGACTTAGAATCAAGTGGAGAAGAGAATAGAAAAATACAATAGAAGATCCATCATGAAGCAAGTTGCACTTGCCTAGGGTTTCTTGGGTGGGTTGGAGGAGTAATGGAGAAGAAGAAGAAGAAGTAAATGAAGAACTGTAATGAAGAGAGAGAGAGAAAGGATAGTTGACTTATTAGCAACTCCTCTCATCTCAAAACAAAATAAAATAAACCAAGCCAAGCCAAGATGAACCAAAATAAACCAAGTCAAGCCAAGTCAAGTCAAGTCAAGTCATGTTGAACCAAACCAAATAAACTAAGGCAAGATTAAACCAGGATCAAGCTAAACAGGACAAGTTAAAACACGGGCCACCTGACAATTGTCATAAATCCGTACACGTATACTGAAAATACGTATAACGGAAAATGGGAGTGACAACTCTACCTACCTTAAAAAAATTCTATCCTCGAAATTTAATCAAGAGGCTAGAGGTGTCAGGGTAAGCTATACTAACACTAGCAATCTATGACTAGCAGTCAATCAGACAATCATTCATGCAAGCAAGAAATTAAAGGCATAAGGCATAAGGAAGACATTATACCTTATGAGTCAAACATGTGTAGATACTGCGACCGGATATGATCCTCACGTTTCCACGTTGACTCATCTAAAGAGTGATGACCCCAAGCAACACGGACTAACTTAATAGTCTTGTTCTTGAGTATCTTCTCTTTTCGGTCCAATATGGATACGGGCCTTTTCCATACGAAGGTTGGTACCAACAACCAATTTTGAATGATCAAGGATATGGCTAGGATTCGGGATGTACCGTCGCAATTGGGATACATGGAATATGTCATGTACCTCACGTAACGACGGTGGAAGAGCGAGACGGTAGGACACATCGCCTACTCACTCGAGAATATCAAACGGTCCTATATACCTAGGACTAAGCTTTCCCCGTACATCGAA
The DNA here is from genome assembly GCA_029216955.1 of Iris pallida. NCBI lineage: Eukaryota > Viridiplantae > Streptophyta > Magnoliopsida > Asparagales > Iridaceae > Iris > Iris pallida. The sequence goes on from JANAVB010032569.1 coordinate 24,628, forward strand.
TCGAATGATGCCACAGGTAGGCACAATCCTAAGGAATACGTGATCGCCGATAGAAAACTCAAGAGGATGCCGATGAGAATTGGCCCAATAATGCTGACGATCTTGGGCAACTCGAAGATAATCTCCAACTTGTCTGACCACCTCGATAGTCCGAGTAACCATTTCTGGTCCAAGCATCTGCCTCTCGCCGACATCGTCCCAGGCTAAAGGTGATGTGCACTTTCTGCCATACAATGCCTCGAATGGTGCCATCTGGATACAGGCTTGGAAACTGTATTATAGAAGAACTCCACGAGATGTAGGTAATCTTCCTAGGAACTATCGAAGTCAAGTGTACAGGATCGCAACATATCCTCAAGAGTTTGAATCGTGGCGCTCGACTGACCATCTATCTGCGGATGA
>JANAVB010032570.1:0-80000 GCA_029216955.1 Iris pallida
GCTTTCCCAATATGTCCTGTCTTTTAGTGATTCTATACAAGATTGTCTTTTATATTTACCCATCATGCTTTTCTTAAATTACTGTTATAATATGTATTATTATTATTGTGCTAATTTGCTGGTTTTAGTTCTTAAGTGAAGCCTCCTTTGTGGCACTTGCTCTTTCTGGGGTCTGACCCAGCTGTTTTGTATGGCCAGTCACACCGGAGCAGCACCAAAGGATCTTCCTGCTTTTCAGCCCGATGGTGGTCACCAGGCGTAACCAGGGCATCGAGTGGGTTTCTTTGTTCTCCCACTGTAATATTGTAAATTATTCTTTTGAGACGTTTAGCCGACGAGCAAGTGTTAGCTCGACTGACTTACTTACTGTGCCTACGGGCTGTAACATGATTGACAAGCCCCGGGGGTTGATCATGTATGACTGAACTCTTGCTAGTCCTCACATTTGTAACGACTAGCTTCATGATCATCTGGATATGTAAGTTTGGGACGCCTTACAATTGTATTTAGTGATCTGATATCTTGTGATTATTATTAGTTGGTTGAGATTGAGACAATATGATAATATATGACCTTAAGAGACTGATGGCTTGTAGATAAACCCTCACATTTCTAGACAGCCGTGACCGCATAATGAGATGGATTCCATTTCATTATACGTAGCTGGCTGTCGCCCCCGCTCTCCAGTATTCTGGTTCTGGGGCGTGACATGGTTTAAGTGGTGGCCCATGTAGGTCTTGTCAATCAAGAAATGTGAGGGTTTACCAGATAGATGTCTCAATCTGTACTCGCCTTTGATCTCATATTCTTATCTCTTTCGATTCCTGACTTGATAACTTGCTTGCATCATTGTTCTATCCTGGTCCTTCCTTAATATCCCTGATGTCATTGCTTCAGTGACATCGTTCTCGTTGATCAGCCGGAAGGAGCTCAGCCAGCAGCCCAGCAACAGCAAGAAGATCAAGATCAGTCCTCAACAGCCGCCTCTCGAGCCATGCCTACTGGAGGAGAGCCGCCAGTTCAGCCAGTCCAGCCTGCAGATCCTGATGATGGCACTTTGGAAGGTCTCATCAGATCATTGTTAGCTTCTCAAGATCGCCGAGGTGATGCATTGCACCAGGCAGTACAAGATGCTATGAACAGAGGCGGTCATCCGGGAAACAGTGCAGCCAACAGTTTCAAGCGCCTGAACCCTCCATTCTTCGACGGCACCGAGGATGCCATTACCGCAGATGCTTGGCTCCAGGATACAGAAGAAGTTATTCTAGAGGCCGCGAAGACCCCGAAGACGAGAAGGTGGCGGTGGTGCGCCTGCAGTTATTAGATCTAGCCCGCAACTGGTGGGCCATGCAAGCGGTAGGATTGACAGCACCTGTTCCCTGGGCATTGTTTAGAGAAAGGTTTCAGACCAATTGTTTCGACGCGGTGGCTCGATATGACTTGCAGACCAAGTTTAGCAACCTGAAGCAAGGAGGCAGGTCGGTCGACGGATATGCGGCCGAGTTTTCTAGGCTTAGTCGGTCTGCTCCCACCTTGGTGGCGACCGAGTTTGATAGGGCCCAGCGGTTCCAGCAGGGGCTCCACTTGGAGATCTTGTTGGCAGTAGAACAGTTCGAACACCAGACGTTTGATGCGGTATTGAGAGCAGCTAGGAGGCACGAGTATACCTCCCAGAGGATTGTGGATAGGACCGGAGGACGGAAGCGGTCCCACAGTCAAATGAATCAGTCTTCAGCACCAGCACCAGCAGCTAGGGCTTTGACTATTGGAGCTCCGAGGCGAGCAACCTCAGTTACGTCAGTCCAGTACTCGACCCGACGTACCCTCCGCAGAAACAGAAACAAGCGCAGCCTTCCGCCGTGGGCTGTTCTTATTGTGGGAAGCCTGGACACGTTGTGTCAGAATGTCGCAAGGCGCTGGGATTATGCTTGTTGTGTGGGGCACCGGACCATAGGGTGGGGTCCTGCCCATTCAGAGTCGATTCAGCATCAACAGTATCTAGTCCCTCGGTTAAGGGACCAGCACCAGTTCCAGTACCAGTCCAGCAGCAGCAACAGTTGCCGAGGCAATTGCCGCCTCAGGCCCAAGTGTTTCAGCAGCAGTACCAGCCTCCGAGGCCATTGCCGACTCAGGCCCAGGCCTTCCAGCAGCAGAGGCCTCAGCAGTTCGCCCTGGCCCAGGCCCAGATCCAGAATCGACAGAGAGGTATCTGTATCCTATTGTCTTGCTTTCTGCCGTTGTTATGCGGGACACGTGTCATGTTTCATGTGTCCTAATTACAGCGGTATATTCCAGACCCGAGCCATGTCCTAGATCATTCGAAAAGGTTGGTACCAATAGCCTTTAACCTTTTCGTATGAGGAAAGGCCCGTGTCCCTGTTTGACCAAGGGGAGGGACCTTAAGCGCAAGGCTATCAGTTTAGTTCATGTTGCTTGAGTTCATCGCTCCTTGGGAGAGTCAAACGTGGGAGTGTGAGGATGACATCCGATCACGATATCCCGACTTGTTTGACTCGTAAGGTGTAATGTCTTTCTTATGCCTTACGTTTCCCTTCCTTGCTTGCATTGTATGATTGTATGATTAAACTCCTTAGTGTAACTTGCATGTGCTTAGTGTAGCTTGTCGTGGCAATCTCTAGCCTCTTGATTAAATTCCGAGGACGGAATTCTTTAAGGTGGGTAGAGTTGTCACCCTCATTTCTCGTATTTCTCGTATTTTGTATTTATATTCGTATCTGGATTTTGGCATGTATTTTATTTTTTTCAACTTGTGGAATTTCGGTATTTTTCGTATTTTGGGTTTATCATGGCTCGGTTTTAATTGGGATGGTTTGGTTTGGTTTGGTTTATTATGTATTGGATCACCTTAACATATGCTACACCCTCAACACACCACATCCCACCCTCTTTAAAACTCCACCAACATTTTCTCTCTCCTCATAACCACCATTTTTTTTCTTCTTCTTCTTCTCATTCCTCTACACAACATCCACCCATAGGCAAGTGCACCTTGCCATCACTTGAGAACCCTCTTTACTTGTCCATTTGATAGATTAGGACATGGTGATCAACATTAGAACTTGGTATTTTGTGATTTGGAGTCTCCATTGTTCTAGATCTAAGTTTTCCTTATTTTCGGATTTTGTATGGTTTGATCTATTTTGGTTGGATTTTACGGGTTTTGATGTTTCCATGTGGAAGAGCATTCAGTTTCACCCAAGATGGAGCTTTGAAAATCCGAATTTGGAGTTCGAATGGCCAAGTTGTGATGCTTTGAAGCTTGGGTTCAACAGCGGAGTTCTTGCTGTTTGGAGAAGACAGTGAGCAGTGTGCAGAGCTTCTTAGCTTACGCCACTGAGCCTTGGGTACGCTTTCTGTTGGAAGCGTGTCCCCTTGAGCGTGCGTGACTTTTCACGTACGCTGCTCCCCTTGAGCGTGCGTGACTTTCGTGTACGCAGCTCCCTGTGTGCGTGCTTTTGTGTGTACGCTGCCCCCCTGACCCTTGTTTAACCCATTGGCCTTTGGAGTATTGGTTTTATTCTCGAATTGGTTTCTTTTTGTGAATTGGGTTTTTCCTGAGATCTGTTCAACACAGCACGACTATCTTGACCCGACACGGCCTAACACGATTTTCAAGTAATTGTTTATGACTAGTATGGTTCTTGGGGTTTTCTATGAATTATGATCCTGGTATTCTCTGATCTCCTTGCTAGTGACCCATAGTGGTGCACTCCTGACATGACCAACCTGACTTGATAGTGGCCCGTGGCGGCGCACTCTTAACTTGACTTGACTTGACTTATGCTGTTGCGACGGCTAACACGACTTGACAAGAATAAATGGTCTGGACACCGTGGGCGATTGTGTTTGTACAAATGAACCCGTCTTGTCTTGCATCATGTCTAGGACAGGGACCCCTGAGTACCACGGTCAGGGGTACCCACCAAAATTTGCTAAGGCTAATAACTAGAATAATTTCAGTAGTCATGAGAGATTTCCCCAGTTACAGGCAATCCCGTTATCCCGGCCGCAATTGTTTGGACTTGTAGCCTGCCGTCGAGTAGGGCACATTTCCAGCCCACCGTCATGTGGGGCACATAATTATTGATAACTGCTTAATAAATCCAAATCGCCTGGATAACCTGGATTAGCTGCAGGGCTTGTGGCTGAAGGAACATCTCATTGCATCTTGTTAGTAATTAGGCTTGTGATAACCCTAGTTAGTTAAAGTATCAAGCCGTACTTATTGCTTGGCCGTGAAATGTTGGATGAAATTCAATCAGTCTAGCCTTGTCTTGATCATGTACAAAATTGTTACTTGACCTGAATTCTTATATTTATCTTGCCGATAAATGGTGAGAGAAACCAAGTTCCGTTCAGACGAAGGGTTACAATCCCGGTCCTTGTTTGGTTTACGGGTTGTAACCTGGCCATCTGAATAGTCCCATGGTTATCTCATCGTATATCATCCTGTCATGCTTTCCCAATATGTCCTGTCTTTTAGTGATTCTATACAAGATTGTCTTTTATATTTATCCATCATGCTTTTCTTAAATTACTGTCTCTTAATATGTAATTATATTATTGTGCTAATTTGCTGGTTTTAGTTCTTAAGTGAAGCCTCCTTTGTGGCACTTGCTCTTTCTGGGGTCTGACCCAGCTGGTTTTGTATGGCCAGTTACCGGAGCAGCACCAAAGGATCTTCCTGCTTTTCAGCCCGATGGTGGTCACCAGGCGTAACCAAGGCATCGAGTGGGTTTCTTTTGTTCTCCCACTGTAATATTGTAAATTATTCTTTTGAGGCGTTTAGCCGACGAGCAAGTGTTAGCTCGACTGTACTTACTTACTGTCTGCCTACGGGCTGTAACATGATTGACAAGCCCCGGGGGTTGGTCATGTATGACTGAACTCTTGCTAGTCCTCACATTTGTAACGACTAGCTTCATGATCATCTGGATATGTAATGTTTGGGACGCCTTACAATTGTATATTTAGTGATCTGATATCTTGTGATTATTATTAGTTGGTTGAGATTGAGACAATAGGATAATATATGACCTTAAGAGACTGATGGCTTGTAGATAAACCCTCACATTTCTAGACAGCCGTGACCGTATAATGAGATGGATTCCATTTCATTATACGTAGCTGGCTGTGTCCGCCCCCGCTCTCCAGTATTCTGGTTCTGGGGCGTGACATGGTTTAAGTGGTGGCCCATGCAGGTCTTGTCAATCAAGAAATGTGAGGGTTTACCAGATAGATGTCTCAATCTGTACTCGCCTTTGATCTCCACTCGTATCTTCTTATCTCCTTGGATTCCTGACTTGATAACTTGCTTGCATCATTGTTCTATCCTGGTCCTTCCTTAATATCCCTGATGTCATTGCTTCAGTGACATCGTTCTCGTTGATCAGCCGGAAGGAGCTCAGCCAGCAGCCCAGCAACAGCAAGAAGATCAAGATCAGTCCTCAACAGCCGCCTCTCGAGCCATGCCTACTGGAGGAGAGCCGCCAGTTCAGCCAGTCCAGCCTGCAGATCCTGATGATGGCACTTTGGAAGGTCTCATCAGATCATTGTTAGCTTCTCAAGATCGCCGAGGTGATGCATTGCACCAGGCAGTACAAGATGCTCTGAACAGAGGCGGTCATCCGGGAAACAGTGCAGCCAACAGTTTCAAGCGCCTGAACCCTCCATTCTTCGACGGCACCGAGGATGCCATTACCGCAGATGCTTGGCTCCAGGATACAGAAGTTATTCTAGAGGCCGCGAAGACCCCGAAGACGAGAAGGTGGCGGTGGTGCGCCTGCAGTTATTAGATCTAGCCCGCAACTGGTAGGCCATGCAAGCGGTGGGATTGATAGCACCTGTTCCCTGGGCAGTGTTTAGCGAAAGGTTCCAGACCAAGTATTTCGACGCGGTGGCTCGATATGACTTGCAGACCAAGTTTAGCAACCTGAAGCAAGGAGGCAGGTCGGTCGACGGATATGCGGCCGAGTTTTCTAGGCTTAGTCGGTCTGCTCCCACCTTGGTGGCGACCGAGTTTGATAGGGCCCAGCGGTTCCAGCAGGGGCTCCACTTGGAGATCTTGTTGGCAGTAGAACAGTTCGAACACCAGACGTTTGATGCGGTATTGAGAGCAGCTAGGAGGCACGAGTATACCTCCCAGAGGATTGTGGATAGGACCGGAGGACGGAAGCGGTCCCACAGTCAAATGAATCAGTCTTCAGCACCAGTCCCGGCAGCTAGGGCTTTGACTATTGGAGCTCCGAGGCGAGCAACCTCAGTTACGTCAGTCCAGTACTCGACCCCGACGTACCCTCCGCAGAAACAGAAGCAAGCGCAGCCTTCCGCAGGTTACACCACAAGTATGGTTGTATACTGACCACCCAACAGTTTTCATGCGCAGGTTACAGGTACTTGCTCATCGAGGCAGAGCTCGCTTGGACGCGTTGATGCATGGAGTTTCTTGACGTTTCGAGACGTACGGCCACATTGAAGACTTCATCTATACGGGACAATGTATGAACATCGCCTTCCGAAGCATCCACAGTGGCAAGCCTTGAAGCTTTGTATTGAGAGATGAGAGAGCTAAGTGATTGTATTCAGAGAGATTGTGAGCTAGAGAGATTGTGAGCTTGAGATATTGTAATATTGGCCGTGTACCCCCTTTGTAATTACGCTGATTATAAATAAAAGTTCTGATTTTGTTTGTAACACTTGTGTTCTCATACTTGTGTTTCCTTTATATTATTCAACTTTCTGCTCGGGACTTCTGCACGACGATCCCGTCGCTTAGCCTGTAATCGGCCGTAACGGAATTGCCTTGCGCGAGTGCAACCAAAGCTCGCGCGGCATCATGTCCTAGCGAGGACGAACGGTCCTTCGGGACCGGAGCATGACATTTTTGAGATGATTTTAAGGATACGAAGGATTCGGTTTGTCAAGACAAAGCGACGAATAGTGATGAGTGAAATATTGACGGTCAGTTTGTCGGTCCCATGACAACTGGTCGATATCCGGAGGGGTTGTTCCACGGATCCGGTTTTGGTGACGATGGTTTACCAAAGCTTCATGGAGCGACATTGGTCTTAGCAATTCGAAAGCAGGAATGCAATCAATATGTGCACCAAACTCAATTCGAGCCAGGCAAATCTCCATTTACACAGTTCAAAGGGAGTTGTGGGTCATCGACGACGTGCACAGTGAATGATGTTCTGCTCGAGAATACATATGTACAAGGGAGCTTTAGTATCGGACACAAAGGTGGATAGGTTCAAGAGTCTGAATCTCGGAAGAACCGCACTGTGCGCTTGGTGGGCCAACCAAGGGTGAAGAAGCTCGTCGGAATGGTAGCACGTTCCGGTTGAAGATGGAAGTTGAAAACAGACAGTCAATACTTACGGTGAAGCTGATCGTCAGGAACTTCGATCTTGGCCGTGTTATTGATGTTGGCAGGATCCTAGTGGTGTAGGAGGTGCTACACATGTTAGCTACTGTCGACGTGACGGTCGAGTAGTTGAAGACGAAGAAAGATACAAAGCAGCTCGGGAGATCGGAGATCAATGTGATGTGAGAGCAAGAACTCTATCGAGGGGCAACGGGCATGAAGTCTAATTAAAGAGCCATGGAGTCAACACCTTTCTTCAGACTAGAAGGAAAGATTGTTGGAGTCCAGTCTAGATTTGGTAACAGTATTTTTGGAACCCAAGTCTGGTCAAATATTTGATTTGATGACATTTGGACGTCCATAGCTAATGATGGACTATTTTAGAATTTCTTATTACCTAAAATAGGGCCTCTCATTTTAGGTAAATATGATTTCCTATTTTAGAGTTTTCTATTTAGGAAATCCTATTATGACCTAAAATATGTTTTCTCATCATATATATATGGGTTGAGGGAGAAGGTAATAGGAATTGCACAAGTTGGAGATTCAGGATGCTTGTCCATATGAGATCTAAGAGAAAATCCGTACTTTGCTCTTTAGGATCGTCATCCAAAACAGAAGAAAGGAGATCTGGTCGATGAGTTGTTTTCGTCCAGAGAGATTGCTACGGGTAGGATGAATGATTTCAATTTGTAATATCTGTCTTTCTTCTCGAGTGTAGTGAGGAGGTCAAACCTACTAGGACAAAGAGTTCAACGTTAGTTTTTATTAATCTTATAATTTCAACCGAGTTATATAGATTGTAATTTGTCCATGTGACATGTCACCGACTATATACGTTGTCTTTATCTGTGCTTGGCGTTCGTTAGACAAAGGTTGGTCATCTCAAGTGGATTATTTTAAGTTTTCGTTGCGGTCACGTATTAAAACGCTTGTATGACGTGTCCGATTTCCAACACTAATCGTAAGCATATAACCAATCTTTGGATACATAAACGGCCACGCTTTCGAGACCACTAGTAAACATAGGGCAACCAACTGAAGTGCAAACTTAGTGTTTGCAAGATTGAGCCACATTTACTGAAAGGGCACATAAACATCTCTTTCAAACAACCGTATTACTTGGTTGACTAATCTTTATTGCTCTCAGGTACAAATATACTAATATACCAAGGTAATTATGCATAAACTACCTCAGTTGTTTTGAGTCATGCACGTATGATGCATAATTATTAAATCATTAATTTGCCGCCCTCAGATAATTTTGGTAGATGACACGTAGCTTTGTCATCGTCGTCATCATACAACTCTCTACATAAAAAAATTGACAAAACTTCATGATATTTGGCCGCATTTGAAAAGTAAAGGTGAAGACCAAGCAACCAGTGGAACAAAATTATGACAAGATTTGACTGCATCCGAATAAACAATCATATCACTCATAGTGTACATGAAGCTCATATTTCACTTCTTGAGAACGAGAGGAAAAAAAAAAAAAAAACTTCTTTAGAGCTCTTGCAAGTTTCTGCTTTTTCATTGCTAACATAATTATACAATTGCAATACCTCCAAAAGTTTGCCCACGGAATTGGACCACAGCTCTGACCCACGGACTACGTGCCCCTCTCCTCCAATGAAACGATGACACGTGACCCGCAGATCAAGACTACGATCCAAGCCCGCGGGCAACGTAGCACTGCCGTTTCATTTTACCTCCCCTACATTCCTTGGCATAAATACCTGGGGCAACAAGTCGGCATTGTAGCTGTCAACGATCCATATCTAGCAAATAATAGGAATCTAAGGCGTGCAATATTTTCCAAAAGCCTTCCAGATAATGGCATCTGGTCATCTCACATGCTGTTGTCCTCATTGAGTGTCCTCAAAAATGCCATCCAGCTTGTGTTCAGTTGATCATAGATACTTCTTGAATCAGCAGCACCCAGATAATTAACTCATCAAACTGGACTCAACAATCACTACAGCTACTCGACTATAAATTACATTCATAATTATTTCCATGCCAATTGCACAAAGTAAAAATGTACACTGGTATGCTAATTGCAAGTGTCTTACATCTCTCTTTTCCCAAGTCTCTTTTAATCCCACATTTAAGATTCTAATACGAGCCCTCTAATTGTCATCAAATTAATCTCAACAAGATATCTGTTGTTTCTTTCTAATCTAATATGTTAATGAATTCAACTAACCAAGGACAAAATATTCAAGATTTACATTGACGATACTCAGTTTCATATTATTGGATTAAGGCTCACTCTAGTCGATTTGTTGCATACACCATCCGCGGCAGCAAAGTGCTGCCTTCAGGTTAACCCTTTGTGCCACAATGCCGATAGAGACGAGTCCAAGTCATCAAAGTTTATTAACAATCACTATTCACTTGTAATAGCTTCATACAATCTAAAAGATGGAAACCATAGATAATTCACCTAATTGTATATATGATCTAGAAACAAAAAATGACAGTATTCAACTTACCACATCAGACAATCAACCTAACCGTATATGAAACAAATGTGCTAGAGTTGCTTGAATGAACTAAAGAAGATTACAATTTTGATGCAATCTATGTTGCACGGAAACGAATATGACACAAACAAATAATGTCACGGAAACACAGATATGGCGATTTGATGTGTCCTGGTGTATTTTGGAGTTTTTGTGTCGTGCCTGATACGAATCCAACACATTGGCATCCAACACAGTGCGACATGGACACGGCACCGGTTTTCGGATTGTCTGTGCTTCCTGGAAGCACATAAGTGCTGAACTAATACCTGACTGCATGAAACTCAACACTTGGGACACGTTAATGTGCGTAAACAAGCACCAGAGGCTACATCTCACTACGGACATACGAGCAAGCGACTACATGCCCTGGGCACGCCACCTCGACCATGAACTGAGCTGGCCCTAGTTGATCACAAAGATGAGACAACTACGGCCTAAGCCATAAACTTTACAAGTTCAACTTTCCATAGATCAAGGTTATAAACGGCGGTAGGCGGGGTGCGCGACGGAGAGAGTCCGCCTACCGCCTAGGCCGCCTAGGCGGTGCCTAGGCGCGCCTAGGCGGTCGATACATTTTGAACACTTTTTACTATTTTACCACAGTTTTTTGTATAATATGCATATTGCGCCTAGGCGCCGCCTAGGCGGTGGATACATTTTGAACACTTTTTACTTTTACCACAGTTTTTTTTGCGTAATATGCATATTTTAACGTTGTTCCATGCATAACTAAGTTGTAGAACGAAGATTTATAAGGTTTTAGTTTTGTAAAAGTGAACCATAGGCCCATAATGTTTTAAAAAACTTTTTGGCCAAAATATTTTGTAAAGTATTTCTCCGCCTAGGCGCCCGCCTACGCTGCCTCACCTCCGCCTATGCCGCCAACCTCCGTTGGCCGCCTACTCTACCGCCTACAGAAAAGCGGTGCGGAGAGGGACCGCCTACCGCCTAGGCGCCGCCTAGGCGGGCGCCATTTAGAACACTGCCATAGATGGGCTACACGTAACCAATCACCCAACCGGACCTGACAAAGCCTAACACCAATCAGACCTGTCCATAATTGGGTTGGGCATAACCTATCATCTACTTGGAGGAGAGAGGAACTCAGGAACTAGACAAGGGGGTGACAGCAATACTGACCTGCGACCATGTAGGAAGACATCCCACCTCTTGGCACACACCTTTTTCTTTGCTTGGAGTCTCAAACCTTTTTGGCAGAAAGCTTAGACTTCAGGCTGGAACACCAAGAATACAAAACCATGTAGTAGTGTTTGGAAAAAGGTTTAACAAAACCTCTTAATCCAGATAGTATAGAAGGTGCAGCTCTTTTAATCTGAATCAATTTTTCTAGTACAAGTTTGATGGATAAGATATGCCCTTTGAAAAGAAATCCCCAATTTACAACCCCGCTTTTGCAGAAGTAAGGCTTTGAGCTTGGACATAACAAAAAAAAAAAATCCGTATGGCATTGTTTGGCAAAGGGTTAACAACCTCTCAATACCGATTTTGTAGAAAGTGTAACTCTGTTAATCCGAGTAAGTTAATTCTTGTGTAAGTTTGGCCATTTGGTAATGAATCAATCAACCCCCGCAATAAACAAACACCTTATAGATTCAACCCTTCGTTGTAAACTGTAATATCAGCTAACTCAGACTTCATGGTTTGTAAATACTCGATTGGGTATGTAGAAGTGGATCGAAGTAGCAGACCGTCTATAAAATCTCAACCGTACCACACAAGTGGAGCAAAGCGGCAAACTGGATGAAACTCTCTCCATCATTCTTCTTTATGTTTCTTTATTTATGTTGCCATTTCAATAAAGGAATGGAACATCACAGGAGTTCCTTTGTTTCATGTCGTGTCGCACACGTCAGTCACTCCATGAACAATCCAAAATACTCTAGGACACTCCAAAATGTGTTGTGTCCATGTCGCTATGTTGTGTCGTATCCATGTCCGTGAAACAAAGGCGGTTAACAAGGAAACAGAGGTAGATGATCACTTCGGAGTGAAGAAAATGGCAAACTATTTGCGGAAGGGAAAGGGTGGAAGAGAACCACAGGAAGGGAAAGAAAAGTACCTTTCTAAGCAATCTCTCTTTACAACGGATTAAGGCCTGGTTTGGGACTGCTGCTGCTAAGCAGAAGCAGCCTCCCACCTGTTTTGGAAGTTTGTCCCAGAATTGCACTAGCTTTTCAAAAAAAGAAAGAAAGAAAGATACACGCTGCTGTTAGCAAACAGCTTCCAGGACAGCTTGGCAGAAAAGCCAGCCTAAGGCCAATCGAGGGGAGATAAGAATTTTTAACCCAGGGCTGCAGATTAGTCGTAACATGTGGAGCAGGGTTACTATTATTTCAGTTATAGCGTTTAGTAGTGAAGGGAGTCTCAGTGCCATGAAGCTCCTGCTTACGCATTGTCTTGGAGGGTCAAGATGTAGGGAGTCTTACCCACGTATATATGGATAAGTTGTTTTCGCAACTCGAACTTGCATCCTCCACGATACAAACAGCTAACCTCAATGCCACGCCAGGCGACGCGACTAAACCTTGTTAATCTGAATTATAGAGCAGTGGACCACGTTACCATGTTGCCTACTTGTATAAGTTTTAGATATTAACTTGAGAATGAATGCCAATGGTCTCAACTAATGACGAAATGAACAAATTTTTTTAAAAAAAAGTTATATAATAAAGTTTATGTTAGCAATAGATTGAGCAAAGTTGTGAAAAGCGCTAGGCGCTAGTCAGGCGGGCACCCGCCGCCTAGCGCCTAGCCCACCTAAGCGGCCGCCTAGGCGGCCGCCTAGATTTAGGTGGTTCAAAAATAAATTTAAAATCCAGTAACCTACTGAAAATTACAAAAAAGTCCATAAAACCCCAAAACATGCATAGTCGGGCGTCGGAGGGTCTAGGTGGGCACTAGGCCTAGACCGCCTTTTAGAAGAAAGGATCGAGTCAAACAACAAATTCTACTATAAAAAGGGCATCTCAGCAGATTCTACTATCAGCGTGTAAAAAGAATGTACAAAGAACTCTAACAGCATATAAAGAATCATGACTAACAACATACAATAACAATAGGAGGAGTGACAGAGTCTAGAAATGTCAAAATAACATTCAATTATCATATATGACTTCCAAAAAGGATGACTACAGAAGAAGGCTCACAATCAATTTCAAGACCGCAGAAGAGATAAGTACTAAGACTCGGAACATTTCAGACAAATTATAATACATAAGACATGTAAGTAATTAACCATATCCACAACTGCTTAAGTATGAAGCCACATATGTTAAATCCCAGGAACATACACATAATATCAAAATCAGTCAACGAATTCTCGAAGGTCGATGTTGAAACCAAGGTTCACACTATCGACATCGGACCCTTCCTATGAGTATCGACAGTATCAGCGGTTTCGGATCGGAGTATCGAAATTTTTGGTATTAAAAAGTAAATAATTAGTAATAAATTATTAAAATTTTTGAAAAAAATATTATATACATTTAGGCATAATTTTTGAAATTGAAAGATATTATCACCCTTTTACTATGCTTTTACACCCTTGTTGATTGGTCTTTTCATTTAATTTTCTCTAGTGGTTGATTGGCCTTCTCATTCAATTTTCACTGCCGAATTGACTGGAAAGGTACCCCTAACGCCAGTATCGGTCGGTATCGGTAGTCGTCGGTTCGGATCAGGACATCAAGCCGGATCGGTATTGGCCGTATCGTATCAATATTGGCCGTTTCGTATCGGTCGGTTGATAATGCGCACTATGGAAGTTGGAAGTTGAAAGGTAACACATCTCAAGATTTGCCATATTGTTTCGATATATCAGGTGTTACGCCAGCTTCTAAGTCCACTTTATCCAATTCATGTACATCCAATTCATGTACATTATATACAAGGTCATAAAGGGATTAAGATACTTAGAGACAGCAATCATAGCATAACTATACAAGGTAGAAAAGATGCTGGTTATGAGAGCGTACGAGCAATTCAGAGGGTTAGCTGCTCCAAATCTTTTCTGTTCCTCCACATGCTATCATTCCCTGACTTCCGCTCTTCTTGCTGCTCCTCACAAGGACTCGCCCTCAAACTAGAACTTGCCTCCTCTGTATCCGACGACCCCGGTCTTTCCGTCAAAAACTGCTCCCAGAACATGTCGTTCACTCTACCGGGCAAAGGTGGAGGCCCTTGATTCCCCACCGGTGTGGCCTCTTGTGAGTCCTTCAGATTCCCATCGCCAGAATCAACTGTGCCACTTGTATTCTTTCGACCATCCCTGTCATTATCATTGTTTGTCAGCATCCCCCTCCTCTATAACCAAGTTCGGCGTTCTAGTCAAGCTAAGGCTCCTATTGACTTGCATTGACGAAGAGGCCAAAGTAAGATTCAAATGACAGGATATCATTCCATCTTCATCGTCCTCGCCACCAGCAAACAGACTACTCTTCATCGGTAAGTGCAACGATGTCCCCTCCTCCTCATTCGAACTCTGGGTGCTCAGCGTCCCCAAATTGCTATCAGAAACTGTCGCGGAACACAACCCCAGCCTCAACCTATCACCAAAACCACCACTCTCATTCAGGCCACTGTTCTCCTCCGAGACTTCTTGGCACAGTACGGCCCCAGGTAGCCTCCTCTTATGCATGGCCAGATCATCAACAGCCCCGGAGCCAGCCATCTTCACCAAATTCTCCACGAACCTAGGGTTCTGTACAGCCCGCTGCAGGAAAGCAATCATCTTCTCCTGCCTCTTCTCCATGTCGACTAGCCTCCGCTCGAGATCCTCGAGCTGGATCTTCGTCCCCGTTTGCTGTTGCCGGAACCGCCAGAGGTCCGCCTGGAGCGCAGTCTTCTCCCTCGAGAGCCGATCGATCTCCACCTCGAGGGCGATCCTCTCGGCGTCAGACAGAGACGAGCCCTGCGGGTGGCTGTGGCTGTGGATCGGCTTCCTCCGGTGGATGTTCTTGAGGAGATGCTTCTGGTCCTTGATGAACTCCTCGTTCGCAAACTCCCACCGCTCCGGATCGATCTTTCGGAAACCCTAGAAGAAGAAAATTGAAAACTTAAGAAACCCTAACCCTAATCTTAACCCTAATTTCTTGAAATTTTAGGGCTCTTACATAGGTGTTGAGCTGGCGGATGAAGCTGGAGAAGTTGTTGTGCTTGAAGTAGGTCGGCAGGAGCTTGGCGGCGAACTCGGGAGGGTTCCAGACGACGAAGCTGGCGTTGGTGGAGCTCCAGGAGACGATGGCGTCAGTGGAGGAGTCGTCGACCATGTCGTACGTCTTTATGAGGAACGGCGCCGGGCCTCCGCCGCCGGCGATCGCCGGTGGTTCCATAGGGTTTTTTTTAGGAAGGGGGATAGTGACCGAAAATAGAAGTTTCGGAGATATCGTAGCGATTTGTCGGATTTTTGAGGGAGGTCAAGATTAGGTCAACAGCACCCTTCTATCGTTCGGCTCTGTTGTAGACTGGACATACACGTGGAATTGTACGGGTTAAATTTCAAGGGTCCAATTTCAATAGGCCAATGTATTTTTCTAAGGGCACCACACTTTTTACTTGGGGCTAGCCCAAAAATATTTAAAAAAAATTACATGTTTGCCATCCATTTTTTTAATTTGGGGCTAGTCCAATTTTTTCCAGCAAGTAGGACTGCCAACATGCTGGCAGTCCTAACATTATGTTAGGACTGCCAACTTGTTGGCAGTCCATGTTGGCAGTCCTCGGAGAAGAAGAAGAAGAAGAAGAAGAAGAAGAATAAGAAGGACGAGGAGGAGGAGGAGACACCGCACGTCCGCGTCCAGATCTCAAGGCCTCCCTGCCGACGGTGTTGACACTGAGGCGACCTCGCGTCAGGACTCGCACGCCGACTCCTGTGCCGTCCTACCTCCGTGTCGGCTCCGGAAGTGCCGTGGCTGAAGCCCCCACGACCAACGCATCGCTTACTCCGGTGAGCGAACCTCTCCCTCTATTTCTTCTCCTGGTTGCTTTTTCTTCTTCTCCGGAAGTGTCGTGGCTGAAGCCCACAACAACTTGAGTGGGCCGGCAATGAACGACCAGTGCCCCGAACCACCTCAACAAGCGCCGAGGGGGGGAGGAGGAGGAGAGAGAGAGAGGAGGAGGGGGGGGTGTTAGAAATTAATGTACCATGTCGATTCATGAGATGAAGAACATAATAAAATTGCGGAAGCGTACCTGAATCCATTGCTAGACTTGATGGATCTTGAAGCTAACGTCTCTTTATTGGGGTTTGATCTTCCAACCCGCTACAGCCCTTAATAACAAAGATGAAAATTTTGTTCCTCTCTTTGTTGATGGGGATACAAAAGAGAATAGAGAAACCCTCTCTTTTGGTGGCCGTATGAGTTGGGGACCATAACCCTAATGAATACATATTTATATATGTGTTGATATTTCTAATTTGGCCCCTCATCAAATTAGAATTATCTCCGGTATCTACACATTAATTCCATGACAATTATACCCTTAAGCCAATTTCCAAAATAGACCACTTTAATTTGGCTTAATTATTTAGATAGCCCAAACACAATTAATTTTACATGTGTGGCCCCTTAATTATTGAATACTTCCAACAATCTCCCACTGGGCCACATATGTAACCTTATAATTGTGGTAACCTTAGTGAGCTCATAAATTGCTATCTTAATTCTTAGGGTATATCCGGACAATCTCGTCCATTAACCATATCAACATAGGATCAAAGCGGCATTCGTCACATATAGCGTAACTAAACCATCAATGGTCACATATACCATATAGCTAAATGACATAGATCAATCATGGATGCGTAGCATGAAAATTACACGCAATGTGATCAATATATGTCTATTTCCAACTGGTCCTCCTTAACTTTAGTGAGATCAATACTTTAACATAATGAAAACAGAATGAACTGAATTTCCATATATCTGATCAGATAAATATCTAAAAATATTTTAATACATAAATGTGTCCAAAACCAAATAGCACCCAAATACATAAAATACAAACTCTCTGACATATCATCAAATGAGATAACACCCATATGAGCAGTGTGCTCATGAAAGACCTTGGGTGGTAACCCTTTTGTGAGCGGATCCGCTAATATGGAGTTTGTCCTAATGTGCTATATGGACACTATAACCATTCTGAATTCTTTCCTTCACAACTAGAAACTTTATGTCAATATCCTTGACTTATACAAGTTTTTGTTGTTATTGGAATACAGTACTGCTAATTTATTGTCATACCATAATTTCATGTGGTCTTTCAACACCGTACTGTAGGCGTAGCCTTGTGACAATTTTGCAACCATATTCCCTGAAAAGATACCCCACAGCATGTTATAAACCTTGCTTTCATGGTAGAAGAAATTATGAGTGCATGTTTGACACTCACCCAAATATACCTCCATTAGTCAGCATAACCTGATGTGGATCTCCTGCTGTGTTGGCAACAAAATCGGAGTCGGAATACCTTATGATCTCCAGAATTATCCGATCTCCTACAAAGAGCATATAATTTCATGTTCTCTATTAATTACTTAAGTAATTTGACTGCTATCCAATGATCCATCCATATTTGCTTAAATATCTGCCTAACATCCTAATATGTACGCAATATCCTGACGCGTACATACTTGAGCATACATTAGACTCCCTACAACTCATTATGAAGGAAAATCTATTGTTTTTCTTAATTTTAAGGCTAACCTTAGGGAACTTGATTGAAACCGAATTTGTCTCATTTAACGAGAGGTGTCACCTGGTTTGCATTGAATACTTTAATCAATATACAAAACCAGAAAATTATTCCTACTCCCACTGAACTTGTGATACACACAATCTTCAACAGTGTTCATCTCAAAACCAAACTAGATAATCACTTGAAGTACCTTTGACGAGAAGCTTGCTTGAGTTCATAAATAGATTTTGTTAATTTGCAAACCATATTCTTTGGGTCTTTCGACACAAAGTTTTATGGTTGCACCATATAAACTGTTTCATCAATGTTACCATTGAGAAATATCGTTTTGACATCTATTTAATGTAATTCAAGATCAAAATGTGCAACATGTGCTATGATTGTTTTAAAGGAGTTTTTCAAAGATACCGAAGAGAAAAAAAAACTCTTTAAAATCAATCCCAAAATTTTGAGTTAAGTCACCAGTTACAAGACATACTTTATACCTCTCCACATGACCCTTCAAATCCTTCTTGGTTCTAAATGTCCGTTTGCAACCAATGGATTTCATACCTTTTGGTAATGAGACAAATTCTTAAACTTTATTGTCTTGCATGAACTTATACTCCTTATTTATTGTATCAATCCACTTTGAGAACTGGAACTTTCCATGGCCTGACGGAAGTTGATTAGATCATCTTCCAGTATCCACAGTCTTCCTCACGTTCCTAGAGAAATATGACAATATTATCCGAAATTATATTTCTCATTTCTCTGGTGGACCATCTTAATATTACCGGTTCTTGAGGTTATTGAGTTTGTTCCTTAGAAATAATTACCTTATCTTGAATGGGGTGCCGCTACGTTCGTTGTTAAGGTATCTCAACAATGACTTATAGAGGTAATTCGACATTGTCTTATTGAGACTCCGAATTCACTTCTTGATCATGACAAGTGTATAATCCTGCACATCGTCAAAAGTGATAGTAGGAATCGTAATTGGTTCCTTCTCAAAGACAATGATCCTGACTTTATTTCTCCCCCAAACTCAACATCCTCAAAAACTATTTCACTTCTCGTCTCAAAAATATCTTTTGTGTGGGATCGTATAATTATTAACCCTTGATTTGTCAACATAGCCAATAAAGTAGCTGCTTACAGTTGAACTTTGGTCTGTATTTTCTTTACACATTAATATAAACATTAAAGTCTATAAAGTCAATAAAATCTAAATCTCAACAGACACAAGTCGTTCAACTCTATTTCTAGAGATGTGACCTAATCGCTTATGTCATAATGAGACTAAAAACATTTATTGTTAATTTTGCATTTAGTACCACTTGACTCCACTTGCAAAGTTTTATTGTAAGATGCAATAGTTTTAAATGAATATAGGTTATCATAAACCTTAAGGGAACCGTTACCAATAATATTTGGATTTAAAGATAGACTAAACTTATTATTTCCAAATGAACAATGATAATCAGATTTGTCCATTAAGAAAACTGAAACTGAATTTCGTCTAAAAGACGGTACAATAAAAGTGTCTATCAAATCCAAATAATAATCGGTTCCTAAAAACTAAAATGTCCTATTGCTTTCACTTCTACCGAATTGCCGTCACCCACATAGATGTATCTTTCACCATCAATTGGCTTCGGTAGCTCAGACAACCTTGTCTATAAACACTAATGTGGGTAGTAGCACCAGAATCTAACCACCACGTGTTTTTAGATACTAAATCTAAATTAACCTCAGAACAGACCTAATTTGAAAATGTACTTTTTTTATACGCCATGCGTGGTACTTTGTACATTTCTTCTTTATGTGTCCTGACTTGTCACAAAAGAAATAATTCTTAATTTTATATTGTTGTTTCTTTTGACCTGGACCCTTAGCAGCTACTGTATTTATTTATTTTTTGCCCTTAAAGTTTATCCCATTAAACATAAAAATTAAATTCTTATTGGCAGATATTGTAGCAACATTAACTGTAAAGAGAATAAAGCAACAAAAAAACAAACATACTCTATTTAATAACCAAAGAGTAAAATATAGTCAAACAAATTCAAATAATGGTGAACCCTATCTCAAGATACCTAGTACATCATTAATATCAAGTCTTTGGACAGTGATATTAACTACAAGTGGTACTCTTGGTGTAATGATCAAACGTTGACAATAAGTCATGTCAAATAATAAGCCTATCTTTGGATCGGATTATTATTCACATGTAAACCTTACAATTGTCACACATTTATCACTACAAGTATGTGGACAATTCGGCCAAGTATTAACCTTCCTTTGGGCCGACTAATACCCGCATGAATATACACACACAAACATCCGACATCCCTCGTAGGCTATCTACGCAAGAGAGGTCACTTTGGCGACATCTTGTTTCAATGAGCCTACTTAGAATATTAGACAACTATTGCTAGTTACAAAAGGCACCAAAAAATTAAATGTTGACTAAATTTTACAAAACTGAATCATGTCAAATCTTTATGCTCATTTAAATTAAAATAATCAATAATCAACAGATTAGGTTGTACTGAATATATGCATCAAAAGATTACACTAAATAGGCTATAAAGATTCTACCAAAATTGATCTACTATATTAAAAGCATGTGAATCTTTTGCATGTCTTAAAATATGTATTCCATATTATCACATGTCCAACAATAAGCATATATTCCTTGGTACAAACTACAAAGACCTATAGAGGAATGGAGAATTAAAATACATTAGCTTCTACCATCAGAGTGCTAGTTCCATTAACTACAACAGCCTACCCATATGCGGTGTGGACAGAATCAGTTAGTAATTACCCATGGAGCCCGTGAGAGACTACCCCTGAACCTAACTATCAAAGCCTTGGAACCACAAGAACAAGGACAGATCTTCATCTGCCTTCAATGATTCTTCATGGATTTGTCAAGACTATATCTATATACCATTATCGAACACTTGGCCTATTAATGGTGAAATGCAGAAGATTTTAGAACAATGGGTTGACTGGAATAAACCCACGATACATAACAGCTACTGTTTAACATTTCCAATATCTTACAGCAAGAGAAAAGTGCTTGCATGTAGAAAATGCACCCTAGGGGCCAGGACATTAGACATATCCCAAAAATGTCTCTACTCCAGTTGATCTCAGATATATACCCCTACCATCCCACTAAACGGAATTTAACCGAGTAACCTAACAACCTAAAACATGTTATAAGGAAAGAGCATACAAACGAGTGGGCTTGCTTGATAATGGCCATCGATCAGTCATTTAACAAAAACTTCAATGCATAAAGTAGAGGAACTTTCCTCTTCTCTAAAGGAGGTGACATTGGTTTTTTTTTTGTTCCATGAATGGTAACTCTATGAGAAATCTAAAGGCATTGGTCGCAAGCGTTTATCAATAAAACCACTGTATCAGTCACCATCCCTCATTAAAATAGTGTCTGTTTTCTAATACACTGTCCCCAGGAAAATAAATCTTGTTTCCTTGAAATATTAAAACATTATACCCCAAGTTCATGTAACCATGTTGTGGCAAACCCATCTTCAGTACAATCAGAACACCTAGCAGGATTGTAAAAGGAATGGTGCCACCTTAAAGAAGAGCCATCTATTTCTTCACTCTAGACAAAGTTTCTGAGGCCACTTGGTCTAAGCGCCAGATTAAGGTTCTGGTCGAAAGGCAACTACCATAACATAACACCATTTATAACCCCAAAGGAATCATCCGATACATAAAAAAAAAATTCGTGTGATTACATTGGGAATACAGCAATCAAAAAAAAAAAAATAGAATGCCATGCAAATCTGTCTGTCCACTTCTCTTTTCTTTACCGTCGAAAATTATAAAAAAAGGAAAGGAAATGATTATGATCATACAAACTTTGATCGAACAATTGAAACCCAAAATTAAATTAGATCAAACGATCTAGGATTTCTGAACACCAATAAAAATTGAATCTGAAACTTCAAACTCATGAATCAAATAGGGAGGCTCTGATACCACTTGTTAGAAATTAATGTACCATGTCGATTCATGAGATGAAGAACATAATAAAATTGCGAAAGCGTACCTGAATCCATTGCTAGACTTGATGGATCTTGAAGCTAACGTCTCTTTATTGGGGTTTGATCTTCCAACCCGCTACAACCCTTAATAACAAAGATAAAATCTTTGTTCCTCTCTTTGTTGATGGGGATACAAAAGAGAATAGAGAAACCCTCTTTTGGTGGCCGTATGAGTTGGGGACCATAACCCTAATGAATACACATATTTATATGTGTTGATATTTCTAATTTGGCCCCTCATCAAATTAGAATTATCTCCGATATCTACACATTAATTCCATGACAATTATACCCTTAAGTCAATTTCCAAATAGACCACTTTAATTTGGCTTAATTATTTAGATAGCCCAAACACAATTAATTTTACATGTGTGGCCCCTTAATTATTGAATAATTCCAACAGGCGGCGGCTGGAGGCGGAGGAGGAGGAAGGAGGCGGCAGCTGGAGGAAGGAGGAGGAAAGAGGAGGAAAAAATCCTAAGTTTGGGATAGCCCCAAGTAATTTTTGGGATGCCCCCAGTAAAAGTTCCTCAAACTTGGGCCGTTCCCTAGTAAAATGACGTCCCCAGTAAAATGTACGGTGCCCCTAGAAAAATCCTAGGCCAATTTGTAATTAAATATCCAACTTTCATTTTTGCAACTAAATATCTTAAACAACAAAACCATTAGTAACTTGCTATTTGTGGTTAGTTTTTATAATAATAAATAATTTATTCCTATAATAAATTAAAAATAAACAAAATTAATATGCCAATTTGTAATTAAATATTCAACTTTCATATTTGCAATTAAATATTTTGAAAAAACAAAAAAACCATTAGCAACTTGCTATTTGTGGTTAGTTTTAATAATAAAAAATAATTTATACCTATAATAAATTAAAAATAAACAAAATTAATGTATTTTTAATAAAAAAGAATAATACATTTTCAAGGGTAAAATAGTCTTTAAAACTATTTGTTACATATTTGACTACAAATATTAGTGAAACTAATGGAAAGTAAGTTATTAATTGTACAACAAGTCCAGGTATAAAGTTTATAATAATAAAAAGTTCAAGAATTTAGTTGCATATTAACCATTTCAATACATATTTTTGTTAACAATTTGGTCATTATTTAACTTATTTTAACAAATACATTGAATTGAAGATAATATTGGAAGCATGAGGAAATGAAGTGTTCGAAAATTATTGTAGTCAAAATAAGAATGTTAAAATGGATAACGCCTCAGTATCGGAATACGAAAATTGTGGTATAACATGGCCAGCCATGCACTACGTCCCGGTTTTGAAATACGAAAAGTGTGATATAACATGACCAGCTATGTACTACAGAGTACAATGGCACTCCAATAATACGGTCATGACTATCTAGCATGGGTCAACCAATGACCTAGTAACAAACCTATATCTCAATCTCAAAGACAAGAAATATATACAGGATGATTAACTATATAAAAGCACTAAGGTATCCATTAACACAATAGCATAACAGATGATGATGAAGCTAGTAATTCAAATGAGGTACTAGCAGAGTGAGTCTAGAATACATTATCATAAAATCTAGGTGTAGAGTAGAGTAAGTACAATCATGGAGTCTATGGCAGAAAGGAAATAGACTCCCGGAAATAAGAGCTAACACATATGACATATCTAAATGTTGAAAAAAGAATAAATAGATAGAGTGAAAGGAGAAGGAAACTCACACATGCTTCAACGTCGGCATCTACTGGGTAGCTCAGTGCGCCATCAAACGGTAGATCCTCGGACTCGGTTACGAGACATGACAGTGCAAACCATTAGGTGTCAGCCCTATATAGCAAAGTACTACAAAGGAAGCGTCATAGTTGTCACACCCAGATCCGAAGGATTGAAAAGTTGCCACTGGGGATAATGACGTACTAATCTAAGTTGCACTTGTACAAGGCACGAAGCTTGCACAATAAAAAAAAAGACTCAACCGAGAGTGAAGCAGCGAAATTATAATGCATAAAACCAAACAAACACAATGATATGAGAACAAAATATTTATTTTATTGATACTTGCAGCGGTTACAAAGAGGGGCTCTCAGTGGCCAACTCAAAATGCCACTTTGGCTTACAACTTTTGAACTGAAAAGAATTACGATAACTTCGTTCGTACATCACATCCCTTTATACAAGAAAATCATTGAGCCTTCTGATCTACAGCTTCCGAAGAACGAGGGTCTTCTACCACCTCAACAAATCCAGCAGAATATCCAACACATGTGGGGGTGGGGGTTACCGCACTAAGGAATGCATTGGTGAGAGAAAAAGCTACACTTAACTGAAAGCATTCACTAAGTAATCATGTAAGAAAATGTTTTTTTAGTTATGGTCTTATTATCTTTTACCTACTTCAATTTCATGACAATACAAATTAAAAATCATGTTTCATTTTGAAAACTTAATCAAAGTCATAAATTCTTCTTACATTCATTCAAGCAATATTACTATTTCATGCACAATATCCTTTTCTTCCTACTTCTAGCAAGCACAACATTATTCTTAAGGGTGTGGCTATCCGCACGCCAAGACTTACTAAGGACACCACAACCTTAAAAAAAATTGTGAAGTTCCTATCATACCCCCCTCACCCTCCCCCTGCTCCCATACCCTTCCCACCCCCATGCTCCCCCGAACCCGCCCCACCTCCTCCTCCGACCACCCTGCTCCTCCGACCCCCCTCCCCTCATCCTCACCTCCTCCCCTCCCCTCCGCCTCCCCCTCCCCCCGCTCCCCCTCCCCCGACCCCCAGCTCCCCCTTCCCCCCCTCCCCCCTGCTCCCCCATCCTCCTCCTCCCTCCTCTTCCAACCCTCTGCTCCCCTCCCGACCCTACCTCTTCTTCGGTTGGAGCTCGGGGTCGGAGGGCTGGAGGAGGAGGGGAGGGGGGTCGGGGGAGTGGGTGGCCGAGGAGGAGAGGGGGTTAGAGGAGGAGGGGAGGGGGTCGGGGGAGCAGCGGGGGAGGGGGGTCGGAGGAGGAGGGTTGGGGGAGCGGGGAGCGAAGAGGGGGGAGGAGCAGGCTGGTCGGAGCGGGGGAGGGGGGAGGGGGTCGGGGGAGGGGAGGGGAGGAGGAGGGAAGAGAAGGGGAGGGGGTCGGAGGAGGAGGTGGGGCAGGATCGGGGGAGCATGGGGGCGGGGAGGCCAGGGGCGCAGGGGGAGGGTAAGGGGGGTAGGATAGGAATTTTACTTTTTTTTTAAGGTTGGGATGTCCTTAGTAAGTCCTGGGGTGGGATAGCCGCACCCTATTCTTAAAGCATGATCATTCTAAGGGAGAAAATATCAACATTTCACTTAAACTAATTTCTTTCTTAGGAACATGATAGCAACATTTCATTTAAAATACATTATTTCTTAAGATAATTCATACTATGCTTGCATAAAAAAAAGACAATTCATAATATGAAATATAAAAAAATTGAAGCATCACTTATGCATTGATTCTTATCCACGATTGACTGTCCATCCCCGCAACAAGGATTAAAACAATTTGCATACATATAATTTCATGTTTGTCTCTGCATCAACTGTTAAGCTTGCAACAATGTTATCCCTAGCATGCAACCTAACTACATCATGGTCCATGGGCGACTTTCCATAATTATAAGTTGGGACGTACAAGCCCATCTCTCTAATATACATGATAGTCCACTGATCGCGAGAGCGTACAAGTCTAAGGCTGTCATATTCTCTCCTAGGTTGAAACAATCCTGGTGCCCGATAATCGATTGAAAGACTATACCTTATGTTCAAGTTGTTCAAGACCAATACATAAAGACAACTTCTATCAGATAAAACACTATTATGTAGTAGTTAAAAAATAAGTAAACATCTCTATCTTTTCTTTCTTTTAAAATTAAAGAGCCATAGCACTATTCTTCCTTCCTTTCTTCCATATGGCCATGCCATGTTCTTCATTTCTTTCTTCATATCATTTCGTACAAATAGTACAATTTCTTTCTATACACTTTATCTTTACAATATACAATAAAGGAACATTGAATCATTTCAAACATTTATAACTTAAGCATGAAATTTTACGCTTCTTATTGCATACAATGAGGAAGATATAATCATTATCTTTCTTTACAAGCATAGCAAAAATAATAATTGAAATAGCAGTCTAACTTAAGTATGCGAACGTTTCGTCCTTCTTTTAACAAGCATAGCAATAGTTCATGAAAGAACCCTAGAGGGGGTGAATAGGGTCAAGCTAATAAATCAAGTACAAAACGATTACTAATAGAAAATTTAAAAGTAAGTGTGCTAGAAATAAAGTAACAAGAATATCGACACCCGATATATCCTACGTGAGGTAGTCCAGTCCCAAAACTCTCTTCGACTTTAATCCACTATTATTAAAATAGTTACACCACGAGCTTTGATTCGAAGGCTCTCCGACTTCTTATGCAAGAAATTTGATCCGAAGGCTTGCGCACTTCAACCTTTTACAATATAGGTTTTGATATTCTCATAACAAATATGAAGATCTAACTTTTACAAATTAAGAATACTCTAACACAATTTATGACAAATGAAAGTTTTGATAGAGTTGTTTGTGGATAGACATTGGTAGATAGGAAATTTAGGCTCAGAGCATTAATCTTGAATGAAGGGTTCAAAGCTATTTATAACCAAATAAAAAGAGAGAAAATATGCAACTTTTAGTCTACAAACAGTATACTGCTGGTATACTATAGTATACTGTCAGTATACTGTTCTGCAATAGTAACGGCTAGAAAAAGAGTCGTTGGATGCATTAATGGTGCTGGAATATAATCGTTGGAATGTCAGCTATGGTGAAACAGTATACCGTCGGTATGAACTAATGTACCGTCAATATGTCGGTCCAAACGACAGAGAGCAACTTTAATATAAAATTGGTATATCGTCGATATATTATTTAGCAACCCAAAAATGATCATGGGTTATTTTTACCCTAATTTTTGATTTTGTCATCTATTTTTTTGTGTTTACAATTATTTTTAAGACTCATTACAGACTCTAGATAGAGTATAACACGTGCATTCTTCTTCAGTATTTTAAAATAATAATGGCATGTATTGGCTTCTTTCTTTGTACTGTGATGGCATTTTCCATTGATGACAATTATCCAAAAATAAACATCATGAAATCTATATACCTTTCGGGAGTTTCGCCTCCGAACCCCTACGGAAGGCGCTGCCACCTTGACCCCCATCTATGAAACCCTCGATTGCATGGCCCCGAAGATGTTGTAGACGGTTCAGAGAAATCTTGTGGGATAACATTGTCTTTGTCCCGTCATGATTTCTTCATTGTATATGTCTATGTTTGATCTTGCTTATTGTTTTTCTGTAAATACATGTTAAACGAACAAAATAATATACATGGTAGCAAATATAATACGTTTAATGCACATTTGGACTATGCTAAGTTTAAGCACAACATTATAGTGATAACGTAATTATTAGTGATATCATAATGTTAAACTTAATCAATTACATATTCAAAAACATAGTTAGATCATTGGGCTAACAATCTCTCTCTTTTTTGTGATGGCAATTTGTTAAATTTAAGAAAGATACAATAGAGGCTCATATAACTCAATGCATAAGTAGAGTAGAATACAATAAAACATATCACTAGATGTATGAGAATAAGTATAAATGCTCCAATGATGCTTGATATTAATGATATTTTAATGCTAAACTTAATCGACTAACCATAAAAAATATGATTCTATCATGGAACTAACATTTCTTTCATCTGTATTCATAATCTATAACACAAGCATACAAATTCCCTTATTAAAGCATATCAAGTTCATGTACTATTATTCTTAGTGATTACAGACTTTATTCTTAGCAACAAGCATGCATCCATCCGTATGGGTGTTTTTATTAATTATGAAAGAATCATAAAGTGAAGTCTTGCCTACTCACCTATGATGAAACATCTTCCTGACCCAACAAGGATGTAACCCCTAAAAATATAGAAATAACAAATAATCTAGAATCTAATTAAAAATTATTTCCCCTCCCTTCTTAAAATTTCTAGATATGTATGTTTCTTTTTAGATTAATTAGTTTCTTAGTAAATAGATTTATTAAAGAAATAATTTGTAAGAAAATATTAAAGTATTAAAGAAAAGTATAAAAATAAATGAATTAAGATATTAAAAGAGAAGTATAAATAAAAAAAAGAAATAAAATGAAGGAAAAAATATTAGGTTAAGAAAATAGACTAAAGAAAGGATTTTATTTTTAATAATTAGTTAAGCTCATAAGGATTGGGTAATCTAACAAATAGATTATAACTAATTACTAATTCAGAAGAAAAAAAAAATCATGCGATATTTTTTTTAACGAAATTGGCTAAAAATAAGAAGATCTGAAAAATTAGGAATGACTTTTTTTTCCCCGCGAGACGGAATAGAGGAAATTGGATATATCCATTTTTTGATGGTTTGGTTGATTTAATTGATACCACACTTTATAGTTTCTTACTATATTTTTTTTTTGGCTTGGTTGTGGCTTATATACTACACTACACTTGAGCATTGATTGAGATATCCCTAATCTAAGTTAAGATTTTAAAATCCTCTGACAAATGTTGTAGCATGAGATTTTCATATTCACAAGTAGTTGTACCAGGTGTATATTTTGTTAGTTGCTTAGCTAATTGGTGGCTATGATCACTCTAGATGTCATGGGTTCCATGTTCTCTTAGGCAATTGTTACTTTGGGATTTGACAAGATCCACCAAGATCGTGGGAAGCGACCAAATCTGTAGCACCCAATTTTTAAAATGAGGGTAATTTTAAAATTTTAAATTTTTAATCTTTTAATAATGATATTTAAATCATGATCTGATTTTTGGTGATTTTTAATCATTTTAAAACTAATTAAAACCATGACTTATGATTTTGATGTGCTGCTAGTGAAACCCTAGAGACTACTTAACCTAGAGCCTAACCATGTGATTAGGATGTTTTATTTATCATTTTTGGCCTAAGAGTATTTGGTCATTTTGGTTTCTTGGAATTATTTGTTAATTATTTGATTGATGGTTGTTATTTTTGAGTTTTGCTAGTTGTGACTTTAGAGACTAACCTAGAGTTGACTTTGACTTGGTGAATTAGTTAGCATGGTGTGGGACCCAAATCTAACTTAAGTTGGTCTTAGTTGACTTGAGTGTGGCTAGGGTTCATGAGAGGATTGAGAGAGTTTAGTGCATTGGACTTTTTGGCTAAGGAGTTGAGCTAACTAGTTACTAATCTTGGCCCAAAGCCCACCATGAGAGACCCTAACCCTAGCTCTTAATTTGGACAGCCACAACATCCTACTAATAACCTAATTTCAGCCTATATAATCCCTCTTCATGACCACTTGCCACTTTTAGAACACCCCCTTGTAGGAAACCCTAATTTCTTCTCCAAATTGTCAAATCTCCCCATTCCTTCACCAAATTGATCCCAATCTTTTGCATTTGGATTGAAATCTGGAATAGAGGTTGAAGGAGGCTAGCTTGCAAGGAGAGGAGCTCATTTGGACTTTGCTTGAGGAAGAGGACATCACATTTTGGAGCTTTTTCTTAGAGATTGGCTCTCTATAGGTAATCCCTTAAAATCACTTTAAAATCTTGATTTCTTTCCATAGATACATCCATCTAGGAGTCCCCTAGCTATAGGTGAAGTTTGGTAGAAATTCGTGTCCATTAGGTATGCGTGTCGGACACGTATCAGTGTGTGTATCAATGTGTTTGACAAAATGCCCCAATAAAGTTTTTATTACTGTTTTCAAAAACTAATTTTACTAAAATGTAGATCTATATGTGTGTTTTCATTTCCCCTTGGACTGAGCGTACTTTCGTGTCCTGTCCATGTCCAAAATCGACATGGACACGCAGCACTAGCAGTGTGTTCGGTGCCCTGCTACTTACGTGTCCTAGCGGACACGACACGGTACCCCGACACCTGGTGTGTGGGTGCAAACAAGCACTGACATGACACATATTAAATTTTAGGTGATTTAATCGAGTAGATTGAGAGAAATCCCACTCGTATCGATTTTGTACTGCACTGCACGAACGCGAGATTCGCGTCTGATACGCGTCTCGTTCACTCGACACGACTCACGTGGACACGAGACAGACACACGAGCATGTAGCCCTATCCCTAGCGAACCCCTAGACACGAGCACGACGTGTCATGTGTCGTACGCACGAGTTCGTGACACGCCTGCACGAGGCTGTTCTGTGCAGTATGTGACTGTGTGTGTTTAAAATTGTTTGGACACGTTCGTGTCTACTTGTTTAGACACGAACACCCCCCTGACACGTTCACATGTGGGGCACACTCTACACATACTGATTTTGGGTTTCACATGATATTGGGTTTAATTTTGATATTTTCGACATGGGTCCTGATACATACTGAAACTCGAATTCTGATTTTTGAGCTGTTGACTGATTTTTCATTGAATAATAACTGGGGTTCATATGATATTGGTTGTGATATGAAAGCAGTGTTGTATGTTTCTTTTCTGTAACCTGAGAATTGATGGAATGCGAAAATGATTTGGGTTTTCAAATGAAATTACATTCAAATTGGGTTTGGGTTGAAATTGGCATTATTTGATATTTAAGTTTTAAACTGAATGTTAACTTTGAAAATGAAAACCTGGGACTTGATGTGTGAATAAAAACTAAGAATTACTTCATATATTACCTGTGTATTTGAAATGAAAACCTGAGAATTTATGAGATATTGAAAACTTGTTTTCATTGATACTCGATACATGGGATAACCTGAGAACACCCTCACCTTCACCTTAACCCACACACTCTATACTGCTGTACACTATCGTTTAACCCCATGCCACTACACTCACACACTCTAATCACTGTCACACCCTCTCACTCTTCACTCTCACTGTCACACCCCAGTCCCTCTTCTTCCCTCTTATACATATATATATATCTATGTATGTAGTGATGTATGAATATATGATATGTAAATATATACATGACATAATGGTATGTTACTTTAAGACTTATAGGTATGTTTACTTGTGTATGGACAGTATGTATATGGGATACTAGATGTGTATATATATATATATATATATATATATATATATATATATATATATATATATATAATATATATATATATATCTATATAAATGATTTGATTTGTATAAATATGTATACATTGATTGTAGGTATGATATCTAATTGAACAAAAATCTGAGAATGAGGTGAACTCACCCCCTCTTCTATGCATATGTGATTTTGGTACCTTGCCTTATAATATAGGCAATAGCCATATATGTGTATTATATATATATATACCTTGTGTATTATATATATACCTTGTGTGTTATATATACCTAGTGTTATATATATATATATTGTATTTGTGTGTGATGCTTGTGTTGACCTTGTGATTGTGTGTGAGTGCTAGGCTAGACTTGGTTAGGCTTAGTGAGACTTGATTGGGCTAGGACTTGACCTACTTGACCTAATTTGACTAGTCGACTAGAGTTGACCAAGGGTTGACTTTAGCCTAGAATGACTTGTTAGACTAGGTTTAGACCTAGAATAACTTGGTTGACCTAGTTTGACTTTATAAGTTGACCAAGAGTTGACTTTAGTCTAGAATGACCTAGAAATCATATAAAATGCATTGTAATCTTCAGTATTACCATTCTGAACATGTTGTGACCTGTTGTAATACCCAGATCTCGTATTACGTATTTGGAATACGTATACGTAATTTGACCCGTATTGCATGTCTTCCTGCTCGATTTATTCTAGCATTTCATTGATTGGTTTATTCTTGGGTCGGTTCGGCTTGGCTTGGTTTGCTTTGGTTCATCATGAACCAAGGGTGAACCCTCCTACCTACCACCACCCTCTTTACTTATAACCCCCTTCCTTTTCTCTCTCATCATTATTTTCTTCTTCATTTACTCTCCACCATTACTTCTTCAACCACCAGGAGGGAGAGAGAGAGAGCTTAGGCAAGTGCAAACTTGCTTCATGATGGATCTCAAGTTTTATTGTTCCATTCTCTTCCTTACTTGATTCTAAGATACTTTAGAACTTGGCATTTTCCATTTTGATGGTTATATTTTTGTAGATCTAAGTTTTAAGTTCCTTCTTGTTTAGTTTTCTTCGTTTTGATCTCTAAAACTTGGTTATTTTTGAAAACTAATGGTTCTATGTTGTAGAGAATTCAATTTCCTTCAGTTTTGGCTTTTGTTTCGCTTGATTTCGACTCCGGATGAGGAAGTTATGGCCATTACAAGTTTTCGGAACTTTCATGGCTGAACTTGCTGTTTGGGGACGATGAACCTCATGCGCCCGGGAGGCCATGCGCCGGGAGGCCATGCGCCATGAGATCCCGGCAACGCATCCCTTAACTCCGAGCGTGTCATGCGCGTAGGTTCCCTACGCGCATGTATTGAAGACGCAACGTGAGTTTCTCATGCGCCGATTCGTGCAGGAATCCCATGCGCCGATTGTGCAGGAATCTCATGCGCCGATTCGTGCAGGAATCCCATGCGCCGATTCGTGTAGGAATCCCATGCGCCGATTGTGCAGGAATCTCATGCGCCGATTGTGCAGGAATCTCATGCGCCGATTCGTGCAGGAATCCCATGTGCCGATTCGTGCAGGAATCCCATGCGCCGATTGTACAGGAATCTCATGCGCCGATTGTGCAGGAATCTCATGCGCCGATTCGGGCAGGAATCCCATGCGTCGATTCGTGCAGGAATCCCATGCGCCGATTGTGCAGGAATCTCATGCGCCGATTGTGCAGGAATCCCATACGCCGATTCGTGCAGGAATCCCATGCGCCGATTGTGCAGGAATCTCATGCGCCGATTCGTGCAGGAATCCCATGTGCCGATTCTTACAGGAATCCCATGCGCCGATTGTGCAGGAATCTCATGCGCCGATTGTGCAGGAATCTCATGCGCCGATTGTGCAGGAATCCCATGCGCCAAATTGCTCTATTTCGCTGTTTTTGCCTGTTTAAGTTATTTTGTAGCTAAAATCTTGAAAAACTCAAACATGAAAGTTGCAGATCTTTTCTTGGCTTCAAGAATATGTCACTAGTTATTTTTATGCAAGTTTCTCTCATTCATGATAATGTAAGGATAGAACACGATAGTGGCCTGTTAAGGCGCACTCTTGACAAGTACCAAGTGGACATGACATGACCAGATAGTGACCCGCCGTGGTGCACTCCTGACATGATAACTTGACCTGACAATTTGACATGATAACTTGACATGGTAATTCTTGATAGTGGCCCGCCGTGGCGCACTCTTGACAAATAAACCTGACATGATATTTCTCGAACTGCTGTTGCGACGGCTAGCATGATATGACTTGATAAGTATGAATAACCTGGACACCGTGGACGATTATGCTTGTGCATTAAACCAGTCTTGTCTTGCATCATGCTTAGGATGGGACCCCTGAGTTCCACGGTCAGGAGTACCTACTGAAATGGACTAAGGCTAATAACTAGATTAACACAGTAGTCATGAAGAGATTTTCCTGCTACAGGTAATCCCGTTATCTGGGCGCTCTAGGACTTGTAGCCTGCCGACGAGTAGGGCACATTTCCAGCACACTGCCACGTGTTGCACCCCCTGACATGATATTTCGACCTGGATAACTTGGATGGTCTGCAGGGCTTGTGGCTGTGGAATAATCTCATTGCATCTTGCTAGTAACTAGGCCTGTGATAACCCTAGTTAGTTAAAGTATCAAGCCGTACTTATTGCTTGGCCATGAATGATTGAATGGAGTCTAACCCTGTCTATTCTTGCCTCGATCCTGTACAAGATTGTTACATGACATGATTACTTGTGCTTGCTTTTTAACAATAAAGATCAGGGGACCAGTTCTGTTCAGGCGAAGGGTTACAACCCCGGTCCATGTTTGGTTTAAGGGTTGTAACCTGGCTCCCGGAGCAGTTCTGTGTTCTTTCTTCGTTTATTGTCTTGTTGTACCCCATGACATGCTCGACATGCTTTACCTTACGTCAAGATCGTGATTATTTACACTGGCCTTATTGATAAATGGTGGGGATACCAAGTTTCGTTCAGATGAAGAGTTACAACCCCGGTCCTTGTTTGGTTTACGGGTTGTAACTTGGTTATCTGAATAGTCCCATGGTTATCACATCGTATATCACCGGTCATGCTTTTCCTTAATTACTGTCTTTTATTATGTAATCTTATTCTTGTGCTAATTGCTGGTTTTAGTTCCTAAGTGAAGCCTCCTTTGTGGTACTTGCTCTTTCTGGGGTCTGACCCAGCTGGTTTTGTATGGCCAGATACCGGAGCAGCTCCAGAGGATCTACCAATTTTTCTGCCAGATGGTGACCACTAGAAGGAATCCTGGCAACGAGTGGGTTATTTTTGGCTCTCCCACTTTATTGTAAAAATATTCTTTTGAGGCGTTTAGCCGACGAGCACCTGTTTAGCTCGTATTGTATTACTTGCTGTCTGCCTACGGGCTGTAACATGGTTGGCAACCTAGGGTTGATCATGTATGACCAAACTCTTGCTAGTCCTCACATTTTGTAACGACTAGCTTCATGATCAGCTGAATATGTAATGTTTGGGACGCCTTACTATTGTATATTTGGTGATCTTACATCTTGTAACATTTACTTACTTGTTGTGATTGAGACACTAGGCTTGTTTTTGACCTTAAGAGACTGTTGGCTTGTAGATAAACCCTCATATATCTAGACAGCCGTGACCGTATGGTAAGATGGATTCCATTTCATTATACGTAGCTGGCTATGTCTGCCCCCGCTCTCCAGTATTCTGGTTCTGGGGCGTGACATGTTTTAAGTGGTGGCCCATGCAGGTCTTGTAAATCAAGATATGTGAGGGTTTACCGAATAGATGTCTCAATCGGTACTCTCCCTTGATCTCTACTCGTATCCTCTTGATCCCTGAAAATCTTGACCTGATCACATGCTTGTATCGTTGATTTGTCTTGGTCCTTCCTTATTGTTCCCTATGTCGTCTTCTTCAGCGGCATTGTTCCTGGACCTGTCGATCAGCAAGACGGAGCACCTCCCGCGGACCAGCAGCAACCTGGAGATCAAGCCCAGCATTCAGGAGTAGCCTCCAGAGTTATGCCTACCGAAGGAGAACTACCAGTTCAGCCAGTCCAGCCTGCAGAGCCTGATGATGGCACTTTGGTGGGTCTCATCAGATCATTGTTAGCTTCCCAGGATCGTAGAGGAGATGCCTTGCACCAGGCAGTGGAAGATGCTCTGAACAGAGGCGGTCATCCAAGGAACAGTGCAGCGAACAGTTTCAAGCGCCTGAACCCTCCATTCTTCGATGGCAGTGAAGATGCTATCGCTGCTGACGCGTGGCTTCAGGACACCGAAGTGATTCTAGAGGCAGCCAGGACCCCAGAAGACGAGAAGGTGGCCGTAGTGCGCCTGCAGTTACTAGATCTTGCCCGCAGCTGGTGGGCAGCGCAGGCCGTAGGATTAGTGTCCCCTATCTCATGGGCCGTATTCAGAGAGAGATTCCAGACGAAGTACTTCGATGTGGTGGCTCGGTACGATCTACAGACCAAGTTTACCAATTTGAAGCAGATGGGCAGGACGGTCAACGGATATGCGGCCGAGTTTTCCAGGCTCAGTCGATTTGCTCCCACCTTGGTGGCGACTGAGTTTGATAGAGCCCAGCGGTTCCAGCAGGGACTTCACCTGGAGATCTTGTTGGCAGTAGAACAGTTTGAGCATCAGACTTTCGATGCAGTACTGAGAGCAGCCAGGAGGCACGAGTATACCTCCCACAGGATCGTAGACAGGACCGAAGGTCGGAAGCGATCTCACGGGAAGATGACCCAGTCTTCAGCACCAGCCCTGGCAGCTAGGGCTTTGACAATTGGAACTCCGAGGCAGGCGGCCTCAGTGACGTCGGTCACGTCCCCTCAGCAACAGAAGCAGAAGCAATCTTCCGCAATGGGCTGCACTCATTGTGGGAAGCCAGGACACGTTATTTCGGAGTGTCGCAGAGCTCAGAGATTATGTTAGGCTTGTGGAGCATCGGACCACAAGATAGGGTCTTATCCGAATAGGGCCAGTTCGTCATCGGCCCAGACTAGTCCCTCGGTAAGGGGACCAGCACCAGCACCAGTGCAACAACAGTACCAGCCTCCGAGGCCATTGCCGCCTCAGGCCCTAGCCTTCCAGCTACAGAGACCCCAGCAGTATGCCCAGGTCCAAGCTCAGATTCAGAATCGGCAGAGAGGTTCCTAGCAGGATATCTTCCCTCTTTCTCGTGCCTTCGATTTCCTTGCTTACATACATGATTGCATGATTGATTGCTTAGTATAGCTTGCCTGAGATTAGTATAGCTTGATCTTGTCCCTCTAGCCTCTTAATTAAATTCCGAGGACGGAATTCTTTTAAGGTGGGTAGAGTTGTAATACCCAGATCTCGTATTACGTATTTGGAATACGTATACGTAATTTGACCCGTATTGCATGTCTTCCTGCTCGATTTATTCTAGCATTTCATTGATTGGTTTATTCTTGGGTTGGTTCGGCTTGGCTTGGTTTGCTTTGGTTCATCATGAACCAAGGGTGAACCCTCCTACCTACCACCACCCTCTTTACTTATAACCCCCTTCTTTTTCTCTCTCATCATTATTTCCTTCTTCATTTACTCTCCACCATTACTTCTTCAACCACCAGGAGGGAGAGAGAGAGAGCTTAGGCAAGTGCAAACTTGCTTCATGATGGATCTCAAGTTTTATTGTTCCATTCTCTTCCTTACTTGATTCTAAGATACTTTAGAACTTGGCATTTTCTATTTTGATGGTTATATTTTTGTAGATCTAAGTTTTAAGTTCCTTCTTGTTTAGTTTTCTTTGTTTTGATCTCTAATACTTGATTATTTTCGAAAACTAATGGTTCTATGTTGTAGAGAATTCAATTTCCTTCAGTTTTGGCTTTTGTTTCGCTTGATTTCGACTCCGGATGAGGAAGTTATGGCCATTACAAGTTTTCGGAACTTTCATGGCTGAACTTGCTGTTTGGGGACGATGAACCTCATGCGCCCGGGAGGCCATGCGTCGGGAGGCCATGCGCCGTGAGATCCCGGCAACGCATCCCTTAACTCCGAGCGTGTCATGCGCGTAGGTTCCCTACGCGCATGTATTGAAGACGCAACGTGAGTTTTTCATGCGCCGATTCGTGCAGGAATCCCATGCGCCGATTGTGCAGGAATCTCATGCGCCGATTCGTGCAGGAATCCCATGCGCCGATTCGTGCAGGAATCCCATGCGCCGATTGTGCAGGAATCTCATGCGCCGATTGTGCAGGAATCTCATGCGCCGACAGGAATCCCATGCGCCGATTCGTGCAGGAATCCCATGCGCCGATTGTGCAGGAATCTCATGCGCCGATTGTGCAGGAATCTCATTAGCCGATTCGTGCAGGAATCCCATACGCCGATTCGTGCAGGAATCCCATGCGCCGATTGTGCAGGAATCTCATGCGCCGATTGTGCAGGAATCCCATGCGCCGATTCGTGCAGGAATCCCATGCGCCGATTGTGCAGGAATCTCATGCGCCGATTCGTGCAGGAATCCCATGCGCCGATTCGTGCAGGAATCCCATGCGCCGATTGTGCAGGAATCTCATGCGCCGATTGTGCAGGAATCTCATGCGCCGATTGTGCAGGAATCCCATGCGCCAAATTGCTCTATTTCGCTATTTTTGCCTGTTTAAGTTATTTTGTAGCTAAAATCTTGAAAAACTCAAACATGAAAGTTGCAGATCTTTTCTTGGCTTCAAGAATATGTCACTAGTTATTTTTATGCAAGTTTCTCTCATTCATGATAATGTAAGGATAGAACACGATAGTGGCCTGTTAAGGCGCACTCTTGACAAGTACCAAGTGGACATGACATGACCAGATAGTGACCCGCCGTGGTGCACTCCTGACATGATAACTTGACCTGACAATTTGACATGATAACTTGACATGGTAATTCTTGATAGTGGCCCGCCGTGGCGCACTCTTGACAAATAAACCTGACATGATATTTCTCGAACTGCTGTTGCGACGGCTAGCATGATATGACTTAATAAGTATGAATAACCTGGACACCGTGGACGATTGTGCTTGTGCATTAAACCAGTCTTGTCTTGCATCATGCTTAGGATGGGACCCTTGAGTTCCACGGTCAGGAGTACCTACTGAAATGGACTAAGGCTAATAACTAGATTAACACAGTAGTCATGAAGAGATTTTCCTGCTACAGGCAATCCCGTTATCTGGGCGCTCTAGGACTTGTAGCCTGCCGACGAGTAGGGCACATTTCCAGCACACTGCCACGTGTTGCACCCCCTGACATGATATTTCGACCTGGATAACTTGGATGGTCTGCAGGGCTTGTGGCTGTGGAATAATCTCATTGCATCTTGCTAGTAACTAGGCCTGTGATAACCCTAGTTAGTTAAAGTATCAAGCCGTACTTATTGCTTGGCCATGAATGATTGAATGGAGTCTAACCCTGTCTATTCTTGCCTCGATCCTGTACAAGATTGTTACATGACATGATTACTTGTGCTTGCTTTTTAACAATAAAGATCAGGGGACCAGTTCTGTTCAGGCGAAGGGTTACAACCCCGGTCCTTGTTTGGTTTAAGGGTTGTAACCTGGCTTCCGGAGCAGTTCTGTGTTCTCTCTTCGTTTATTATCTTGTTGTACCCCATGACATGCTCGACATGCTTTACCTTACGTCAAGATCGTGATTATTTACACTGGCCTTATTGATAAATGGTGGGGATACCAAGTTCCGTTCAGATGAAGAGTTACAACCCCGGTCCTTGTTTGGTTTACGGGTTGTAACTTGGTTATCTGAATAGTCCCATGGTTATCACATCGTATATCACCGGTCATGCTTTTCCTTAATTACTGTCTTTTATTATGTAATCTTATTCTTGTGCTAATTGCTGGTTTTAGTTCCTAAGTGAAGCCTCCTTTGTGGCACTTGCTCTTTCTGGGGTCTGACCCAGCTGGTTTTGTATGGCCAGATACCGGAGCAGCTCCAGAGGATCTACCGATTTTTCTGCCAGATGGTGACCACTAGAAGGAATCCTGGCAACGAGTGGGTTATTTTTGGCTCTTCCACTTTATTGTAAAAATATTCTTTTGAGGCGTTTAGCCGACGAGCACCTGTTTAGCTCGTATTGTATTACTTGCTGTCTGCCTACGGGCTGTAACATGGTTGGCAACCTAGGGTTGATCATGTATGACCAAACTCTTGCTAGTCCTCACATTTTGTAACGACTAGCTTCATGATCAGCTGAATATGTAATGTTTGGGACGCCTTACTATTGTATATTTGGTGATCTTACATCTTGTAACATTTACTTACTTGTTGTGATTGAGACACTAGGCTTGTTCTTGACCTTAAGAGACTGTTGGCTTGTAGATAAACCCTCATATATCTAGACAGCCGTGACCGTATGGTGAGATGGATTCCATTTCATTATACGTAGCTGGCTATGTCTGCCCCCGCTCTCCAGTATTCTGGTTCTGGGGCGTGACACCTGTGTTGCTCTAAATAGGACTCATCTACTCTGTCTGGACATCTACACTTACCAGATACTCAGGATATCAGGCGAGTATATTCTCTGATCATTTCATACTTGTTAGAATTTATATTCTTGTTATAGATTATTTTACTTAATGCTGTCACGTTGTTAACATGGATTAGTACTATATGGATCTTTACATTGAGATGTTATCTCCCTCAGGAGCATCGGATACATCATGTCATGTGCGTTTCACTTTCATCATGTACTCTTATACTTTCATTATTCATGTACACTCTTGTGATTCATGTACTCTCATGTTCACAGAGCCCTCATGTATACCTTCATGTGCACCCATTTATGGGCTTCCATGTAAAATATTGTACAATAACATAACTTGTCTGGATTTTTGTGTATTGATTGGGGTTCGGGGGAGTAGAAACAGTCATGTGAACAATCCCAAGTGGTCATTGTATAAACTCTTATTGTAATCATGTGCAAATTCAAGCCGTTCACATGTCTATCTTGTACTCTACATCACTAGTCATCGATAGTTCTCTACTTATAGTAGCTATTTACATTAAAGTTCTTTCTCTTTTACTACATGTACTTACTTTCAGCATTTTATGTATTTTACGCTATTGTATGCTTTATATTCCTGTCTTGATATGAACTGTTGAGATTATGTGCCCTGTCCTGACTGGACCTGTTGAAAATATTACAGAGGATGACGAGGACCTTTGCCCTACATATTATGGAGCTGCCATAGATGACACCTGCGACTTGGACCTTCAGCAGGATCCATCAGCAGTAGAGGATCTCACCCCTATAGTTTAGGCTAGTTAGCTTAGACTTCTATCTTATTTTGATGTCTTGTCTCATTTGTATACATTTATGTTATATTTGGGATCTTGTTGTTATTCTGGATTTTGTGGAGATGTTATCTTAGACACTTAGACTTCTTCTCATGTTTGTATTTCATTTGATGATTTTTATTATCTATCTATCTTATCGTACATCTACCTTAGCTGTGATTGAGTTGTACATTTCTATATTGTCCTTCATTCGGAGCATATATATTGTACAGGTACCTTATTGTCACTACCATATTTTTTGGCTTGAGGGTATTTTGGTTATTTTAACTTTTTGGTGATTTTGAATTTTTATTAATTAAATATGTGCTAATTATTAGGTTGAGACTTGACCTAGAAACTTAGCCTAATCTAGATTAGCCTTGGGCTTAGTGTATTGATTAGGGTAGCCTAGTAATGACAAGGTTAATAATATCTAGATATTCTAGGTAAGATATTTTACCCTTAGGATATTTGTGAAAAAGAAAGCCCTATGACTAGTTGAACCAATAGGAAGGCTTAGAATTGGGTGGACAACTCCTAGCCACTCATCTAGACCTAAAACCTAACCCTAATTCATCTATGGCAGCCATTAAACACCCCCACCCTTCCTATAAAACATCCTTAGCAAGGCCTTAGCATCTTTTTACTTCTTGCTTAGAAACCTAAAAATTCCTCCCCAAATTCCTTCCCCTAATATCCAAATCAAGCCCAAATTGGTCCTAATGAATTGCATCATCACCCTGTACCATAGTGGAAGCTAGTAGGGACTTGCTAGCTAGGATTTGAATTTATTTGGTCAATTGAAATTCAAAGAAAAACCCTCAACCTCACCCTTCTCTTTGAGATTCATTCTCAAGAGGTAAATCCCATGAAACCCTTATAAAATCATGTTTTATTTTCATAGATGCATGCATATAGGTATACCCTAGCTGTAGAGTTAGTTTGGTGCTAGGTAGTGTCCATTTCGTGTCCGTATCGGACACGTATCAGTGATTTTAACAAGGTGTTCGATGAAAAGTTTGTGAGAAATAAATTGTTTTAATTTCAAAATCTAATTGAATGGAAAATTAGGTTATTATATGTAGATCACAAATCATTTCTACTGAATCAAAATTAGGGTGCTTTTCGTGTCCATGTCACGCTCCAGAACCAGAACACTGGAGAGCGGGGGCAGACATAGCCAGCTACGTATAATAAAATGGGATCCACTCCACTATACGGTCACGGCTGTCTAGATATATGAGGGTTTATCTACAATCCATCAGTCTCTTATGGTCAATGACAAGCCTAGTGTCTCAATCACAAGCAAGTAAGTAAATGTTACAAGATGTAAGATCACCAAATATACAATAGTAAGACGTCCCAAACATTACATATTCAGCTGATCATGAAGCTAGTCGTTACAAAATGTGAGGACTAGCAAGAGTTTAGTCATACATGATCAACCCTAGGTTGCCAATCATGTTACAGCCCGTAGGCAAACAGTAAGTAAAATGTACACGAGCTAACACTTGCTCGGCGGCTAAATGCCTCAAAAGAATAATTTTTACAATAAAGTAGGAGATCCAAAAATAACCCACTCGTTGCCAGAATTCCTTCTAGTGGTCACCATCTGGCAGGAAAATCGGTAGATCCTCTGGAGCTGCTCCGGTATCTGGCCATACAAAACCAGCTGGGTCAGACCCCAGAAAGAGCAAGTGCCACAAAGGAGGCTTCACTTAGGAACTAAAACCGACAAATTAGCACAAGAGTATAATTACAAAATAAAAGACAGTAATTAAAGAGAAACATGGCCGGTGATTTATGATGAGATAACCATGGGACTATTCAGATAACCAGGTTACAACCCGTAAACCAAACAAGGACCGGGGTTGTAACCCTTCGTCTGAACAGAATTTGGTTTCTCCCACCATTTATCGGCAAGATAATATAGGAAAACAAGTCATGTAACAATCTTGTGCAGGATCAAGACAAGACTAGACTGATTATACCGCACCCAATCAACCACGGCCAAGCAATAAGTACGGCTTGATACTTTAACTAACTAGGGTTATCACAGGCCTAATTACTAGCAAGATGCAGCGAGATTATTCTACAGCCACAAGCTCTGCAGACCATCCAGGTTATCCAGGTCGAATATTAGTACAATAAGGGTGCAACACATGACAGTATGCTGGAAATGTGCCCTACTCGTCGGCAGGCTACAGATCCCAAGTGGGGCGCCCAGATAACGGGATTGCCTGTAGCTGAAAAATCTCTTCATGACTTCTGGATTATTCTAGTTGTTAACCTTAGTCAAATTCAGTGGATACCCCTGACCGTGGTACTCAGGGGTTCCCGTCCTAGACATGATGCAAGACAAGACGGGTTCATTGGTACAAGCACAATCACCCACGGTATCCAAGCCATTTATTCGTGTCAAGTCGTGTTAGCCGTCGCAACAGCATTTCAAGGAATATCATGTCAGATTT
Source organism: Iris pallida (assembly GCA_029216955.1). Classification (NCBI taxonomy): domain Eukaryota; kingdom Viridiplantae; phylum Streptophyta; class Magnoliopsida; order Asparagales; family Iridaceae; genus Iris; species Iris pallida. Next base: position 42,645 of record JANAVB010032570.1, read on the forward strand.
TCTTGTCAAGAGTGCGCCACGGCGGGCCACTATCATGTCAGGTTTATTATGTCAAGTTCACTATCCAGTTATCATGTCAAGTTCATTGTCAAGTGTGCACCACTACGGGTCACTGTCAAGTCATTCTCATTTACCAAAGAGGGAAGAAACTTGTACAATTAAATAATAATATAATATAATATATATATATTCTTGAAGCCAAGAAGAAACCCTACAACTTTCATGTTGGGAGTGGGAAGAAATTCTGACCACAATTCAGGCAAATAAAATATTTAAACAATCAAAGTGGACCCCATGCGGCTCAAAAGTGGGAGAACATATATGCGGCCAAAGAGAGTGGGAGAGCCACCCATGCGGCCAGCCAAAGCTTATGCGGCCAGAAAATAACTGAAGGGGGCCATGCGGCCAGCAAGAATATTCATGCAACCAGAAAAGTCAAGGAGAGAGAAAACCGTAATAAATGCAAGCTTCCACTCAAGCAAAAGAAAAGGGATACGTGGCCACTCAAGTACAGAGGCCATGTGGGACTCAACAATTAATGCAGTAAAAAAAGTTCACGTGAACCTTTAATTAATGGTTCACGTGGCCAAGCAATGATTACATTATTTTATAGTGTGCCATCCAAGTACATAAGGCCATGCGGCCAGCAGGTTGCATGAAATGCATGCAATTATTTAAAGAAAAGGCCATGCGGCCAACATTGAAGTGCATGCGGCCAAGCTTAAATTGCATGCAAGCAAAAACTTGCTAAAAAGGCCATGCGGCCAGGCATGATGTAAACCCATGCGGCCAACTTGCAAGCTTTACATGCAAGCAAGCTAATGCAGCTACCAAATGCTAAGGTGCATGCAAGAAAAATTAATACGCAAGCAAAAGCCTTGCTAACAAATTACTAAGGTGCATTAAATAATAATGCATGCAACTATTATTCCCATGCGGCTGAGTGTGGCTGGCATCAAAGTATTAATAATGCATAAAAATTCTATTCAAGAATGCATTAAAGTAATACATTCTCCTGAAGCTTATGCGGCTGGTTCATGGATTATAATGCATGCATTACTTCCCACTTTATGCGGCTCATTAATTGGTAGTCCAAGCAAATGCACAAGCAAGTGCATTTGGTGTTAAGGCATTAATTGCCCAGGGCACGTGGATGCTTGGGAAGCATTCATTCCTAATGCTTGGTTTTCCAAGTTTTGCTAATAGATTGGAATGCTTTCAATCCAAAAGGCATTTAATGCTTATTATATAATAAAGCATGGAATGCTTTAACTCCAGGAGCATTTAATGCTTATTTAAATAAAGCATGGAATGCTTTAACTCCAGGAGCATTTAATGCTTATTTAAATAAATCATGGAATTGCTTATATGTCCTGGAAGCATTTAATGCTTAATGTTGTAAGCATGGAAATGCTTTAAATCCATGCGGCTACAACAATTAGTAGCCATGCGGCCACTAATATTACTAAGTTACAATAGAAGCCATGCGGCCAGGCTTTAAAAATTCTCATGCGGCTAAAACATTTATAATTTCATGCAGCTCTCCACTACATTATATGCATGAAATTGCAAGCTGTACGTGGCAATTATTATTAGGCCTTGTCCAAATTAATATGCTGGCTAATAAATGCTACAATGTCAGGAAGCATTTAATGCTGCCATGTCCTTGCGGCTAAGCAAGATTCCTGCGGCCAAAAAATACAAGCTAGCAACAATTTATGTTGCCAACAGAGAAGATGCTCATGGAAATACCATGGCTTCTCTGCACCACCCAACTTCCCACCGGAGACCAAATTTGGACTTCCATCGGTCAAGTTGGGTAGAAAAAAAATCTCTACAACATGGAATTATTGCTTACAAAAATATGTAAGTCTGGTAGATCAAAACCCACAAAAACGAAAATACCACAAAGCTAGACCTACAAGAAATTAGCCATGGAAATGAAAAATGCTAAATACTAAAGTGGGTTAGAAATACATGAGGAAGACAATGGAACAATAAAAATGGACTTCCTTCATGAAGCAAGGTGCACTTGCCTAAGCTCTCCACTCTCTCCTGGTGGGTGGAGAAGTAATGGTGGGGAAGAAGAAAGTTAATATGGAGAGAGAAATGGGAGTGAGATATTTAATGAAGGTGGTGGTAGGTAGGAGTGGTTCTCCACATGATAAACCAAAACAAGCAAGGTCAAATGAACCGAACCGAACCAAGCCAATGCAATTACCATGATGAACCATAAGCCAATTAAACCAGTCAAACAAAATTAATCAAAATTAACTAATCATGATTAATAAAAATACGGGTCCAAAACATGTATACGTACACTAAATACGTATCACGAATTTAGGACATTACATCCTACCCACCTTAAAAGAATTTCGTCCTCGGAATTTAATCAAGTGGCTAGAGATGCAAGGACAAGCTATACTAAGCAATCAATCATACAATCATGTATGTAAGCAAGGAAATTGAAGGCACGAGAAAGAGGGAAGACATCTGCTAGGAACCTCTCTACTGGTTCTGAATCTGAGCTTGGACCAGGGCATACTGTTGGGGTCTCTGCTGCTGAAAGACTTGTGCCTGAGGCGGCAATGGCCTCGGGGGCTGGTACTGCTGTTGCTGCTGCACTGGTGCTGGTCCCCTTACCGAGGGACTAGTCTGGGCTGATGAGGAGGAACCGATTCTATTTGGACAAGACCCTATCTTGTGGTCCGGTGCCCCACAAGCCAATCACAAACCCTGTGCTCTGCGACACTCCGAAACAACGTGTCTGGCTTCCTACAATGAGTGCAACCCATTGCGGAAGACTGCTTCTGCTTCTGTTGCTGAGGGGACGTGACCGACGTCACTGAGGCCGCCTGTCTCGGAGTTCCAATTGTCAAAGCCCTGACTGTCGGGGCTGGTGCTGTCGACTGGGTCATCTGGCCGTGAGATCGCTTTCGACCTCCGGTCCTGTCTACGATCCTGTGGGAGGTATACTCATGCCTCCTAGCTGCCCTCAATACCGTATCAAAAGTCTGATGCTCAAACTGCTCTACTGCCAGCAAAATCTCCAGGTGGAGTCCCTGTTGAAATCGTTGGGCTCTATCGAACTCGGTCGCCACCAGGGTGGAAGGAAATCGACTAAGCCTGAAAAACTCGGCCGTGTAGAAGCATGGAACTTCACAACCAGAAAGACCATGCGCCAGACATTACATGCGCCAGCACTCGCACAGAACACTTCACAGCAAAGTCAATAAGTATAGACATTTGAAGAAGGACTTTTTATTTTATATATAAAAGTCTAGAAAAGGTTGTACAAAGGAGAATTTCTACAAAGAAAAGATCCTAAGTCTACAGCCAGCGGCCACCATGCGCCTTCAGATAGGCGCAGCGGCCACCATGCACTTTCAGATAGGCGCAACAGCCACCATACGTCTCCAGATAGGCACAGCAGTCACTATGCGCCCCCATCCAGGCGCATCCCGCCATCTCTTCAGCAGCTCAGTTATGTGCATCCCTTCAGCAGCCCAGTTATGTGCCACTCTTCCAACCAGGCTCACCTGGCCGAGCAGGAGTGTGCCGCTCTTCCAGCCAGGCTCACCTGATAAATGCTTCGATTCACAAAGCATTTAATCCTCTGGCTGGAACCAAGGAAGAGAAGAGCACCGCAAATCTGTGGCCAGGGGAGGCTTCGAAAGAGCCTCCAAAGACCAAGGAAGACCGTGATCGAAATCACGGCGAAAGGCAGCTTTCAACACAATCAGAGCGGGCGACACCCACTTTGAAGGAAGAGAGAGCCTAGCACCGCCATTCCGATCTACGGCTCTTCCGAAACAACGGAGACAAGGCCCGAGCATCCCCATCTTTGGATGCAACAGGCACCTTCCGCCTGCCTCAGAAGCCCTCGACTCCGTCTTTTGGATGTAACAGACACCTTCAAGAGCATCAATGACAACATGGCGTCTCATCTTCACCCTCGGGAGCACTTCGTCAACAGAATGCACCCGAGAACCTGAGTTCATATTGGAAAGACGTGAGGGAATGAGAGGCCAACCTTCTCTCCATGCCACTATTTATGGGCCGGACAGATCAAACCCATGCGCCAAGTGGATGGCTCTCCGGATTTCGTGCAATGAACTCACATTAAATGGATGAACCAGACGTCTCAACTTCAGCCAAGCGGCTATTAAAAGCACTCGAGAAGTGAAACAGCTGCATCATCAAAGACGTGTCGGATGCGCCGGCTGGTCAGCGCATCACACCTCTCAAACAGATACGCCCTGTACCGAGCGCATCAAAGGGAATGCGCCCCCATACGCCTAGTGGAACGACAACCGACGTGCCCACTCAGCTGTCCATCGAATGTTACCAACATTAAATGCTGAACTGACAGAGTTGGCAGCACGCCTTCCCAAGTCTGAACGGCTGACAGCTTTTACAGAAAACGAAGCGTCCACAACGTCAGCATCATCATGACTCTATCTCGACGGCTACTGCCACGTGGCCACTCGACCACCCGCATGCGCCTCCACGGCTATGCGCCCAAACCTGCATGCGCCTCGAAAGCCATGCGCCTCAGACCCTTCACTGATCCCTAAAGACAGAAGAAGAGTCTCCAGTTGAAGCTTTGCATGCGCCTCAAAAGCCATGCGCCCCAGACTGATCTCTGATCCCGAAAGACAGAAGAAAAGTCGCTCGCATGCGCCTCAAAAGCCATGCGCCCAGAACGGCTCGTGACTCCTAAAGGTCATGAGCCAAAATCTCATCATGCGCCCAATCCAAGGCGCATCCCACCAAATCATCCCCCTACCAAATCAAAGATCTCCGAGCCATGGGTCGACGACACATGTCCTTTGACTCAACTCATCCAAGATCTCAGCAACAGAAAGATCTTCTCCTCTGCTACGTGCCGGCTCACAACAGCAGTATGAAGAATTCAACCTCACGAGTAGGGTGCATCATCCATGCGCCTCCATCAGCAACCTCCACGTGGCATCCCTACGTACCGGCACATCCTACATATGCGCGCATGGGCAGCCAACCTACCCAGCTATAAATAGAGGAATCATCCCCTCCTTACACACACACAGAGAGACATACATACGAACAATCCAGACAGAGATCAACAGAGAGGCAGATACAGACACTCAACGTCTTCCTCCTCTCAGCCAGCTCCAGCACCCAGAGCAATCTACACCTTCAGAGAACCGATAACCGTCGTCAGCCCGTCAACGGAGTCAACGCATTACCACTCGCTCCATTGGCACTTAGGACCCAGATTAAACAAAAGTGTACTCCTAGGACTACATCTAAGTCCTATATTGTAACACTGTTCTGTTTGTATTAAGATTTGCAATCAAACGATTTTAATGGCAAACAAGCTGGCGACTCTGCTGGGGACTTCTTTCTCCTCTTCGGAGAAAGTCGTGTCACAGGCCGACGACGTGAAGGTGGGCTCCTCCCACAAGACGCTGGTCGTGCGCCTCAATCAACAGGCGTACGAGGAGTTCATTTCTGAAGGAAGCGCGAGTCCTTCGAAGCGGCTGCCAAAGCCGAAGAAGACCCGCCGTGTCTGGGTGCGCAAGGTCGACGCCTCGGGCACCACCACTGAAGGGGATGTGCCAATCCAGCCCTCCCTTCCTGCTGACGTTCTCAGCAACCAAGGTGCGCCCGCTGATGCAGCGCATCTCTCGGAGAAACGTACGGCTGACCACATTCCCCAGCCATCTCCCTCTCAGGCGAGGAAGATGCATCGACGGAGCAGGGGCGCAGCCAAAGCCCCGCGCATCACCTCTAATGTGCCACAAAAAGTCTCTGTCTTTGACAGACTCACTCACTGTAATGGCGAGAAGAATTTGGATGCTGAGTACTATGCGCCCCAGCGGGCTAGTACAAAGAGATCCAAGGCGGCACGGGCCATGCGCCACAAGCGTGCTATGCCAGCAGCAGGCCAGAGGTACGTGCTCACAATCACGTGCGCTGTCGATGGCAAGCTGTACAAGGTCGACTCAGGTGCTTCGGCACCAAAGACGAGTCGATCTTTAAAGTCCTCATCTCACTTGGGCGCATCCACTGCGTGCATAACCAAGTCGAGTGCGGCAAATTCAGTGGTCTTGAACTCCCGCGCCTCCTCTGGTTGTACGTTCGAGGTCCGTTCAAGTCACTTCAAATGTTGTTGTTCCCCCACTACTGATCATGATGCCTGCTTGGTATTAGATCAGGGGGCGCAGCACTCACCTGTCCGCCCTAGCGTTTGGCCTTGCGATGCGCCTGAAGGGGGTGTGAAGGTAGCACTCTCTTCCAACGACCTGCATAATGTGATCACTCACAAGCGCCGGTCAGAAGAGTCGACCAACAAGCACGATGAGCCTCTCACGGGGCATACTTGTGCGGTGGTCACTATCAACTGCTGTGGCAAGATGGCAGTACCACCAAGGCAGTCAGTCTTCCAGCGACTACAGTCATCGATACTCCTCTGACATCGCCTTGGGAAGAAGGTGTCAATAGAAGAGGAGCCAAGAGTTGCTTCATGCAATGTGGTCTCCAACTCCTCATCTCTCCGGAAGGCGACCGGCAATTCCTCGTCCAAAAGCCAATCAAGGAGAACCAAGGCAGCAGTCTCGACCTCCGGGGTGTTCGAAGGCACTCGGTCAAAGAAGAAGTTCTTGGAGGAAGCTGGGGGTAGTCAGACCCTTGTTGAGCTTCCTTCCGAAGACGAAGATGTCCAAAGCACAGCTGCGGCGGATCTTCATCCTCGAGGCGAAGTCAGCCTCCCAGAAGCGCCTCGAAACGAAGATATCCCTCAGGACACAGCTGGGGGTAGAGACAAAGAGGCCCTTCAAGATGGAGTCGAGGACAATCAGGCCCTGGCAGATGCGCCCGTCGAGAATGACCTCCAGAATGTGACTAGGGGTGGCCAAGGTGAAACACCAGGAGAGGTGACTCCCCCACATGAAAGTGAGGCCGAGAGCGAAGCCTCAACCAATCCATCCACTCCTGGCCGTGTCAGGACAGTATACATGGCTGGGGATGATGCCGAGTCTGATGCGCCACCGCAGGACATTGTTCAGCGCATAGACTCATTAGAGGGAGGACTCAAAACCCTCTCTGCCTCTATGCAAGCACTGACTCAAGCAGTATTTGATATTCAGTCGGCCTTGACCAGAACACCTTCAATCGGTCCCGACCCAGGAGTTAATGGGGAGTCGAGTGTACCCCTTCAACGGGCACCCTCCGACACAGAAGCACCTCGGACATCGGAACCCTCAAACGCTCCGCTTCAGATAGTGCCACCTTTCCCGACTCCTAGCTCCACGGAGGATGTGGTCGAAATGATCAAGGACCTGCGGGAGCGCTTCGAGTCAAAAAACAGGCAAGAGGAGCGCCAGAAGATGGGCATTCCCCAGCCTTATCCCATCGAGTGGAACAAGATGGTTTATCCTCCAAAATATAAACCACAAACACTCACACCATACGATGGAAAGGACTCTTCGCGTCGATACCTGACATATTTCCAGTCACAAATGGGGCATCTTCCAAAGGAGGACGCGCTCCTCACCAGCATCTTTGTTGGGGCCCTAAAAGGGTGGCGTATGACTGGTACTGCAGCCTCCCCGACAATTCTATATCGTCCTTCGACGACTTGACGTGCCTCTTCCTCGATCGCTTCTACGATGGCGGGAAGGACATGACGATGGCATCTCTCATAGAGATACGCCAGAAGGAGAAAGAAACGGTTCGGGTGTTCATCGAACGCTTCCGACAAGCCTGCTTCAGGCTACCTCCAGGCATGCCAGAACATGAGCTCCTCTCCTCTTGCAGTATGAACATGCTGCCCGCAGTGAAGCTCTGGCTCAACTCTACTCCCCCTCCCGACTGGAGCTCCCTGATCATCGAAGCTGAAGCCGCAAAAAAGAAGGCGGCCAATGCACGTCTTCTGGGTGTCAGCTTCTCCGCCTTTGATGATAAGGGGAAAAGGTCAGCAGCCAACAACTCCGGGCGAGAAGCAAAGGGGAAACATGCATTGACTGTTAATGCCTCGAAGGGCGCATCTGCGCCTACTCAGAAGCCTCCACTGGCACCGAGACCTAAGGAGGTGTATTCATTTAATGATGAAGACACCCTGCAACTCTTCGAAATACTGAAGCAGGGTGACAAGATCAAGCTCTCGGACCCGAAGCGGTCCGATGAAGTTGGGAAAGTGGATAACCCGTGGTATTGTCACTACCATCGGTTTGTCGGACACCCGACCAAGGACTGCTACGTCCTCAAGAATTACATCCAGTGCATGATCAATGCCGATGTAATCTCCGTCGACTATGAAGAGAAGACGGTGTCAGCCAATGTGGTGTCACTTCAGTTCGGCACCTTGCCGCCGACCACCACATAAGATGGCGTCGTCCCCATCCCTAAGGCGACAATGGAGGTGGTGAACTTGCCACCTACCCGTGACAATGTGAGTGGACTCATCCCACTCACCATATCTCGAGGAGAGGTCCTCTGGGTTCACCCCGACCTCGTCTTTGAAGTAACTCAACCGGAGGTACGCTCTACCTTCAAATCAAAAGGCAGGAAGATCAAGTCTTGCCGCACGGTCTCTTCTTCAACGGAAGAGGCACTGCCAGTGCAGACGCGTGCACAACAGAACGCTCAGCCCGGCGAAGCGGCCGCCGAGGTAGTGCTTCCTGGCACAATCCCTGAGGAGGGCCCGTCTAAACTCTCAGCGGCCAATAAGCAGAAGCAGGTGGAGGCTCGTTTCGACAGACCTCTATGGAAGGAGAATGCTTCGGGGCTAGCCAAGCCCCACAACTTTGACATACTGGCACAACTGGCCAGTACTCTTGTGCGCTTATCTTTGTTTGAGCTCCTGCGTCTTTCCAAAGACTCCCGAGAAGCTCTCTGCGAAGCTCTGAAGGACGCTGAATCCTTTCTCAGTCAGGTCAAACAGCCTGAAGACCTCCTAACTACTTGTGCGTACTGTCATTGTGCGGAGGAAATTATCCCAAACATAACTTTCACCCAACAAGACATGCTGCTCAAGCACCACCGACATAACCGACCATTGTATTACACGGGGTACATCGGTTCAGTCAAGGTGAGCCGGATTCAGATCGATCCGGGGTCTTCCCTCAGCATCATCCCGAAGGCGCTGATGTCAAAACTGGGGATCCCAATGTACCGGCTGGCGCCCTCCAACACAACCATCAGTGGCTTCAACGCTAGCAAAAGTGAGCCACTGGGCAAGATTCGACTGAAGTGCCACATAGGCAACCTCAAAACTGAGGTGACTTGTTATATGGTGGATGCCGAGGTCAACTACAACATCCTGCTCGGCCGACCGTGGCTACATGAGTACATGGTGGTGCCTTCCACGCTCCACCAATGCATGAAATATGTATTACCAACGGCGTCATCCGGACGGAGTTCACAGACATCGATCCTTTCACAGGGATTGAGGCTTACTTCACCGATTCTGACTTGTACAAGCCATTTGACGAGGAGGAAGCCAACGATGCTGATGATGAGGCTGAGACGGCAACTGAGCCGGACACGGAGCCTGAGACGAATCCAGATGCCCCACTGAAGATCCGACTGAAGGGCAAACCACCCCAGAAGGTGCCTCCAATGAGCATCAAGCTATCCGGGAAAGCACCGACTCTTGAGGCTCCCCTGAAGATACGCCTCAAGGGAAAGCCGCCTCAAACATCGGCTCCCCTGGTAGCAAAATTACAGGGGAAGACACCACTCACAGGAGGCGCAGTTGAGGCACCTCTGAAGGTGCGTCTCAAGGGCAAGCCCCCGCAGTCATCCAAGATGCCAAAGAGGGCTCACATAACCCTCTCAGACCCTAAGATCAAAGCTGTGGTGGACTCTCCTGATCCAGCCCCAGTGCTTACAGACGAGGAGCTTGGCGAATATATCTCTGCTGATGTAGATGCACCCTCCTTAGACAATGTAATCCCGCAGGATAAAATCTCGTACTTCATCAATAATAGAGTGTCTTTTAATTATTCTTGTCTTCTACATTGGAATGCCATGTATACATTAGATCACGTTCTACGGTCGTTACAAACACAAATAACGACCGTCCATAATGTAAACCGAGTAGTCCCGTCTCAAGGAGTCTGTTTCATAAACCCTCCACGAAGCCGAGACGAAAGATCTGCCATTTTTGGCAAAGTCGAGCGTCATCAAGACCTCCCGCCACTCGAGCCTGAACCTGATACCGGCAGAGTACAAGTTTATCGGTATACGGATACAGCAAAGCACATCATCCAGAAGATGGGCTACGACCTGAAAAGCAACAAAGGCCTAAACTATGGCAAGGGTCGACCTCTCCCTCTCCAGTTTTCAACACCCAAAAGAAGGCCGCAAGACTACTACAACAAAACTCGACGGGGGATAGGCTATGTCACGCCGCCATCAACCCCAGAGAGCTCAGACGTAGAAGACGTAGAACATTCCCACTCGTCCGAAGCGTCGACTTGGGATTCTGATACCAGTATCGGATCAGTCTTCAGGAAAGTGCTGTCAGCTAACATGACGTCAGCACAACCTCAAAAAGGTGAAGACGAAGACCAAACGCCGGAACCCTTCGAAGAAGAACCCTGGGCTCAACGCCTAGGAGAGCAATGGGAGTCTTGTTTTGAGTTACGTGAACCTCCCACCGAAGACGAAGTCGAGCAGATCGACCTTGGGGACGGATCTTCTTCCAAACCCATCTTCGTCAGCAAAAGCCTAGAAGGAGAAGACCGAGAGGCTTTAATCCAGCTGGCTAAAGAGTATATCGACGTCTTTGCCTGGAGCTACGAAGACATGCCAGGACTCGATCCACAGATCGCAATGCATAGGATGAACATCTTACCTGATGCCAAACCTATCAAACAACAACAACGACGTTTCCGTCCGGACATCATGAATGCCATCGATCAGGAGGTGGACAAACTCTTGACTAGCAGCTTCATCCGTGAGGAACAACACCCAGATTGGGTAGCCAACGTCGTACCTGTCACCAAGAAGAACGGGAAGATACGAGTCTGTATCGACTTCAGGGACCTCAATTCTGCTTGCCCGAAGGACGAATTCCCGCTTCCGATCACCGATGTGATGATCGACAACACATGTGGTTTTGAACGCATGTCCTTCATGGATGGGTATTCAGGCTACAATCAAATCAAGATGTTCCCCGATGACGCGAAACACACGTCATTCAGGACTCCAAAGGGTGTTTTCTGCTACACAGTAATACCCTTCGGCTTGAAAAACGTCGGTGCAACATACCAACGAGCTATGAGCACCATCTTCCGTCAATATCTTCACAAAACAGTCGAATGCTATGTTAACGACATCGCAGTCAAGAGCCGCCTCAAAGGAGATCACCTACAGGATTTGAAGACAGTCTTCGATCTCATGCGGGCACATCAACTCAAAATGAACCCTGCTAAATCCTTCCTGGGGGTTTCTAGCGACAAATTCTTGGGCTTTGTCATTACGGCGAAAGGCATTCATGTTGATCCCGAGAAGACCTAAGCCATCCTCAACATGGACCCTCCGAAGAATCTTCGAGAACTTCGAGGCTTGCAGGGACGTCTGGCATACATCCGGAGGTTCATAGCAAACCTTTCCGGTAAATGTCAACCCTTCACTCAGCTCATGAAGAAGGGAGTCTCTTATGTCTGGACAGAGGAGTGCCAGAAGGCTTTCGACGACATCAAAGCCTACTTGACGAGCCCACCAGTCCTGGTGGCACCTGTCGCGGGCAAACCATTTCTTCTTTACGTCCGTTCCATGGATCATTCCCTTGGCGCTCTGCTGGCTCAAAACAGCGATACAGGCTATGAGCAAGCAATCTACTACCTCAGTCGAACGCTCATCGGGGCCGAACACCGGTACAACCCCGTTGAAAAGGAATGCTTGGCTTTGGTGTTTGCCATCCAGAAGACTCGTCATTATGTCTCGGGCCAGACAATTCATGTCATTTCCCGAGTCAATCCACTCAGAGTCCTCATGACGAAGCCAGGATCATTAAACTTCCGGCTAGCCACATGGGCGATTTTGCTAACACCATATAATATGGTGTTTGTCCCGCAAAAAGCTGTTAAAGGTCAAGCTCTGGCTGACTTTTTAGCTGCACACCCCATCCCAGAATCCTCAAAACTCTATGAAGACATCCCGGATGAGGTCCAAGAATCCAACGTCACCGAAAGAAGCTCCGTTTGGCGAATGTTTTTCGATGGCGCTTCGAGAACAGGCCCCAAAGGCCAAATCATCGCAGGAGTGGGGGTAGTCTTAGTCTCCCCCTGTAACGCCCCAGTTCCGGAATACGGGGACGTACACGGCCAGCTACACCGTATAAGGTACGAATACGCTATACGGTGATGACGGCTGTCCAGTCTGGTTGGGTATCCTAGCATGCAATCAATCTATGGCCTAAATCCGATCTCATATCCACAGGTAAATCACAATGAAACAATATCAAGAGAGAGAATCATATGGAAAGCAGGGAATACTCATAAGAAAATCAGGAATCTACAATACAGAATACTAATGTAGACAAGTATACCTTCCCACAGTTCCTAGCATGGTCTGGAACTGAAGCACACCCTCCAAGTCAAGTCTGGAAGATCCACCGGGTCGGTAGCAGAAAATCTGGGAACAATCCAGGGTTGGTCAGGCCAACCGTAGCAAGTACCAGAAAGGAAGGCTCAAGGACGGGCGAAGAAAACCAGCAGGATAAAATATGACAGGAAATAGCATCTAAAAGTAGTAAATAAAGTAAGGGATCGTGCGGTACCAACGCACGATAACAATCCACAAGTATAGTACTGCTAACACAATCACAACCTCCCTAGCATCCACTAATCCCTGCATTGCCAACTGGAATCAATAACAGCCGGCTAGCAGGCAACAAGCCAAACAACACAGAAGGACAAGCGGCCACACAATGCCTACGGCTTGCTATTATTAACTAACTAGGGTTATCACAGGCCTAAGTACTAACAAGATGCAATGAGACTTCAAAGTCCAGCTCCTGCTTGCTACTACCCGAATGGCCCCAGCAAAAGAAAAAAGATAGATATAGCAGGCACACTGCAGTAAGATACATGTGCCCTAAAGAAGTAGTGCCACACTCGACGGAGGGCTGGGAATGCGCTCATCTCGACGGATAGCAACAAATCCCTAGTATATATATAGATACATAGGGCCGGGGCCAGACAAGCAACAGGTCACTGGGAAGTCCCCATGAACTACATGATTAATCTAGTTATTAGCCTAGTCAGTTTCATTATGGATCCCTGACCGTGGTAACCAGGAATCCATGTCCTAGATATGATGCAAGACGAGACAGGTAGTTTGTACAAGCACAATCAGGAAAATCAACCACGGTGTCCAGACAAGGTCATACCTAGCAAATCAGGACTGGCTGTCGCAACAGCGGTCAAGAGTAAACATGTCATGTCAAGAGTACTAGTCAGGAGTGCACCACCACGGGCCACTATCAAGAATCAAGAGTATACATGCCAGGTTTACTGTCAAGTCCAGAGTGCTAGTCAGGAGTGCACCTCTACGGGCCACTATCAAGAATCAAGACAGGTCCAGGTCATCGTGTAACACCAGGAACAAGGTCAAACCTATCAGTCACAAGAAGTCACATGCCCAAATCATGACATGGATATCGAGTCGGGTACAAGATCACGATCTCTACTATAATAGCCTGTCAAGTACACATGGGAACCTACACCTCAAATCATCAAGTCGGTCCATCCACCAGATCAATCTAGCAAGAGTCTCCCATCCATGATGGAGTGAATATCACGTCAATAAAAACAACCACCAAGTACCAAGCTCATTCCCCTAACAATGCTAGGCCCTCTGACTCACAAGAATCCTCCAAGTCAATGATCACAAGCCACTAGAAAACAAGCCCCTCAACTACCAAGACACAGCAATCAACCAGGTTTCCCCAACTACCGGAATACACAAAGATACCAGGTTTTGGGCGTTTGGGAAGTCGAGTAAAAATCATATAATAATACCCTCGATATTCTCCTCGTTCCACGAAATATTCGAAATCACCAAAATCCAAGAATCCACATAGATCCACCAAGTCAATATCCCAAGATCGTACTCTCCATATTACTCAATCCTCAGTCATATCCACAAGTCACATCTCCCAATACATAGGACAACTGTCAGCTCTATCTGGCAGACGAGGACAACCCCTAGGATGAAGGGTCAGGGGACAAGAGTCCGGTAATAAATGCCGCCGGAAGTGGCAAGGATTATATGGACCGCTCTAGAGCAAATCCACAACCCTTAAACCAAACAAGGACCAGGGTTGCAGACCGTCTCCCGAGTGGAACCGCTCTCCTTACGCTATCCGACGGACAAGACATGTCAAGACGCTAGGCGACTAATCTAGTCGGGAGTCTACCTGGCAGGCAATGGGATCAGGTATACTATACCAAGACATGTACGAGCCCAGTCCAGCAAACCAAAGGAAGGGTTCTGCCCAATCCTTCGAACCAAATTCCCGATCGGGAATTCTGGAGAAATCCGGCAGAATCTCCTCTGTATTTTGGACGGGAGCTCCCAGCAAATTGGGGCTAAAACCACTCGGCGCAACCCGCCGCAGAATCACAGTCGCAGGCTCGCAGGCTGAGAACACTAAGTCTCAGCTACCAGTAGCACTACGATGCGTACTGGAAACAAGTCGATAGCCGAGAACACTAAGTCTCGGCCTCCAGCAGCACTACGATGCGTACTGGAAACCAATCGAACCCGAGACCACTAAGTCCCGGCTTCCAGCAGCGCTACAATGCGTACTGGGCGCCAAGCCAACATGCATAATATAAAACAACCGCCTCGCAGGGCGCACTACAACACATGTCCATAAATCTAACCCACGCACAATCAATCACAGCCTCAAGTAAGGTCAGCCAAAGCCGCTACCCGACCGCGAGTCGGACACGGGGCATATGGGGACAATCCATACATGTGAGTCGTGCTCGTGTCCTCGGAGGTGTGGATGACCCATCCGAGTTGTCCGATACGGTCTATCCCGGTATCGGGCCAAACTATCCTAAGTTATCATGGCAGTTCTACTGCTAAGCTACACTAAACATGATTATACATTTACAATAAATTAAATGCAATAAAATACAGGAGAGATGGCAAGAGCCGCCAATGAGCAAGGGATACTTGCCTAGAGGGCTCGGCTAGGTAAGCAAGTCTTCGGCAGTCGCGATCCAAGGTGGCACGCCAATCGAGATCCTCAAAACACACAATAAACAATCATTAGCACCAAACAATAAAATAATAGAATAAATCACAGGGGACGGCAGGAGGCTATACCGTGTGGGTCCCGCAAGCAGTGCAGGGATCTGGCACGGAAACCGAGGTACGTGGATCGATACGGACACGTAAACCGAGACGTGCACGTATATCGAGATGCGCACGAGAATCGAGATGGCACGAATATCGAGGCGAACAAGAAACCGAAACGTGCACGTAAACCGAGACGTGCACGTAAACCGAGAAATCACGAATATCGAAATGGTACACGAATCACATGGCACGCATATCGAGGCGAGCACGTAAATCGAGACAACCCAAGGTCCAAGAAGCACATAAATCGATTACGGTACACAAATCGAGGTGCGCACGCAAATCGATACGGTGCGGAGTCCAATGCGACACGCAAACTGAGACGGTACAAGGACCGATGTGGCACGCAAGTCGGAGCGAGCATGCAAACCGAGGCAACACAAGATACAATATGATACGCAAATCGATACGACACGCAAATCGGTGCGTGCACGTAAATCGAGGTGGCACGGGTCACGAGGTAGGCACAAAGGCCGAGACACGAAAGTCGAGGCGGTGCACAAATCGAGATGGCACGGTGCTCGAGGCGTCCCGCTGCCCAAGGCAGCACGTAGACCGAGGTACACGCAAAACGAGGCGACACGTACACCGAGGTGCACACAACCCGAAAATACGAGGAACGAGGAAGCGCACCAACCGAGGGTGCGCTGCCCGAGGTGACACGCTGCACAAGACAGCGCACTGCTCGAGGCAGCACGCTGCCCGAGGCGCGCCGATCGAGGGGCTCGCTCCCCGAGGAGCTCACAGCCCGAGAGGGGGAGGGAGAGAGGAGGCGGAGGAGTCCGACCAGGGTCGGGTCGGACCACCGGCGGAGAGGACAGAGAGAGAGGAGGCGGAGCTTACCAAGGGGCTCGGCCAGGGGCAGGCCGGAGACGAGGGGGAGCCCGCGACGGAGCTGACCGGAGCTGGAGGAAGCCGGGGAGAGGGGCTCGGGGCGATTCTGCGTCGGGGATGGCCGGAGTGGCGGTGGCGCCGGAAGTGGAGGCCAACGGAGGAGGGGCCAGTGGAGATGACGGCGAGGGGGCTCGCGGCGGAGGGGCCGGAGCTCGAGGAGAGGGAGAGGAGCCAGGGGTGGCGGCTGTCGGCGGAGAGGGAGGCCGGAGAAGACGACGAGGAGGGTGGTGGAGACGACGATGATGATGGGGGGGTGGCAGTGGTGGTCGCGGCGGAGCCGGCCAGGCGGGCCGCGCAGGCGAGAAAGAGGTCGAGGAGAGGAGGACGAGGGGGCGAGGGATCTGGGAGAGGAGAGAGAGGCAGATCGAGAGTGAGGGGGAGGGCTGGTCTCCTGTGGGAGAGGAGAGAGAGGCAGTGAGCGAGAGAGAGGGAGAGAGGAGACTAGATATTTTGGGAGGGGGATATTATTAGAATAACAAAATAATAATAGTAGCAATAATAATAATAGGGTAAATTTTACCTCAAATAAAATAATAAAAATTTCAAAAATTCCCCAAAATTAAAAATCCTCCAATTACAGCAAAATACGTATTTTAAAATAGGAATATCACATCCTACCCACCTTACAAAAATTTCGTCCTCGAAATTTCAAAATTATAAAAGTAGGGTTTTTAAAACTAGTACATATACATATCATGAAAACTCTACCCACCTTACAGAAATCAAGTAATACAATCAAGAAATGAACAAATCCTCAATATGAAAACCTCAAAAGCATAACTTCTAGCTACACAAATCAACTCGGAAAGTAAATCCAAAACACATGGAATTTCTTTAATCAAAAATCTCGCATGCATGAAATAACTCCATAAATCAAAACAAGTACAAGCACCGAAAACAATACCAAAACCTAAAATCCCCACTACACGGAAATCAACAAAATCATAAAATAAAGGATACTTGTCTCAACCGACGACCGTAGTTTCCGAATATCCGAAAAAGTGTGTCATGATCATCCCTGCCACGCCATCCGGAATGGCTGCAAAAGATGCACCAGGGCACTATAATCGAGCGGCTGCAACTTTCGTTACCTCGCCGTCAATGTATACTAGGGTCATCCAGTCACTCTTGACAAATACCCAAAATAAATCAAATCTACAACTCAAATGTCCAAGTCACTAATATCAGAAAATATCTAACCAATATAACATAATAATTCTACAAAATAATAACTCATAATCCATGTCAAATTGTAATATGCATCCAAAAACAGCTTCACTAATAATCACAAGATAGTTCTCTAGGAAACTCCAAATCCAGAAATCTATGCCAAAACATATTCTATAGAGAATATATGTATATAATCCAAAATAATATCTGAAGGAAACAATCATGATTGTGGAATTGTCCGAAATCAAGGGAGCTGAAATGATACAAGAAAATCTACTGGATACTCCACAAATGCTGAAACATCCCATCTCAGAGTCCTGGTGAAATCTTCATTCTGCAGCGATCAAGCCAACGCTCGAAGAGGGCGATAATAAGACTAAGTCAACACAAAGTCAACGCACGAAAGGAATAACAGGAAATCAAACAAGGCGAAACACCGGTAGAGAGTCCAGAACCCAAGATAAATAATATAGTAACCCAAAGATAAGACCAGACATCGTCTTACCTGATAAAGTGATCGACATGACCAACTACAGGACCATGCCTCTCAAAACAAGGAATAATGGTAGATGACAACGAATAAGACAGGACAATGCAAGATAGGTCCAGGTAGAGATGGGGACCAGTACACAAGTTCAAGGGAGCGAAGGACAAGTGTAACAAGTGGGAATACCAAGAAATAGTGGAATGAGATCAGTAATCATGTGATACCCAACAAAATCTCAAAACGAGACCTGCATGGGCCACCACTAAAACCATGTAACGCCCCAGTTCCGAAATACGGGGACGTACACGGCCAGCTACACCGTATAAGGTACGAATACGCTATACGGTGATGACGGCTGTCCAGTCTGGTTGGGTATCCTAGCATGCAATCAATCTATGGCCTAAATCCGATCTCATATCCACAGGTAAATCACAATGAAACAATATCAAGAGAGAGAATCATATGGAAAGCAGGGAATACTCATAAGAAAATCAGGAATCTACAATACAGAATACTAATGTAGACAAGTATACCTTCCCACAGTTCCTAGCATGGTCTGGAACTGAAGCACACCCTCCAAGTCAAGTCTGGAAGATCCACCGGGTCGGTAGCAGAAAATCTGGGAACAATCCAGGGTTGGTCAGGCCAACCGTAGCAAGTACCAGAAAGGAAGGCTCAAGGACGGGCGAAGAAAACCAGCAGGATAAAATATGACAGGAAATAGCATCTAAAAGTAGTAAATAAAGTAAGGGATCGTGCGGTACCAACGCACGATAACAATCCACAAGTATAGTACTGCTAACACAATCACAACCTCCCTAGCATCCACTAATCCCTGCATTGCCAACTGGAATCAATAACAGCCGGCTAGCAGGCAACAAGCCAAACAACACAGAAGGACAAGCGGCCACACAATGCCTACGGCTTGCTATTATTAACTAACTAGGGTTATCACAGGCCTAAGTACTAACAAGATGCAATGAGACTTCAAAGTCCAGCTCCTGCTTGCTACTACCCGAATGGCCCCAGCAAAAGAAAAAAGATAGATATAGCAGGCACACTGCAGTAAGATACATGTGCCCTAAAGAAGTAGTGCCACACTCGACGGAGGGCTGGGAATGCGCTCATCTCGACGGATAGCAACAAATCCCTAGTATATATATAGATACATAGGGCCGGGGCCAGACAAGCAACATGTCACTGGGAAGTCCCCATGAACTACATGATTAATCTAGTTATTAGCCTAGTCAGTTTTATTATGGATCCCTGACCGTGGTAACCAGGAATCCATGTCCTAGATATGATGCAAGACGAGACAGGTAGTTTGTACAAGCACAATCAGAAAAATCAACCACGGTGTCCAGACAAGGTCATACCTAGCAAATCAGGACTGGCTGTCGCAACAGCGGTCAAGAGTAAACATGTCATGTCAAGAGTACTAGTCAGGAGTGCGCCACCACGGGCCACTATCAAGAATCAAGAGTATACATGCCAGGTTTACTGTCAAGTCCAGAGTGCTAGTCAGGAGTGCACCTCTACGGGCCACTATCAAGAATCAAGACAGGTCCAGGTCATCGTGTAACACCAGGAACAAGGTCAAACCTATCAGTCACAAGAAGTCACATGCCCAAATCGTGACATGGATATCGAGTCGGGTACAAGATCACGATCTCTACTATAATAGCCTGTCAAGTACACATGGGAACCTACACCTCAAATCATCAAGTCGGTCCATCCACCAGATCAATCTAGCAAGAGTCTTCCATCCATGATGGAGTGAATATCACGTCAATAAAAACAACCACCAAGTACCAAGCTCATTCCCCTAACAATGCTAGGCCCTCTGACTCACAAGAATCCTCCAAGTCAATGATCACAAGCCACTAGAAAACAAGCCCCTCAACTACCAAGACACAGCAATCAACCAGGTTTCCCCAACTACCGGAATACACAAAGATACCAGGTTTTGGGCGTTTGGGAAGTCGAGTAAAAATCATATAATAATACCCTCGATATTCTCCTCGTTCCACGAAATATTCGAAATCACCAAAATCCAAGAATCCACATAGATCCACCAAGTCAATATCCCAAGATCGTACTCTCCATATTACTCAATCCTCAGTCATATCCACAAGTCACATCTCCCAATACATAGGACAACTGTCAGCTCTATCTGGCAGACGAGGACAACCCCTAGGATGAAGGGTCAGGGGACAAGAGTCCGATAATAAATGCCGCCGGAAGTGGCAAGGATTACATGGACCGCTCTGGAGCAAATCCACAACCCTTAAACCAAACAAGGACCAGGGTTGCAGACCGTCTCCCGAGTGGAACCGCTCTCCTTACGCTATCCGACGGACAAGACATGTCAAGACGCTAGGCGACTAATCTAGTCGGGAGTCTACCTGGCAGGCAATGGGATCAGGTATACTATACCAAGACATGTACGAGCCCAGTCCAGCAAACCAAAGGAAGGGTTCTGCCCAATCCTTCGAACCAAATTCCCGATCGGGAATTCTGGAGAAATCCGGCAGAATCTCCTCTGTATTTTGGACGGGAGCTCCCAGCAAATTGGGGCTAAAACCACTCGGCGCAACCCGCCGCAGAATCACAGTCGCAGGCTCGCAGGCTGAGAACACTAAGTCTCAGCTACCAGTAGCACTACGATGCGTACTGGAAACAAGTCGATAGCCGAGAACACTAAGTCTCGGCCTCCAGCAGCACTACGATGCGTACTGGAAACCAATCGAACCCGAGACCACTAAGTCCCGGCTTCCAGCAGCGCTACAATGCGTACTGGGCGCCAAGCCAACATGCATAATATAAAACAACCGCCTCGCAGGGCGCACTACAACACATGTCCATAAATCTAACCCACGCACAATCAATCACAGCCTCAAGTAAGGTCAGCCAAAGCCGCTACCCGACCGCGAGTCGGACACGGGGAATATGGGGACAATCCATACATGTGAGTCGTGCTCGTGTCCTCGGAGGTGTGGATGACCCATCCGAGTTGTCCGATACGGTCTATCCCGGTATCGGGCCAAACTATCCTAAGTTATCATGGCAGTTCTACTGCTAAGCTACACTAAACATGATTATACATTTACAATAAATTAAATGTAATAAAATACAGGAGAGATGGCAAGAGCCGCCAATGAGCAAGGGATACTTGCCTAGAGGGCTCGGCTAGGTAAGCAAGTCTTCGGCAGTCGCGATCCAAGGTGGCACGCCAATCGAGATCCTCAGAACACACAATAAACAATCATTAGCACCAAACAATAAAATAATAGAATAAATCACAGGGGACGGCAGGAGGCTATACCGTGTGGGTCCCGCAAGCAGTGCAGGGATCTGGCACGGAAACCGAGGTACGCGGATCGATACGGACACGTAAACCGAGACGTGCACGTATATCGAGATACGCACGAGAATCGAGATGGCACGAATATCGAGGCGAACAAGAAACCGAAACGTGCACGTAAACCGAGACGTGCACGTAAATCGAGAAATCACGAATATCGAAATGGTACACGAATCACATGGCACATATATCGAGGCGAGCACGTAAATCGAGACAACCCAAGGTCCAAGAAGCACGTAAATCGATTACGGTACACAAATTGAGGTGCGCACGCAAATCGATACGGTGCGGAGTCCAATGCGACACGCAAACTGAGACGGTACAAGGACCGATGTGGCACGCAAGTCGGAGCGAGCACGCAAACCGAGGCAACACAAGATACAATATGATACGCAAATCGATACGACACGCAAATCGGTGCGTGCACGTAAATCGAGGTGGCACGGGTCACGAGGTAGGCACAAAGGCCGAGACACGAAAGTCGAGGCGGTGCACAAATCGAGATGGCACGGTGCTCGAGGCGTCCCGCTGCCCAAGGCAGCACGTAGACCGAGGTACACGCAAAACGAGGCGACACGTACACCGAGGTGCACACAACCCGAAAATACGAGGAACGAGGAAGCGCACCAACCGAGGGTGCGCTGCCCGAGGTGACACGCTGCACAAGGCAGCGCACTGCTCGAGGCAGCACGCTGCCCGAGGCGCGCCGATCGAGGGGCTCGCTCCCCGAGGAGCTCACAGCCCGAGAGGGGGAGGGAGAGAGGAGGCGGAGGAGTCCGACCAGGGTCGGGTCGGACCACCGGCGGAGAGGACAGAGAGAGAGGAGGCGGAGCTTACCAAGGGGCTCGGCCAGGGGCAGGCCGGAGACGAGGGGGAGCCCGCGACGGAGCTGACTGGAGCTGGAGGAAGCCGGGGAGAGGGGCTCGGGGCGATTCTGCGTCGGAGATGGCCGGAGTGGCGGTGGCGCCGGAAGTGGAGGCCAACGGAGGAGGGGCCAGTGGAGATGACGGCGAGGGGGCTCGCGGCGGAGGGGCCGGAGCTCGAGGAGAGGGAGAGGAGCCAGGGGTGGCGGCTGTCGGCGGAGAGGGAGGCCGGAGAAGACGACGAGGAGGGTGGTGGAGACGACGATGATGATGGGGGGGGTGGCAGTGGTGGTCGCGGCGGAGCCGGCCAGGCGGGCCGCGCAGGCGAGAAAGAGGTCGAGGAGAGGAGGACGAGGGGGCGAGGGATCTGGGAGAGGAGAGAGAGGCAGATCGAGAGTGAGGGGGAGGGCTGGTCTCCTGTGGGAGAGGAGAGAGAGGCAGTGAGCGAGAGAGAGGGAGAGAGGAGACTAGATATTTTGGGAGGGGGATATTATTAGAATAACAAAATAATAATAGTAGCAATAATAATAATAGGGTAAATTTTACCTCAAATAAAATAATAAAAATTTCAAAAATTCCCCAAAATTAAAAATCCTCCAATTACAGCAAAATACGTATTTTAAAATAGGAATATTACACCCCCGATCAGCTGGTCATCCAGCGTACTTACTCCCTTTCGAAGCCGTGCTCCAACAATGTTGTCGAGTACAACGCACTCGTCATGGGACTCCAACTCGCACAACAGCTGGGGGTGGACCATCTGGAAGCCTACGGTGACTCAAAACTTGTCGTGAACCAGATTCGAGGGCAGTACGAGGTTCGCCATGAAGATCTGATCCCTTACCATGAAGTTGCATTGAACATCATTTCAACCTTCACCGGGTTCTTCATCGAACACGTGCCTCGTCTACAAAACTTGGAGGCTGACGCTCTGGCTGGCCTCGTAGCCTCATTGGCAGCGCCCTTTGGGACTCAACACTATGTCACGGTAACAGGCCGAGATTTGATTTGTCCCAGAATCAACCTGTGCTTGCAAGTGGCCCACGCCATGCCGACGAACACTGGTGTTCATGTCCGAGACTGGAGGTTCCCGTTCATCGACTTTGCTGTCTACGAAATTCTTCTAAAGGACCCGAAGGAAGCCGTCTCAGTCAGGAGACGTTCTCTTCGATTCTACTACGACACAGCTACTAAAACGCTGTACCGACGTTCCTTCGATGGGCTCCTCCTTCGATGCCTGTCCAACGAAGAAGCAGCCGAAGCTCTCCGAGAAGCTCATGACGGAACTTGCGGAGCTCATCAACCCGGTCCTAAGTTGCAGGATCGACTGCGACGTATGGGCTACTACTGGCCAACCATGGCTACCGACGCTGTTGAATATGCTAAGAAGTGTCACGCATGCCAACTTCATGCTGACTTCATACATACACCGTCTGAACCACTACATCCTACAGTCGCCTCCTGGCCCTTCGAAGCCTGGGGCATGGATATTGTGGGACCTATCATCCCTCCTTCATCAAGAGGACACCGCTTCATCCTGGCCATCACCGATTACTTCTCCAAATGGGCAGAAGCAGTCCCACTGGCGGAAGTAAAGAGCTCCAGGGTGGTCAGCTTTATCAAACACCATGTCATTTACCGTTTTGGAGTACCCCGGCGGATCATTTATGACAACGGTCCTCAGTTTATCAGCCACATTTTTAGCAGGTTCTGTGACAAGAACCGCATTCAAAATGTGGCATCCACCGCCTATAATCCGGCAGCAAACGGGTTAGCAGAGGCGTTCAACAAAACCATCGTCAGGCTACTCAAAAAGGTCGTGTCATCCAATAAACGCGACTGGGATGAAAAGCTTGGCGAATGCCTTTGGGCCTACCGCACAACGGTACAGACCCCGACAGGCAACACACCATTCTCTCTGGTCTACGGGAGTAAAGCGGTACTGCCTCTCGAAATCCAGATACCCTCACTCCGCGTGGTAATAACAAACAAACTCACAGAAGAGGACAATCAACGTCGTCGTCTGCGGGAACTGGAGGCACTCGATGAGAAGCGTCTCCTAGCTCAACAACGCATCGAACTCTACCAAGCCCGTATATCACATGCTTTCAACAAGAAGGTCAAACAGAGGACTTTCTAAGTTGGTGACCTGGTTCTGGCAGTCAGGAGGCCGATGGTGTTAACTCACAAGACACCAGGAAAGTTCGAGCCTAAGTGGGAAGGATCTTTCATCATAGAGACGGTATACTCAAACGGTGCTTACCGCCTCGCCAAACCCAATGGAGACTTGTTTATGATGCCCATCAACGGCAAGTTCCTAAAGAAGTACTATTCTTGACATCCTTCAGACATGTACTTTCCCAAGGGGATCTGTGGGCCCAATCATCAGGATTCACAAACAATCTCCTTCCACAAACTCATTCGCTTCGGGAACCCAGCTGTTCCGTAGCTTCCTTCAGTAGAAAGACAACCACGTCCACATTACCTCTGAGTTGTTCCTCTACACCCTACAAAGCGGACTCTTACGCTACGTAAGTCGACGCTACCCTTCATGTTTACCACGTCCACATTACCTCTGAGTAAACATCTTGTACAAACATCCCCTGCGTTGTCGTACATTGATCGCCGAACTTCCACGTCCACATCACCTCTGAGTTGTTCAGCGTATCCCCCCGGATCATTCCTACCACGTCCATCACACCTCTGAGTAGAATAATTCTATCATTTGGACCCAATGATTGCCATGTCCACATCACCTCTGAGCAAACATGTTGGTTCCTTCAAACTTATTATCTGTGCCTAAAACCAAGGTGCGCAAAAGATAATAGGTCCACACAAATCATCAAGTTCATAATAACAAAAATAAACACATCACGAAAAGTTGCGTACTTCTTTATTTTCTGAAATAGAGAGTACAAAATGCTACATTATCCCTCAGCAAAGGGTTGCAAAAGAGCATAAAAAAAAGAAAAACTACAGTCCCTGAACCTCCCCAGGGTGGGCTGAGAGCTCCCTGACTCGAAGCCTTAGGTCGGCTGTACGGGCCTCCACAGTCGCCAGGACTCGTCGCTCAGCTTCTTGACGCATCAATTCAACAGCCCCAGCAGAAGTATTGCTTTCATGCTTCGCATCAAGCTGTTGTCGCTGCTGCGCCAAGGCAAGAGTCCACTGTGTAAAGGTCGCTTCTTCCTTCTGGAATGCTGCGTGTTCAGCCCGGACACGCTCGGCGTCTAACTGGAGTCGGGCCCATTGGTCTTCAAGGCGGCGCATCTGGGTGTCGATCTCCACGATATTAGCATCCAATGCAGCTCGAGTTTCCACCTTCATCTTCATGGACTGAGACAACTGCTCTACCGCAGCCTCAGTCTCAGCCACCTCGTGCTCCCAAAGGCCTACAGTGGCCTGGTATGAAGACTCAATCTCGGCAATCAGCTTCCCCTTCTCCGCATCTATCAGGACGGAGAGGCCGTTTCGCTGGATGCGCTGAAGTTCTGCAAGCCGCTCGTCCAGCTCGATCACCGAAGCCTCCAGAATTTCGGCCATATGGTCGTGGCCTTGGTGAATGCGGATCAGCTCGATACAGGGCATTGCCAAAGTTCTTGCCGTTGCAAAGCTCCCATTGGCATCCATCACAGCATATACACCCTTCTGCAGCATTTTGTATACCCCCTCGATGAGGAATTTCACATACTCGTCTGCATCCGCCAGGACCTGCGGCATCATAGCAGGAGTTGGAGGAGCTACAGCAGTTTGTGGACCGGAAGAAGATCTGCCAACCTCAACCTGCGAGGCTTGAACCTCAGTATCAATGAGCTCTTCATCAACGGGGGCTGGACTGCTAGCCCGAGGAGCCGAAGGAACAGAGGAAGCCCGCGCAGGCGTCGAAATAGTACCCCAAGTAGGAGGGGCAACAGAGGGTTCCACACCCTCGCCCTTCTCAAGCCCGGAGGAACCACTGACGTCAACGGCCACCTCTTCTACCCCCAACGTCCTATCGACAGCTGGTACTTCCCTTGGCAGAATGGGGAGATTATCACTCGTCTCTTGACCCGCCTCAGCGGTTGTGACCGGCAGACGGGTCTCGTCATCAAGCCCCTCCACTGGGACAGAATCTGTCGCTACCTCCTGATCGGTAGCCGCCTCAACTACCACGGTTGAAGCCGGGGTAGGACTCGGCAATGATCCAGCCGACCTCCCCTCATCATGATAAGGAGGGGAATCAACCCTCTCCTCTGCCTCAACCATATCTGTTGCCCCCGCAACAGACTCTTGCAGCCCTGGAGCAACGTCATCCGAAGGCGACGAACTCCAATCTACCTCATCATCAGGATGCCTCGAGTCCGTAGGACCCTCAACGTCCTCTACGACAGACTCTACCTTTTCGAAAGTTGTTGCAACCTCAAAGACAGGAGATACTAAAACCTCCGCAGGCACGTCTTCGGGGTCCTCATCCACGGGAGACATTATCATCGGTGGGATGCGCTCATCAGAAGAGGCTGCCACCTCCTTCGGCTTATTGGCACCCGGTTTTGAAATACGGGACTTCTTCTTCGACTGCAAGAAAAAAAAAGCATAAGTCACCTCAATGACAAAATGAATTAGAATTACGAAGCACTCCTTACCTCAGCTGGAGCTGATCCCGTTGGCACTACGGGTGGCACTTCCGTAACCTTTGCAGTCGACGTCTTTCTCGACCTCTTCGGTACAGAAGAACCAGCTTCCGTGTCAGCCCGCCTCTTCCCAACAGACGGATCTCTCACTGACGTTGCAGCAGCAGCCCAATATCCCGCCAAATCTGGTGGACGATATGATCGGGCTACCCTCAACATATTCGCCGTGGCCTCCAACTGAGTTCCAATAATGAAACTAGTCTCTCTGTCATAACCAGGAGACGCAGCGTTCATAATGCAATACAGCTTGGCGGCCGGATATAGGATCTGCGGCCGAGGGTTACGGACCGGCGTGGTAAAACTAACGCTAGTGCATCCAGCGTTATAATACTGCCAGCCCCGGGCTCCGTCCAGCAAACTTCCGACGAAGCCTAGACTGCTACTGGGATTCCGCAACATCAGCTGAGTATAGCCAAATTGACGAGCAAATCGGCTTGGCAGATATGGCTCCAGATAACATTTATTCTGGTTGCGGTAGACCAGGTGAGAAGGCCGGATACTTTGCAACCAACGAAAACTCCATTTCGGCAAAGTGACTGCATCTTCGCCAGAGTCAACTAAATCTTGGTCGGCCTCAAAATCTTTGAAAATTGGGCCAACCTTGACAATTTCCCACCCCTGAAGGTAGGACAAGACTCTCCTGCAAACTGGGACGCCGGTGTATGACCACTTCCTCTTGTAGAAGCGGCGGATGAAGGCATCCCCTTCAACATGATCCTCCTCCGGACCGGGACTCATCACATTCGGATGATGCAAAATCAGCCATCCCATAAGATAATGGAAAGACAATTCGGCCCGGGGAAAGTTGTCATTATTTCCTTTCTCATGGATCACGTCATCAGCAAAAGACCTCAAACCGCGCAACAGGTTGCACACCATCGCGGGGAGGAGAGCTAAGGGTCGTCCAAAAGCCAACTTCACAGCAGGCAAAATAAGATTCCAATGTACCCGTTCCACGACACCGGATCCACCTGCAAACACGCAATCCCGGAGCCATATCATCAAATAGGCTGTCAATACTGCCTTAGATGACATCCGGTGCCCACAGTGCTAGAAGCAGCTATAGGCATCCTTGCCGCTCTCATCCGAACGTAGAGTCCTCTCTTCCAGTCGACTTATTTCAGAAGTCACCTCCGTGGGCTTCAGTCCCTGCGGAGTCACAAATCGGATCCTCGAAGGATCCGCTAAATCCTGCTTAAAGACATAGTCCCTCCAAGCAGTTACATGAGGTTGGGTCTTGCCCCTATCCCTCCGGTGCATCAGATAATGGTGGCTCGTCACCTCTTTGAACACAGCCATCATCTCCGGGTTCTTATCCTCCAGAACCTGGATCTCCTCATTTGACGGGAAATACTCCTCGTACGGCTCTGAGCCCCAAGGAAGCTTAGACACCTCGTGCATCTCATGGAGAGCCAACCCTAGCTCTCCCACCGGAGTAAAAAAGCTGCCAGTATGGGCGTTGAATAATTCCAAGAGCGCAAGGAACATAGGCTTATTGAGATCCACGCCTGCCTGCGTAGCCCGAATAGCGGCTGTCAGCCCGATCTCCTTAAGCTCAACTTTGAACCTTGAAAGCACCCAAGTGGTCAACTCGTCCTACCTCGGAATATAGTGACACCAACCCTCGACTCTAAAGCCACCTGTCGGGTACGTGACCTTCGCTGTCAACATCCGATTTGCAAAGGTCGGGGCACTGAAGGGAAATGTGTCATTTGGAACTTCACTGTAGAGGCTCCCGGGACGCAAGGCTCGGTAACTGAACGAGGAACCGGCTCGTGAAGCAGCCAAAGTATCTCGCTGGTTCGAGGTGGCATCGATCGAAAGGGTACCTCCCAAGGCCCCTCCTTGAGAAGGAGTAAGTTCCCAACCCATCATTCTCTTCGGAGCCAGACGATAAAAAGCCGTCAGCGGCAACTGGCGGTCAACCTGTCTCATGTATAGAACCATGCCTTTGGCAGTGAAGAACCAGTCTTCTTTGATCTTCATTATCTTTGCTTCAGAAGAGACTAGTCGGTCGCCAAACAGAAAGGCAGGTTTTAAGAAAGTCACATCTTCAGATTCGGCAGACTTCAGTTTACCACTCTCCATCATACTCTGGAGGAAAAGTGGCAACTGGTTCTGGATTTGCAGCATTCTCTCCCGGGGTTGGTTCTGTAAGATAGCATCCTTTGCAGGGTTGATAACCGCCTCATCAAAATCAACCCCCATTTGGCAAAGGGAAGCATCCAAGAGGACTTCGTTCAACAGAGGGATCGTCATCGACACTGGCACAACAAAAGTGAAAGTCAGGCAAAAAGACAAAAGTAGATTGACGCAGCGTCAGGGCATAAACCCATGCGCGTCAGCTTCAGCGCATCACCCATGCGCGTCGGCATTGGAGCTTCGGCGCATCAGCAGGGCATAAACCCATGTGCGTCAGCATGAGAGCTTCGGCGCATCATCAGGGCGTGAGCCCATGCGCATTAACGAAAGCTTCGGCGCATCATCAGGGTATAAAACCCATGCGCGTCAGTAAACCAAACCTCGGTGCATGATAAAGGCCTGAGCCTATGCACGTCGGCAGGATAAAACCTCAGCGTATCAAGGACATAAGCCCATATGCATCGGCAGCAGAAAGTTAGAGCACATTAGATAGCAAAAGTCGACACCCACCCGTCACCCCGGGGCGAATGTCGGCCGGAGTCGCAATGGTGGCAGGAGCATCCTCATCGACGAACTCTGTCGGCTCCTTCTCCTTCCCCTTTCCTTTGCCGGCACCGCCGCGAGGAGTCTTGGGAGCCATTCTAACATAGAGGAAGAAGTTAGGGTTTTGAAGAAAGAACTCTAAAGGAGGCAAAGACACAGAGTAGAAGAACTCTCTCTCTCCACCTCTCACCTATTTATAGGACGTGGTCGCACGCGTGAACCGATGACGAGTAATCTCAGTCGTCGCCTCGGGTCTTGTGAAGATAACAGCAGATAAAACCAAAAGATCATCATTAATCTTTTCGGTTACCGAGGCATTATCAAATTCATTAATTGAGAAGAGCATACGGCTGAACAGGCATGCGCCCCAACAGTCATGCGCCCTGATCGCCATGCTTCTTATTCAAAGTATTCCAAAACTTATTCAAAAGTTTTGAAAACTTTAAAGGGGGTCTTGTAGAAGCATAGAATTTCACAACCAGAAAGACCATGCGCCAGACACTACATGCGCCAGGACTCGCACAGAACACTTCACAGCAAAGTCAATAAGTATAGACATTTGAAGAAGGACTTTTCATTTTATATATAAAAGTCTAGAAAAGATTGTACAAAGGAGAATTTCTACAAAGGAAATATCCTAAGTCTACAGCCAGCGGCCACCATGCGCCTTCAGATAGGCGCAGCGGCCACCATGCGCCTTCAGATAGGCGCAGCGGCCACCATGCGTCTCCAGATAGGCGCAGCAGTCACTATGCGCCCCCATCTAGGCGCATCCTGCCATCTCTTCAGCAGCTCAGTTATGTGCATCCCTTCAGCAGCCCAGTTATGTGCCACTCTTCCAACCAGGCTCACCTGGCCGAGCAGGAGTGTGCCGCTCTTCCAGCCAGGCTCACCTGATAAATGCTTCGATACACAAAGCATTTAACCCTCTGGCTGGAACCAAGGAAGAGAAGAGCACCGCAAATCTGTGGCCAGGGGAGGCTTCGAAAGAGCCTCCAAAGACCAAGGAAGATCGTGATCGAAATCACGGCGAAAGGCAGCTTTCAACACAATCAGAGCGGGCGACACCCACTTTGAAGGAAGAGAGAGCCTAGCACCGCCATTCCGATCTACGGCTCTTCCGGAACAACGGAGACAAGGCCCGAGCATCCCCATCTTTGGATGCAACAGGCACCTTCTGCCTGCCTCAGAAGCCCTCGACTCCGCCTTTTGGATGTAACAGTCACCTTCAAGAGCATCAATGACAACATGGCGTCTCATCTTCACCCTCGGGAGCACTTCGTCAACAGAATGCACCCGAGAACCTGAGTTCATATTGGAAAGTCGTGAGGGAATGAGAGGCCAACCATCTCTCCATGCTACTATTTATAGGCCGGACAGATCAAACCCATGCGCCAAGTGGATGGCTCTCCGGATTCCGTGCAATGAACTCACATTAAATGGATGAACCAGACGTCTCGACTTCAGCCAAGCGGCTATTAAAAGCACTCGAGAAGCGAAACAGCCGCATCATCAAAGACGTGTCGGATACGCCGGCTGGTCAGCGTATCACACCTCTCAAACAGATGCGCCCTGTACCGAGCACATCAAAAGGGATGCA
Organism: Iris pallida; assembly: GCA_029216955.1. NCBI lineage: Eukaryota > Viridiplantae > Streptophyta > Magnoliopsida > Asparagales > Iridaceae > Iris > Iris pallida. Next base: position 73,744 of record JANAVB010032570.1, read on the forward strand.
CCCCCATACGCCTAGTGGAACGACAACCGACGCGCCCACTTAGCTGTCTATCGAATGTCACCAACATTAAATGCTGAACTGACAGAGTTGGCAGCACGCCTTCCCAAGTCTGAACGGCTGACAGCTTTTACAGAAAATGAAGCGTCCACAACGTCAGCATCATCATGACTCTATCCCGACGGCTACTGCCACGTGGCCACTTGACCACCCGCATGCGCCTCCGCGGCCATACGCCCAAACCTGCATGCGCCTCGAAAGCCATGCGCCTCAGACCCTTCACTGATCCCTAAAGACAGAAGAAGAGTCTCCAGTTGAAGCTTTGCATGTGCCTCAAAAGCCATGCGCCCCAGACTGATCTCTGATCCCGAAAGACAGAAGAAAAGTCGCTCGCATGCGTCTCAAAAGCCATGCGCCCAGAACGACTCGTGACTCCTAAAGGTCATGAGCCAAAATCTCATCATGCGCCCAATCCAAGGCGCATCCCACCAAATCATCCCCCCACCAAATCAGAGATCTCCGAGCCATGGGTCGACGACACGTGTCCTTTGACTCAACTCATCCAAGATCTCAGCAACAGAAAGATCTTCTCCTCTGCTACGTGTCGGCTTACAACAGCAGTATGAAGAATTCAACCTCGCGAGTAGGGTGCATCATCCATGCGCCTCCATCAGCAACCTCCACGTGGCGTCCCCACGCACCGGCACATCCTACATATACACGCATGGGCAGCCAACCTGTCCAGCTATAAATGGAGGAATCATCCCCTCCTTACACACACACAGAGAGACATACATACGAACAATCCAGACAGAGATCATCAGAGAGGCAGATACAGACACTCAACGTCTTCCTCCTCTCAGCCAGCTCCAGCACCCAGAGCAATCTACACCTTCAGAGAACCGATAACCGTCGTCAGCCCGTCAACGGAGTCAACGCATTACCACTCGCTCTATTGGCACTTAGGACCCAGATTAAACAAAAGTGTACTCCTAGGACTACATCTAAGTCCTATATTATAATACTGTTCTGTTTGTATTAAGATTTGCAATCAAACGATTTTAATGGCAAACAGGCCGCATACCCATCGACCGTCCGTCCCATCTGCTTCAAATTGGTGAACTTGGTTTGTAGATCGTACCGAGCCACCGCATCGAAGTACTTCGTCTGGAATCTCTCTCTGAATACGACCCATGAGATAGGGGCCACTAATCCCACGGTCTGCGCTGCCCACCAGCTGCGAGCAAGATCTAGTAACTGCAGGTGCACCACGGCCACATTCTCGTCTTCTGGGGTCCTAGCTGCTTCTAGAATCACTTCGGTGTCCTGAAGCCACGCGTCAGCAACGATAGTATCTTCACTGCCATCGAAGAAGGAAGGGTTCAGGCGCTTGAAGCTGTTCGCTGTACTGTTCCTATGACGACCACCTCTGTTCATAGCATCTTCCACTGCCTGGTGCAAGGCATCTCCTCTACGATCTTGAGAAGCTAACAATGATCTGATGAGACCTACCAAAGTGCCATCATCGGGCTCTGTAGGCTGGACGGGCTGAACTGGTGGCTCGGGATCCCCGGTAGACATGACTCGGAAGGCTGCTCCTGAGTACTGGACCTGATCTTCTGGTTGCTGCTGGTCCACGGGAGGCACTTCGTCTTGCTGATTGGCAGGTCCAGGTACAATGTCGCTGAAGAGGACGACATGGGAACAATAAAGAAGGACCAGGACAGATCAATATTACAAGCATGTGATCAGGACAAGAATTTCAGGAATTCAGAGAGTACGAACAGAGATCAAGGGCGAGTACTGATTGAGACATCTATTCGGTAAACCCTCACATATCTTGATTTACAAGACCTGCATGGGCCACCACTTAAACCATGTCACGCCCCAGAACCAGAACACTAGAGAGCGGGGACAGACATAGCTAGCTACGTATAATGAAATGGGATCCACTCCACTATACGATCACGACTGTCTAGATATATGAGGGTTTATCTACAATCCATTAGTCTCTTATAGTCAATGACAAGCCTAGTGTCTCAATCACAAGCAAGTAAGTAAATGTTACAAGATGTAAGATCATCAAATATACAATAGTAAGACGTCCCAAACATTACATATTCAGCTGATCATGAAGCTAGTCGTTACAAAATGTGAGGACTAGCAAGAGTTTAGTCATACATGATCAACCCTAGGTTGCCAATCATGTTACAGCCCGTAGGCAAACAGTAAGTAAAATGTACACGAGCTAACACTTCTTCGGCGGCTAAATGCCTCAAAAGAATAATTTTTACAATAAAGTAGAAGAGCCAAAAATAACTCACTCGTTGCCAGGATTCCTTCTAGTGGTCACCATCTGGCAGAAAAATCGGTAGATCCTCTGGAGCTGCTCCGGTATCTGGCCATACAAAACCAGCTGGGTCAGACCCCAGAAAGAGCAAGTGCCACAAAGGAGGCTTCACTTAGGAACTAAAACCGACAAATTAGCACAAGAGTATAATTACAAAATAAAAGACAGTAATTAAAGAAAAACATGGCCGGTGATATACGATGAGATAACCATGGGACTATTCAGATAACCAGGTTATAACCCGTAAACCAAACAAGGACCGGGGTTGTAATCCTTCGTCTGAACAGAACTTGGTTTCTTCCACCATTTATCGGCAAGATAATATAGGAAAATAGGTCATGTAACAATCTTGTGCAGGATCAAGACAAGACTAGACTGATTAAACCGCACCCAATCAACCACAGCCAAGCAATAAGTACGGCTTGATACTTTAACTAACTAGGGTTATCACAGGCCTAGTTACTAGCAAGATGCAGTGAGATTATTCCACAGCCACAAGCCCTGCAGACCATCCAGGTTATCCAGGTCAAATATTAGTACAATAAGGGTGCAACACATGACAGTGTGCTAGAAATGTGCCCTACTCGTCGGCAGGCTACAGATCCCAAGTGGGGCGCCCAGATAACGGGATTGCCTGTAGCTGAAAAATCTCTTCATGACTACTGGATTATTCTAGTTGTTAACCTTAGTCAAATTCAGTGGGTACCCCTGACCGTGGTACTCAGGGGTCCCCGTCCTAGATATGATGCAAGAAAAGACGGGTTCATTGGTACAAGCACAATCACCCACGGTGTCCAAGCCATTTATTCGTGTCAAGTTGTGTTAGCCATCGCAACAGCATTTCATGAAATATTATGTCAGATTTTTTTGTCAAGAGTGCGCCACGGCGGGCCACTATCATGTCAGGTTTATCATGTCAAGTTCACTATCCAGTTATCATGTCAAGTTTATTGTCAAGTGTGCACCACTACGGGTCACTGTCAAGTCATTCTCATTTACCAAAGAGGAAAGAAACTTGTACAATTAAATAATAATATAATATAATATATATATTCTTGAAGCCAAGGAAAAACCCTACAACTTTCATGTTGGGAGTGGGAAGAAATTCTGACCACAATTCAGACAAATAAAATATTTAAACAATCAAAGTGGACCCCATGCGGCTCAAAAGTGGGAGAACATACATACGGCCAAAGAGAGTGGGAGAGCCACCCAAACGGCCAGCCAAAGCTTATGCAGCCAGAAAATAACTGAAGGGGGCCATGCGGCCAGCAAGAATATTCATACAACCAGAAAAGTCAAGGAGAGAGGAAACCACAATAAATACAAGCTTCCACTCAAGCAAAAGAAAAGGGACACGTGACCACTCAAGTACATAGGCCATGTGGGACTCAATAATTAATGCAGTAAGAAAAGTTCACGTGAACCTTTAATTAATGGTTCACGTGGCCAAGCAATGAATACATTATTTTATAGTGTGCCATCCAAGTACATAAGGCCATGCGGCCAGCAGGTTGCATGAAATGCATGCAATTATTTAAAGAAAAGGCCATACGGCCAACATTGAAGTGCATGCGGCCAAGCTTAAATTGCATGCAAGCAAAAGCTTGCTAAAAAGGCCATGCAGCCAGGCATGATGTAAACCCATGCGGCCAACTTACAAGCTTTACATGCAAGCAAGCTAATGCAGCTAACAAATGCTAAGTTGCATGCAAGAAAAATTAATACGCAAGCAAAAGCCTTGCTAACAAATTACTAAGGTGCATTAAATAATAGTGCATGCAACTATTATTCCCATGCAGCTGAGTGTGGCTGGCATCAAAGTATTAATAATGCATAAAAATTCCATTCAAGAATGCATTAAAGTAATACATTCTCCTGAAGCCTATGCGGCTGGTTCATGGATTATAATGCATGCATTACTTTCTACTTTATGCGGCTCATTAATTGGTAGTCCAAGCAAATGCACAAGCAAGTGCATTTGGTGTTAAGGCATTAATTGCCCAGGGCACGTGGATGCTTGGGAAGCATTCATTCCTAATGCTTGGTTTTCCAAGTTTTGCTAATAGATTGGAATGCTTTCAATCCAAATGACATTTAATGCTTATTATATAATAAAGCATGGAATGCTTTAACTCCAGGAGCATTTAATGCTTATTTAAATAAAGCATGGAATGCTTTAACTCCAGGAGCATTTAATGCTTATTTAAATAAAGCATGGAATTGCTTATATGTCCTGGAAGCATTTAATGCTTAATGTTGTAAGCATGAAAATGCTTTCAATCCATGCGGCTACAACAATTAGTAGCCATGCGGCCACTAATATTACTAAGTTACAATAGAAGCCATGCGGCCAGGCTTTAAAAATTCTCATGCGGCTAAAACATTTATAATTTCATGCAGCTCTCCACTACATTATATGCATGAAATTGCAAGCTGTACGTGGCAATTATTATTAGGCCTTGTCCAAATTAATATGCTGGCTAATAAATGCTACCATGTCAGGAAGCATTTAATGCTGCCATGTCCTTGCGGCTAAGCAAGATTCCTATGGCCAAAAAATACAAGCTAGCAACAATTTATGTTGCCAACAGAGAAGATGCTCATGGAAATACCATGGCTTCTCTGTACCACCCAACTTCCCACCGGAGACCAAATTTGGACTTCCATCGGTCAAGTTGGGTAGAAAGAAAATCTCTACAACATGGAATTATTGCTTACAAAAATATGCAAGTCTGGTAGATCAAAACCCACAAAAACGAAAATACCACAAAACTAGACCTACAAGAAATTAGCCATGGAAATAAAAAATGCTAAATACTAAAGTGGGTTAGAAACACATGAGGAAGACAATGGAACAATAAAAATGGACTTCCTCCATGAAGCAAGGTGCACTTGCCTAAGCTCTCCACTCTCTCCTGGTGGGTGGAGAAGTAATGGTGGGGAAGAAGAAAGTTAATATGGAGAGAGAAATGGGAGTGAGATATTTAATGAAGGTGGTGGTAGGTAGGAGTGGTTCTCCACATGATAAACCAAAACAAGCAAGGTCAAATGAACCGAACCGAACCAAGCCAATACAATTACCATGATGAACCATAAGCCAATTAAACCAGTCAAACAAAATTAACCAAAATTAACTAATCATGATTAACAAAAATATGGGTCCAAAACACGTATACGTACACTAAATACGTATCACAAATTTGGGACACTACAGTCCAAAACGGATACGCACCACGCGCGCGCTGACACCACACAGTGCCCTGCTACCCGTTCAGCATTGTGGACACGACACGCCACGTGGCGGCCTGCCACTTGGCATAGACCGAAGGGGCAGTGTCTGACAACACCTCCCTTGAGTCTCGTGTCGCCTTGTGTCATGTTGCGGGAGAAATCCTATGTGCACTGGTTTTGTACACAGACTGTGTACACGACATTGCTCTCTGATACGGCTTTCGACTCGGACACAGACACGTCTTGGACTCGATACAGGGTGTTGACTCTCTAACCCTAGACCCCATCTACCTATGGACACGTGCACGAGACCTCACGTGCTTCATGTCATGACCTAGGTTGATCGACACGGCTGCACGAGCCTGTGCACGAACTGTACACCACAGGATTCCTGTCCTGTATTTCTTTGCATTGGACACTTCGTATCCACTCTAGTGGACACGAATGACACACCCTAGACACGTGAACACATGGGGAACACACACATATGCCTAATATTTAAATTCATTTGATTTTGTTTTCGAAATGGGAGGAAATTCATGTATCAGTCGAGTATTCAAGTTGGGTTCTTTTTTTTTATGAACAGACAGTTAATGTGTGAACCTAATTTCCTGAGATTAATTTCAGTACATGTTAGTACCCATGTTCAATAAGGTTAGTTAACTGTGGTTGAGTG
>JANAVB010032570.1:82500-105000 GCA_029216955.1 Iris pallida
TCTTTTCATGAGATGTTATCCCCATCGGGAGCATCAGGTACTTCATGTCTTGTGTGTTTCACTTACATCATGTATCGTCATGCTTCACTATTCATATATACTCTGGAGTTTCATGTACTCTCATGTTCACAAAGCCCCCATGAATCAATTTCATGTGTGCTCTCATCTATGAGGCAGTAAGATCTTGAATCTTAACGTAACATGTCTGGATCCTTGTGTATTGATTAGGGACGGGAAAGTAGAAATAGCATGTGAATAATTCCAAAGTAGTATAATCATGTTCAACCTCTCTTGAATCACCTCCAACTGTTCATATGTCTATCTTGTACTCTGATTCACTAGTCACTGATAGTTCTCTACTTATAGTAGATATTTCCATTACAGTTATATCTTTTACTTCATGTACATTCCTTCAGTTATTCATATATCGTACTCTATTGCATGTTTATTTTCTTCTGACATGATATGAACTGCGTGCGATGTATTGTGCTCGCTCCTGTCCTAACTGGACCTGTTGATATATTACAGAGAATGGGGATGAGGATGAGACTTTCTGCACTACCTATTATGGAGCAGCCCTAGACGACACTTGCGAGCTGGACTCTCAGGAGGACCCAGCTCTAGCTGATGTTATTACCCCTACTGCCTAGACTAGTTTAGTTAGGCTTTATCTTACTTATGTTGTCATTTGGGATTGAGTTGTATTATGTTTTGTTATTGTGTCGTTTAGACACTTAGACTTATTTTCCTTTCTGTTTGTACTTCCTTTGAGATTTTCATATTTATGACATCGTGCTATTTCTGCCTTAGGTGTGATTGAGACTGTATTCTGTATTGTCACCTCCACTCGGAGTGTATATGCTGTACAGGTACCTTATATTGTTAGATGTTGTGACCTAGGATAGCGTTCTACCGCCGATACTGCGGCGTAGGCTGGACGTACCCACTTCTCGTGCCCTTACTCTAGGGTACGGGTCGTGACACTTATAATATTTAGATGTATGTGACCTAGTACAGCGTTCTACCACCGACACTGCGACGTAGGCTGGACGTACCCACTTCTCGTGCCCTACACTGGGTGCGGGTCGTGACAAAACCTGCCTTTTGTTGCGGCTGTTGAATCTACCCAGGGAAGCCGTGTCAAGGAAAAAATGGTTATGGATGTTCTGATGCGTTCTGTACAGGCACAAAGATCCAAGTCCTAAATGCAGAAAGGTAGGATAACAATTCATGGTTTTTATAGCATAATTTATAGCATTACTGAATTGAGTGAAGAATTAGTAGCAGATAATAATTCATGGTTTTCTCTACATTGATGAAGACACTTTTATTGGAAAAAAATTTAATACAGCAGGGGGTATCAAAGTTTTGATACCCCCTATGTATGACAGGTTGGGCCCCTCAAAATTTATGTGTGTGTGTGTGTGTGTGTGTGTATATATATATATATATGTGTGTGTGTGTGTGTGTGTGTGTACACATTTTACGAAGCGGGAGAGGTCCACCTGTCATACATAGGAGGTATCAAAACTTTGATACCCCCTACTGTATCAAAGTTTTTTTCCCCTTTTATTCATGCCAGGCCCATTCATGAAAGCATGCCAAATTCAAGTAGTCTGGACTGAATATAATATATCAACCTTGTTGTACAAATCGCAAAATAAGGAAAAAAAGAGGACAAGAAAAACGACAAGAAAAATCAAGCAACGGAAAGGTTCCTCGCTCGGCCGTAGAATCCTTTCTCGAGACGCAATCCGCTGAATATAGAACTGAATTTCAAAAAATTCAATCTATAACGAGGAAAGGATCTAGATTCAATATGTTCCGATCAATCGGTACCGACAGTGTTTCTTAACCGTGCTCCCCGAAAATGAGGAACATTGCACAACGTTGGGATAAGACACTACATAGACCCTAAGCTTCTTTTTGTTATTCATTCCTCTTTTTTTTGTCTATTTCTCTCCGAATTTTTTCTCCTGCCCATTGCCAAGTCTCAGATCCATTTTTTGTGGACATTAACACCACATATTTACGTAGTTAATTATCAGCCAACGGTTACGTTATGGCTGCTTATATATTTAGGCTCTCTCCTTCCTTGAAAACTACAATTTTTACCATCTTACGAGAAATTTGAACTATGCCTTCATCCACGTCTCTAGTAACAAAATTATGTTTTTCAGTTTCGTGCTATGGACAAAAGTTAAGTTCTGGTAACTCTTTCGAAGTTGTGTACAACGACGAAAAGTTGGTAACATATAAATTTTACTCGAGAAGAGTGCACACAAAAATCTCGGATCAATTCTTAGGATATTAGGTAGTGCATGACTTTTCCATAGCAGGCTAAACATTGTCATCATTGTTTATGGGATTTAAATAAAGAACTTTCCTTTTTAGTAACATGTTCTCCCTGTGTAAGCACAACCCCTCAATGACGACATTTGCATTTCAAGCTACTACACTATCGTAGTGGCCTTAGCAATGGATACATGGGCCATGGGTGGGATGGCGTAGAGCACGAATGAGAGCCAAGATAGGACATTTAGGGGCCTACGGTCCACCTATTTTTTTTTAAAAAAGAGAATAGAATTAAACTTGGCACATTTGGTCACATGGAAAGGCCCCACGATTCTCTCTTAAGGGAAGAAGCAGAGAATTCTGCCATGTCCACTAAACTTGGATTTACATGAAAGATATGATCATACCATAAAGAATATTTTAGATACACTTTAGATCCTCTTTATGAAATTATTAGAGGAGAACTTTGCTGCAATTTCAAGGAAGAAGAATCACTACCAAAATATGTTGCTTTAGCGACGGCCAGATCCGTCGACCATCCGTCGCTAATCCGTTTTAGTGACGGATCACTGACGGATATTGGTAAAAACAATCCGTCGGCAATCAGCTCGTCGCTAATAAAAGCCGTCGCTACGTAGTCGTCAATCGACGGAATAGCGACGGCTTCCCGTTGTCACGCCCCGATCCCGGAGGATCGAAAACAAGCCACTGGGCGTGATGCCGTACAAGTCTAGATTGCACTTGTACAAGGCAAAACCATTACAGTTGCTGGTAATTCTCAGAAAATATCGATAAGGCAGCGGAACCAAGCAGATAAATTGAAGTCACACAATTTATGAAGAAATGTATCTCTTTATTGATATTCAAAATGGATTACAAGACTTGCAGCGGAATACAGAGTTTACAACTGAATACAAGACTCTTGAGTAGCCAACTGAATGTATACACCTGCCCTTTAGGCTACAAATGAATATACCGACTTCTTTACAATAACTTGCCAATTTGGCTACAATCTCACTGGTACATCTGAGTTCTACTGTTCCATACATTATGTCCCGTATAGCAGAAGACATCGTCTTGAAAGAAGAGCTTCTGCACACCCATCCGATTCATCAATGCCAAGCACTGATTCACAGGATTTCCCCCAAGCAACACCTGTAATATTGCCCACAACGTGGGTCAGTACATCATCAATGTACTGGCGAGCGGTGTGGCCCAACTCACCTAAGAAGACAACACTAAGTAAACATGTTATAGCACATTATTAACAGTGGTCTTTCTCGTTGCCTTAGGGTCAATTTCATGTTATAGCCGACAAGAAGTAAAGCATGCAAATCTCATAGCCAACATAATTTAAAGCATGCAGTTATTACTCTTTGGTGATTCTTACACACGGTCGTGTAGCCATCCCTGTACATTTATAATACTTACTCTGCCTGCACAAGACATTGTTAGGAACAATATCATGATTCAATATGAATATCACCGTTCAGGTGATTCTTACCAACAGCCGACATCCTTTCCTGTATTTGAGTAATAACTTACTCTGCCTGCATAAGACATCATTAGCACCTGATCTATCTATATGAAGGTCACTGGCGACACACCATCCTGGACCGTCTTCCTGGTGAACGGCTAACTCCAAATGGGGTGCAAATCCATGGGAGGTTTCCGAAACACCATGCTACTACTTCAGCACCCAAGGATTTCAGCGTCCTTTCAATGGACGGTAGCAAACCCCCACTGCAAGTCCTGCAATCCCGATGTCAGTACATCGACACCATTCTTGTTCCCCCTAGGACGAACCGGGTTCCATGGCCCAGGAATACCGTTCGAGGAACGAAACCTTGTCGACAAGTTGTCCATGACCATGCAACTATATGCAACTTATCTAAGAAGAAAACATATAATGCATGATAAGGAAAACTAAGCAAAACCATCATTCTCATTCAAATTGCCATCTAGCCATCTTGCCTTGAGCCAACGCTCATATTATCATCTGCCCATCCAGGGTCTTAGCGTAATCAACATTCTACATCGGCAACGGGATAATAGAATGTTGTTACCCAATGCCTTGCCACATCTTTCCAACCAACTCAATGTACTCACCGCCCAATTCCTGGGACTTAGCATCTGTTTAGCATACATTCATTCGAATGCAAAGCAAGCATACTCACTGCCCAGTTCTTGGGTCTTAACATCTGTTTGCCAACTATTTATTGAGCCAAAGCTCGATATACTTACCGCCCAAGTATTTGGGACTTTGCCTTCACCTGTCATGTAATTCATCACAACAGCGTACAAGCATACAATTCATCTAGCCACAACAGTTAACGTTCAGGTGATTATTATCTTTCATTATCTTTTCGAATTCCATGCAAGGTGTTATTGAGCAACACAATAAGAAACATAGCATACTCATCCTTATTTTAAGCGTGAAGCTAAAGGATCTTAGAAGGGTTCAACACTACTCACATTCATAGGATGATTCCCGCCACGATCGCATATAGACTTCCAAGCGATCATTCGCATAATCCCAAGTCCAACAAGGCTTCATCGAACCAACCATCCAACATAAGGCATCTTGCGGGTCGATGCACTACAATATATACCACCCAGAAAAAGTTTCGTCCTCGAAACTTAAAACAAAACTCATCCCCAAAACTTCAATCAACTTTTCATGAAACTTCTCAACGATCAACTTGCACCATTTAATATTTCTCCGCAATCTCTCGATTGATTTCAAGTAATGTACCATCTCGATACAACATCCCAATTGATTCAAAATAATTTATCATCTTTGATCTTTCCTCCGACATTCGTACAAATCCTTAGCACATGATAATCCTTCCCGTGGCTTCGTTTGAATTCAGCATACCACTTAGTTGGAATCATACACATATTTTAGGCGTCCCCGAAATACATGCACTTCAGCCAAGTTCAGTGATAGAGAAAGCGAACGAGCTACGGTGTACCTTCCTTTTCGAGCATCAATAATTCTTTTCTAGCATCTCGTATAATCCCACTTGTTTATTCAATATCCCAACCAAGCAATAACGCAACAGATGTTGCTAATTCCAACTCGATAAATTTTCCTCAACCGATCCAACATTTCCAAAACATTCAGACTTAGATGTATCAAGTATTCCTTTCAAGTTCATTGTCGTCCATGCCTCCAAAGTTGATAAATTCCATAGCCACATTTTATTTTGATATCCCAATTCTTATCGGTCAAATCTTGTACTCATCATCGTTCACATCTATACACTTTATTTGCAACTCGTAACTTCCTCGATCATGATTCATCTATCAAAGTGTACCATCATTCCATTCTAGCAATATTTCTCGATGTACTCAATTATTTCTTCGTATTGATCAAGCCAACGTATTATCCTCTCGCATAAGCAACTCTCATATCCAGCAAAATTAATCCCGAGGGCCATTCCTATTCACATCGTCGATCTCGGCTACATGCACTATCCAGTTCCGTCATTACACTTATATCCTCAATTCTGATTCGGTCAATGAAATTATCCCAACTATCTCAAAGCACTACCAACAATTTACACAGCTCAATATTAATCAATCAAATCCAACCAGTTCAAACAATTTCCAGCAATCAAACAAAGGCAACTCAATTTTCGACATTCCAACAAGGCAACCAAATTTTCGAAACCAACATGATCCATCATCCCATCCAATATTATAACATCAAATTTCCCAACTATCCATTCCATTCTAAAGCCTACCTTCCAACACATCTTACTCATTCCGACTATACTCACGCAACATCAATAGGGACATCCTACGGTTTTCCAACAGTCAACTTAGCATACAGTCAAGTCTCTACGGTCAGCTAATCTAAGCTAAACCAGACATTCAGCTAACACATATGAGATGGATAGCTATCAGGGACATACTTATCTCTTATCTTAGAGGCAACCAATTCTTATCATAGGGACAACTCTATGGTCTGACCAACTTAGGGACATGGGACACCACCCCAATCTTATGAACTTATTTCCAACACGGACAACTGAAGAACATAACCAACCAAATCTGAAACTTAAGCAACCAACAACATTCTAGGCAACTGACTGACACTCTAGGCAACCAACCAACACTCTAGGCAACCAACCAACATTCTAGGCAACCAACTGACAATCTAGGCAACCAGCCAACAATCTAGAGTCAAGTCTTTCTACCCGTACTCATACTCGGGTCATACCCAACGAAGTCTCATTCTAGACTTACCCGTAACCGACCAAATCCATCCGACAATTCTATCCAACAATTCTTATGGGTCAATCCAAAGCTATCATATAAAACTTATCAATCGAATATCCAACTTTTATTTTCCATTTGCATAGACATAGCATCACTTGTTCAATCCGACTTGCATCCTCATATCGTACTCATATGTCTATTCAATCGGGTCAGCTATTCTGAATCATCATTTGATATTGTTATCTCAATACTTTATCACTTATGATCTCTTCCCTACGGTCTCTTCGCGACATATTCGTTTCCCACATTCTTAGATCATCGATACGGTCTGTACTCCTTAAACAAAAACATAAGGCAACTACATAATCATATTTCTTCCGAGGCATCATTTATAAATTTTCTAGCACCAACACGGTCATCTCTTAGCAAATTCACGTTAACCATCAGTATTCGTTTTTGCATCATCTCCTTGTGATTCCATAAGAAGATTTATTTATTCATGCACCGATCCAATCTCTATAGCACCAATCATCTAGCATTCATACTTCGATCATCCAATTGAATATGACATAACTTAATTATCTAAGTCATAATCCCACAATTCTATATTCCACCAAACTTGTTATTCATGCGACAACATCATCTACCGACATGGTCTATTACATGTCGCTGCACCTTGATATTTATTTGTATTCCAGCCATTCGACTCTCATAAGGGACATCTACTCTTTCATGCATTAAGGGATAATTACTCATTCTCTGTGCCTCAAAATAGTCAAGGGTCATAACTTGTTAATTCGGGACACATCAAATTCTCTCCAGCACAACTGCACCACGTGCTAGGATCATCTATTCCTCAATCTCAATCTCAATCTTTTTGGTCGTTGATGCAACTCTTTGCATCTTCTAATCATTCACAACATCCCGATAAGCGCCTAGCATTATCGTCAATTCTGTCGATATCCAACATGCAATTTCTTTCACTCAATTCCAACATCATTCAAAATTCGGTCCATAGCTATTCCCGCAAAATCATTCGATAGCAACACCACACTATCATTATCAAGCCTACAATCCTCCTTACCCAACTGATTCAAGTCTTCGCCTGAATCTAAAATTTGTTTCCTTCCCAACCAAGGCATTCATTTCATATTCTCAATCTCTTATTATCCCACTTAATGCTAACCGATAAGGTCTAGCGATGGTTCACCCAAACACATCAAAATCTCACAACGGGTCATCCAACTTAATCATCAAGGGACATTCCTAGCCGTCATGTATCAATCGTAAGCTCAGCTACGACTCGATACCACCCAATACCTTATAGGTAAAGCAATCATAAAATCATAAATACATCAAGGGTCAAGGGACATCTTATTACGACGAGGGTATATGTAATATACCACCCAGAGCTCAAGCCATTCCAACACAATATTCCTTCGTATCAAACCAACGTCCAACATGGACAATCCATCCTGCAGTGGTTATGCTGACCACAAATATCGACTCAAGATTCTGTCGATTCCCATTCACTGAAATCCATGCACATTCTGTTCCAACATACCAAGCCATCACCCACGGTCGATTGCTGCATAATAATCGACTTCAATGAATCCCACACACAAGACATCCAGCATACATCACAAACTTATTATCGCATTGCATCATTGTTATTCTTTTTGGTATCTTTTAGAAATTCAACAAAGCACACATATCACAGCCCACATATTTAGACTTATTGTATGGAACACCCAGTGAGAGGTTAGAATGATCAACGGACTTTCAGTCAAGGGAACAACTTAGAATAGTTTGGAAGCAACACAGAACAATCGCAGAAGCACTATGAATCATCATAGAGGCAACTTTGATTTCATCGCGGAAGCAACTTTGAGTATTCGCGGAAGCAACTTTGATTCACCGCGGAAGCAACTTTTGAATAATCGCGAAAGCAATCTTTGAATCATCGCGGAAGCAGCTTAGAATCATCTTAGTAGCAACATTGATTCGAAACAAATCGAATAGGAATCCAAGAACGTAAAGCCGTGCTCTGATACCATTATGTCACGCCCCGATCCCGGAGGATCAAAAATAAGCCACTGGGCGTGATGCCGTACAAGTCTAGATTGCACTTGTACAAGGCAAAACCATTCCTGTTCCTGGTAATTCTCAGAAAACATCGATAAGGCAGCGGAACCAAGCAGATAAATTGAAGTCACACAATTTATGAAGAAATGTATCTCTTTATTGATATTCAAAATGGATTACAAGACTTGCAGTGGAATACAGAGTTTACAACTGAATACAAGACTCTTGAGTATCCAACTGAATGTATACACTTGCCCTTTAGGCTACAAATGAATATACCGACTTCTTTACAATGACTTGCCAATTTGGCTACAATCTCACTGGTACATCTGGGTTCTACTGTTCCATACATTATGTCCCATATAGCAGAAGACATCGTCTTGAAAGAAGAGCTTCTGCACACCCATCCGATTCATCAATGCCAAGCACTGATTCACAGGATTTCCTCCAAGCAACACCTATAATATTGCCCACAACGTGGGTCAGTACATCATCAATGTACTGGCGAGCGGTGCTGGCCCAACTCACCTAAGAAGACAACACTAAGTAAACATGTTATAGCACATTATTAACAGTGGTCTTTCTCGTTGCCTTAGGGTCAATTTCATGTTATAGCCGACAAGAAGTAAAGCATGCAAATCCCATAGCCAACATAATTTAAAGCATGCAGTTATTACTCTTTGGTGATTCTTACCCACGGTCGTGTAGCCATCCATGTACATTTATAATACTTACTCTGCCTGCACAAGACATTGTTAGGAACAATATCATGATTCAATATGAATATCACCGTTCAGGTGATTCTTACCAACAGCCGACATCCTTTTCTGTATTTGAGTAATAACTTACTCTGCCTGCATAAGACATCATTAGCACCTGACCTATCTATATGAAGGTCACTGGCGACACGCCATCCTGGACCGTCTTCCTGGTGAACGGCTAACTCCAAATGGGGTGCGAATCCATGGGAGGTTTCCGAAATACCGTGCTACTACTTCAGTACCCAGGGATTTCAGCGTCCTTTCAATGGGCAGTAGCAAACCCCCACTGCAAGTCCTGCAATCCCGATATCAATACATCGATACCATCCTTGTTCCCCCTAGGACGAACCGGGTTCCATGGCCCAGGAATACCGTTCGAGGAACAAAACCTTGTCGACAAGTTGTCCATGACCATGCAACTATATGCAACTTATCTAAGAAGAAAACATATAATGCATGATAAGGAAAACTAAGCAAAACCATCATTCTCATTCATATTGCCATCTTGCCATCTTGCCTTGAGCCAATGCTCATATTATCATCTGCCCATCCAGGGTCTTAGCGTAATCAACATTCTACATCGGCGACGGGATAATAGAATGTTGTTACCCAATGCCTTGCCACATCTTTCCAACCAACTCAATGTACTCACCGCCCAATTCCTGGGACTTAGCATCTGTTTAGCATACATTCATTCGAATGCAAAGCAAGCATACTCACTGCCCAGTTCTTGGGTCTTAACATCTGTTTGCCAACTATTCATTGAGCCAAAGCTCGATATACTTACCGCCCAAGTATTTGGGACTTTGCCTTCACCTGTCATGTAATTCATCGCAACAGCGTACAAGCATACAATTCATCTAGCCACAACAGTTAACGTTCAGGTGATTATTATCTTTCATTATCTTTTCGAATTCCATGCAAGGTGTTATTGAGCAACACAATAAGAAACATAGCATACTCATCCTTATTTTAAGCGTGAAGCTAAAGGATCTTAGAAGGGTTCAACACTACTCACATTCATAGGACGATTCCCTCCACGATCGCATAGACTTCCAAGCGATCCTTCGCATAATCCTAAGTCCAACAAGGCTTCATCGAACCAACCATCCAACATAAGACGTCTTGCGGGTCGGGGCACTACAATATATACCACCCAGAAAAAGTTTCGTCCTCGAAACTTAAAACAAAACTCATCCCCAAAACTTCAATCAACTTTTCATAAAACTTCTCAACGATCAACTTGCACCATTTAATATTTCTTCGCAATCTCTCGATTGATTTCAAGTAATGTACCGTCTCGATACAACATCCCAATTGATTCAAAATAATTTATCATCTTTGATCTTTCCTCTGACATTCGTGCAAATCCTTAGCACATGATAATTCTTCCCGTGGCTTGGTTTGAATTCAGCATACCACTTAGTTGGAATCATACACATATTTTAGGCGTCCCCGAAATACATGCACTTCAGCCAAGTTCAGTGATAGAGAAAGCGAACGAGCTACGGTGTACCTTCCTTTTCGAGCATCAATAATTCTTTTCTAGCATCTCGTATAATCCCACTTGTTTATTCAATATCCCAATCAAGCAATAACGCAACAGATGTTGCTAATTCCAACTCGATAAATTTTCCTCAACCGATCCAACATTTCTAAAACATTCAGACTTAGATGTATCAAGTATTCCTTTCAAGTTCATTGTCGTCCATGCCTCCAAAGTTGATAAATCCCATAGCCACATTTTATTTTGATATCCCGATTCTTATCGGTCAAATTTTGTACTCATCATCGTTCACATCTATACACTTTGTTTGCAACTCGTAACTTCCTCGATCATGATTCATCTATCAAAGTGTACCATCATTCCATTCTAGCAATATTTCTCGATGTACTCAATTATTTCTTCGTATTGATCAAGCCAACGTATTATCCTCTCGCATAAGCAACTCTCATATCCAGCAACATTAATCCCGAGGGCCATTCCTATTCATATCGTCGATCTCGGCTACATGCACTATCCAGTTCCGTCATTACACTTATATCCTCAATTCTGATTCGGTCAATGAAATTATCCTAACTATCTCAAAGCACTACCAACAATTTACACAGCTCAATATTAATCAATCAAATCCAACCAGTTCAAACAATTTCCAGCAATCAAACAAAGGCAACTCAATTTTCGACATTCCAACAAGGCAACCAAATTTTCGAAACCAACATGATCCATCATCCCATCCAATATTATAACATCAAATTTCCCAAATATCCATTCCATTCCAAAGCCTACCTTCCAACACATCTTACTCATTCCGACTATACTCACGCAAATTCAATAGGGACATCCTACGGTTTTCCAACAGTCAACTTAGCATACAGTCAAGTCTCTACGGTCAGCTAATCTAAGCTAAACCAGACATTCAGCTAACACATATGAGATGGATAGCTATCAGGGACATACTTATTGTCACGCCCCGACCCGGGAAATCGCTCGTCCTCGCTAGATTTTACCCGAATCATCGACATCGCTGGGGCGTGATGTCGCACGAGCCTGGAGTTGCGCTCGTGCAAGGCAAGATAACAGGTTCACATAGAACTATCTCAAATCGATAACATAAGCAACAGAAGAAAACAAGTGAAAAATAAGAATCTCTTTTATTAATATTGAACTGAAGGTTACAAAGGCTCTGAATAGCCCAACATAAAATGCCAATTGGCTACAACGCTCATGATCTCTCTAGCTCACAAAGGATTACACTGTCCCATATATTATACCTCTTTATAGCTACCAAGTAGTCTTCGGCTGAACATCTCCATGTCGCAAGTCCGAACGTATATGCGGAAGCTCCTCTTGAACGCCAAGGACTCCATGCCTCGGCACGTCCAAGTCGAGCTCCGCCCCGAGCTGATCATAACCTGAACCTGCACATAAACTAGTGGGGGTTTAGTGCTTTCATCCTCGCTTCGCACTGATCAAGACCCGCTCGCACCCAAACCAAACACTTATTCATTTAGTGAAACATGCATCTTACTTTGTGGTCTTTCTATTTAGCCTTAGGATCAATTTCATGGCAACACTTAAACATAGCACATAACTTAAATGTGTCCCACACCGTGTTCCTGCAGCAGATACAGTTAGACATAATCTGAAACATAAACATAGTGTTCATGCTCATCTCGTCCCGTTTCCCTTAGCCTGCAGTGGTTAGAACTTAGCATAAGCAAACATACAATTCGTACAACCGACCAATTCATAAACGTAAACTTATGCATAATGGATGGCAGGCCCTGCGCCTGCACCCAGCTCTCATCTCAGCCCACCGGCCCTAACTATATGAAGGTCACGGTGTTTCGCACCGTAATGGACTTGGCATCTCATATGTGTAAGCCTACAATCGCTTCGATACGGGTTGCTAGCCCAGTATCCGAAGGATCCCAAACTTACGGATATCATAGCTTATCACAGCACTGGACGGTCGCAATCCGTTCGAATGTTGTGCACCATAAATACCACACATAATTCCCTCCTAGGCCGAACGGTCCCGGCGCCCCGGCGTAACCGTTCGAGGGAAGCCACACCCGTGCACGGGCAATCCGAGTCCATTGACCATGCAATACGTTCCATATCATACAATCCATAGCATACCAACCGATCTCGTATTCCATAAACATAGTCTCGCACATAAACGATTTCCCGTGCCATAAACGGTTTCCCGTGCCATAAACATAATCCACCATTCATATAGAGAGCTCCGTCGGCGTTATGCCCCAACACATCCATATTGATGCACGACGCCCAACGGCTTAGTCATCTCGTACTCGTAATCACGCGTCCCGTTCATAATATTATTCGCATAGCCTACTTCCGTATTTACTTAGTCTTTTCGTAGCTTAAGTGCACAAAGGCACGCTCAGCATCATAATCAATGTTCTACGCCTAGAGTTCGATGTTCTCGGAGCCGTGCACATGGTGCACATCTCATTATCATCTTTCAATGTTCTACCATCATTGCCCTACCGCGACCTGTGCACTCGATGCACGTCGCTTAAATGTTTCGATTGTTCAATGTTCTATCTTAGTGTTCAACGCATACTTAGACACTTACTCGCCGAGCCACGCTCGCTTACTCGATAACATCTTACGCATACCATAACATATATTTTATTAGACGTGAAGGAATAGGGAGAGAGAGTCAAGAATCCGCCCACCTTAAGCCGATACGTCTTGCTGCCTCGCCGATTGAAGCGTCTCGCTTCCATAACTCGATTATAGCTAACTCCTGGACTTAGCCATTCCTTTGAACTACTCGGTTGATTTGGCCTATCGTGCCCATACCACGATCCGTAACCCAGCATACAGGCATAGCCTGCACACCAGATCAACCAACATTAGCACTTGCTCAACGGAACTTATCCTTTGCATCGATTCGATTCATAGATTCCAACCGACTCAAAGCTTACCTTTGGCCAACGTAACACTTGCATCGATTTATATCGATACCTCATCGGGTCAACATAACTCTTCGAGTCAACGACTCATCGTAATGCACCGTGCGGAGCGGGGCACTACACTTATCTCTTATCTTAGAGGCAACCAATTCTTATCATAGGGACAACTCTATGGTCTGACCAACTTAGGGACATGGGACACCACCCCAATCTTATGAACTTATTTCCAACACGGACAACTGAAGAACATAGCCAACCAAATCTGAAACTTAAGCAACCAACAACATTCTAGGCAACTGACTGACACTCTAGGCAACCAACCAACACTCTAGGCAACCAACCAACATTCTAGGCAACCAACTGACAATCTAGGTAACCAGCCAACAATCTAGAGTCAAGTCTTTCTACCCGTACTCATACTCGGGTCATACCCAACGAAGTCTCATTCTAGACTTACCCGCAACCGACCAAATCCATCCGACAATTCTATCCAACAATTCTTATGGGTCAATCCAAAGCTATCATATAAAACTTATCAATCGAATATCCAACTTTCAATTTCCATTTGCATAGACATAGCATCACTTGTTCAATCCGACTTGCATCCTCATATCGTACTCATATGTCTATTCAATCGGATCAGCTATTCTGAATCATCATTCGACATTGTTATCTCAATACTTTATCACTTATGATCTCTTCCCTACGGTCTCTTCGCGACATATTCGTTTCCCACATTCTTAGATCATCGATACGGTCTGCACTCCTTAAACAAAAACATAAGACAACTACATAATCATATTTCTTCCGAGGCATCATTTATAAATTTTCTAGCACCAACCAGGGTTGAAAGAAAGATGACCGACGGAAGAAGGACCGGCACCAGCAGCCGATGGACCGGCACCAGTAGCAGACGGACAGGCACCAGCAGTAGACGGACCGGCAGCAGCAGGCGGATGTCGAAAGTACGTGACAATTTACTTCCGTATGGACGACACCGCCTCGTGCAGCTGTGCAAGCTGCGACCTCACATCATCGTCTGCCGGGGACGCGGAAGGAGGCGGTGTCAATGGAAATCTCTGAGTCGCCATGTGCAACGGCCCTAGGGAGCCGACTCCGTACAGGCGCCCTTTCTTAAAGCCGTCGACAGTATCTACGAACAAGTCGTTACGAACGGCCATAGAAGAGGGCGTCCGGGCGGGCGTCGTTTCACCGACATCCTCGGCAGCAGTTGACTGAGTCCGACTAAGGGCCTCACGATACGCAGCCTATCAAATGAATGTGTTTATACTATAAGATTTACCTAAGTTGTAATCTAAATCCTATGTTTCACTAACTTATAGTGTGAATCCTAAGTTTACCTAAGTTATAGTCCGAATACTTTTAATTCTAACGTAAATCTCATAAACATAAGTACTTACATCGGTCTCCTTGGCCCTATCGTCAACGAAGGTCCCGTCCTTTCGCCTCTTGTGCGAATGCTGGAACACATCGTGCATGGCGACCGATTCTGGTGCCCTTCTCTCCTTTACCGCCCGTTGGGTCTGCATACGAAATTTCTGTAGAATTTAATTAACTTCGTATATTAATAATACCGAATTCTATAGTGAAATGAAATTGCGGTATCTCACCAGATCTGCAAGCGCCGCTGCGTGGGACCTTGATCCCCCCGTATGAAGCACCGCGGCCCGTCGGTTCGCCTTCGCCTTCTCCGATTTCTCCTTGTACGCAGGAGTATCCATCATAACCAAGAGCTCCTCATAATAGTCCTGTCGGATCCAATTCGGCCTCGTCTGCCCCATTTTAAGGTCATGAATCATATCTCGTATCTTCTTCGAGGCAGCGCTTCTGTAAGTCCTGCGGATCGCGTCCTCGCGATGGAGGGCCACCAGAACGTCGTCTAACATACAAATTCAATTATCACGTGTAAGCCCCTGGATTTCAAAATAGTATTTTATAATTTTTAATAGCATTTTTATATTTAAAATGAATTAATATAATTATTAGAAATTTTTCTAGAATTTTTAATTGATTTTTAAATAATTTTTAATTCAAAATATATCATTTTGTAATTAATTGAATTGTTTTAATATCATTTTGTAATATTTAAATTTGTTTTAATATCGAATTGCAATTATATGATTTGTTCTAATTACGGTTTGCAAATTATAATTTGCAAACCGATAGGTTTGGGGTTATTTTGTAAAGTCCCCAAACTTCGGGGGCCTTGCTGCAAACCTACCCTACCCCCCCATACGACTTTATCTCTCCTCTCTCACCAGCCCCCGACGATCGACGACCCCCCTGACCACCTCCCCGACAACCCGGCCGACCTAGCCCACTTCAACCGTCCTATCCTCCCTATAAATACCTCCCAGACCAAACCCTAACCCTAGCACACCACCACGACCCCCCCCCCCACAGCAAGCCTTGACCCCTTCTTCCCCGATGAGACCCCACCGGAACCGTAGGACTCTACCACGCCACCACCGCCGTCACAACCTCCTCCACCACCATCGACCACCACTACCAAGTTCGCCCCGTCAAGACGAGTCCAGCGCCGCCCTTTTTCGGCCACCACGACGCTTCCTCCGCCGTCCAGCACCCTCCACAAACCCCAGCTTGCCGGACACGTACGTGTCAGCTCTCTTTCGTGTCGTTCTGTGTCTCATTCTAACATATGTAATTCGCCTGGACACGACGACTCTAGTGGTAAGTTTGGACACGGCAAACTCGTATCGTACGTGTCGTGAATGACCCGGACACGAGACTCGTGTATCTTCGTGTCCTTAACTGTCAGGACACGAAGAATGTGCTATCGGGTTTATAACCCGTTAACCTAAATCATAATAAATATAACCCTAACCCATTCCCTAACAACTGACTCGGGCTGACCCCCTGGCCAGCCCGAGCGCGCTAAACCCCCCCTGCCCTGGCCGAGTTCGAGCCCCCCTTTCTTTGTTTTTCTGTTTTGTTTTGTTTTGTTTTGTTTTTATTTTATTTTATTATATATATGTTTTTTTTATATATGTGTGTATATATGTATATGTATATATATATATTATTATATATACTGTTATATATATATATATATATATATATATATATATATATATATATATATATATATATATATATATATATATATATATATATATATATATATTGTATTTATATATATATATATATATATATATATATATATATATATATATATATATATATATATATATATAATTGTGTTTG
Organism: Iris pallida; assembly: GCA_029216955.1. NCBI lineage: Eukaryota > Viridiplantae > Streptophyta > Magnoliopsida > Asparagales > Iridaceae > Iris > Iris pallida. The sequence continues at coordinate 99,564 of JANAVB010032570.1, forward strand.
TTGTATAATTATGTATATATTTTCAAATACAAATTTTAGTGCTAAATATTATTATGTAAAATTTCACAAGTTATTTTATTATGTAATTTTGTGACTTGTATATTTTACCACTATAAAATATATTTATATATATTTAAATTACTGTATTTTATAATCATGGCCAATTGATGTCCAAACCTAGCATGGGTTTTGGGGCCCAATTGTGCCTAATACATTCAGAGTCTGTACAAGTCATATTGGACTTGATTCATGACTCTGGATCCTGTATCTGGACTTCGGTTCAATTTTGAATACATGGACAAAATAGTAAATAATTAATTAATTATTTTCCAGAAATTGTTACTTGTTATTTTTGAATTTTTATATATATTTTAATTGCTGTAAAAATCTGGAAAAAATTATATTTAAATACTATGTTAATTTAGCATTTATTATAATTTTTCCAGCATTTAATGAGTAACTTTGTTATTTTATAAAAATAGGAAAACAGAACTCATTTTCAGGATACATATGTTTGCTGATTTTTAATAAATATCTATGAGGGTTTATAATTTCCAGAAAAATTAGTATAAATTTCTATAATTCACAAAGATCATTTTGGTACTTTATTTTATGTAAAATTGAGCTTTTTGTTTATCTCAAAAAATTTTGGAACACAGTGTACAGTTTGATTTATTTATTGAATAATTACGACTTACAATATTTTATGCTGTTTTGAGTTATAGTCGTATTGGACCTCACCCCGCACTAGTATAAAGACCCTAGAAAGTTAATTTGAGTATTGTGTCACCCCACATTGGTCTCCTATGCTAAAGTCATCATTTGGCTAGGTGTCCAGTCAGAAAGTCGTGTCACACAACTAGTGTCTTAGTGTTTAACTTAGTATGAAAAATAAATTTATGTATTATTTCTATAGTGACGAGTCAGCATCTATAGCTTTTCTATCACTATCTTGCTTTGCTAAAGGCAAGTACCTCTACAAACTTTACATACTGTTACAACAATGAACTGTGATTCCAACCATGTTAAATGCTGATCCTTGGGGTAGCAAGTTAAATCTTCACATGTTGTATTATTTTCAGTCCCTACCATGTTTAGAACAGTTTTATATCTCTCATATGATTAGAATCTGGATTATGGGAAAATTGATAGTTGAGTACGTGATCATGCCTCCTTTATCGTACCGAGCAAAGTTTCATTCTACATGTTACTGCACCGTAGGCCTTTATTTCAAAGTTGTATTTGTGCATATGTACATCTATCGCCTTTACACTTGTACGAAAGTACATTTCATTATGTGCCCCTGTACATTGTATACCTATTGACGATCACGTACCTGCTACAGTTTTAAACATTACATATACATCTGTCTCTATCACATATGTGTCCTCGTCATGATAGATTATGATGTGCCATGATTCCAGTTACATTCCTGTTCATTTCATGTTTCGTATATTTAGTTTGCTAGAATCAGTACTTGCTTCCGTCCTGACAGGATAACGTTGTAGGTATACTTACTGAAGAGGAGTTGCTTTATGATTCCTATTATGGAGTTACTGCCGAGGACCAGGCTTTGTCTTACGAGGATGTACCTGTAGGGAAACTCGTCTAGTTGTCTATTTACTTTGGACTTTTGAGAGTAGTCATGTACTAGACTATGTATTTTGTGACTGGACCTGTATCCAGCTTTACATTTTGGACTTGTACTTGAATCTTATTGATATACGAGACGACTTTTGTGTTTGGGACATTTACGACTCTTTATTACATATTGAACTGTTAGCACATTTTAGTTTTATCTTGTTATCTTTAGAACAGCTTACTACGCTTTATCTCAAGCGTAGGCTGGACATGACTCGGCCCGGCCCAACAATTTGGGTAGCGGATCGTGACATATTTTTAGTGGTGGCCCATGCAGGTCCCGACTTGGTTACATCATTGTACCAAGCTTGCCTGTAATTAGAAACTTAAGGTAATTAGACAACATTAGGGATGACGCTTAGAACACCTAGAGGAATATTAGGACTGCAACATAGGAAACACATCACATCACATGCTCGCTATTACAATTAGATTTTCTGTTTATGATTGTTTACTTTAAAGAGTCCTTATAAGTTCTTTTATTTATTAGATGGTGCTTACCCGCTCATCCCAGTATACCACACCTGAGAATGGCACACTTCCTACCCAGTCGGTTGACCAGTTGATCGATGTACCTCCACCTACTATACTTCCCCACTCCACAAATCCACCAACCCAAATGCCTCCACCACCTTCCACATCACAGTCCCAGCAGGACCCGATACTCCCACCACTACCTATTACTATACCTGCCCAAGCTTCCGTCACACTCGACGGGAACCAACTGCTCACTCTGATCCAGGGGTTCCTAACGACCCATCAGGAGCAGACCACCCTACTCCGTCCATGGAGCGTTCTGAGGAGCGTGCCGTGGCCCCACCACCTGTAGAGCCACGGCAGAGAGTAGGGAATATCAAGGACTTCATGGGTCTGAACCCCAAAGAGTTCTTAGGGACTGAGGGCATCGTTGTAGCAGATGACTGGCTAGACTCGGTAGAGAGGAAGCTCCTTGGAGCTAGGTTGTCGAGTGACCTTCAGGTCGAGGCAGCGGGATTTCTGCTGATAGACTTGGCAGGAGTTTGGTTCCGGAATGAGCCACTATTTGTGAGAGGGAAGGCCACTTGGGATCAGTTCAAAACCCAATTCAAGAAGAAATTCTTCTCGACCACCGCTAGGGTAGCCATGGGACTACGATTCCAGAACATCCAGCAGGGAACCATTCTGTTGACTTATATGCAGCGGAGTTTAGTCGTTTGAGCCGTTTCACTCCTAGTCTAGTGGCAGACCCAGAGAAGATGACGCGTAGCTTTTGCCATGGTTTAGTTCCAGACATTGGCATTCTTATAACGGTACGACTGACTATTACCAGAGCCTAGAGTTGGCCCGGAGCATAGAGGAGCGTCTTCAGTCTTGCAAGAGGCCGGCTCCTGAACACCTTGAGGGACCCTCCAAGAGTCAGGCTTTCAAGCAAAGAGTACCGACACCGTACCAGCAGACATACCGTCCTCCCACACCACATCACCCAACCCCGCCAGTTAGAGACCCGGGACCCCGACAGCAGAAGGGAGATGTGTGTTCATTCTGTAGAAGGCCAGGGCATGACTTCGCCATCTGCAGGAAGAGGTTGGGGCAGTGTTTAGTTTGTGGGTCTGCCACCCATCAGCTTCGGGACTGCCCAGTAGCAAGGGTACCAGGTGCCGGACCACAGTCTAGAGGACCGCCGCTTCTGACCCAGCAGCAGAGGTTTGGGCAATATCTGCAGCAGCAGAAGGGACCCCAGGGGAAGGCTTATAGCCTAGCTCTTGAGCCGGAGCCGAAGCAGGTTTCGGAGCCCGATTATTTGGCTGACGTCATCACAGGTCATGTTATTTTTATACTTTTCTAGCTCTAGCTTGTTTGCTTCTGGTGCATCACATAGCTTTATGTCATTAGAGTTTATACATAAACACCACTTAGTAGCTACACCTACCGAGGAGATAAGTAGAGTAATGACGGAAGCGGACCAGTGCCCATTAGAGCTATCTATCGATGCTCTATATACTATAGTTGGGAGAGAGTTTAGGGGACGATTCTTTGTGATGCCACTCCCCGGGTATGATATCATATTGGGGATGAACTGGCTTAGCTATGCCCATGCAGCTATAGACTGCCATGAGGGTAGTATTCTGTTCAGTCCCCAGGCACAGCACCATTCAGCATCAGGAGGACAGGGCCAGAGATCAGCCTAGAGCCGAACTGTTGTGCGACAGTTGGGGAGATAGTACCGCCACACCCTATCATTAGGGAGTTTATGGATGTATTCCCAGAGGATCTTCCAGGACTTCCTGACAGAGATGTGGAGTTCACTATAGATTTAGTACGGGTTTATCACCAGTATTCCGGGCTTGCTATAGAGTGAACCCCAAGGAGGCCGTAGAGATGAAGGAGCAGATTAATGACCTATTGAAAAAGGGTTTCATTCGATCTAGTGCTTCTCCATGGGGAGCGCCAGTACTCTTTGTGCCTAAGAAGGATGGTACAGTCCGGTTGTGTATTGACTACCGGGCATTGAATACCATCACCATTAAGAACAAATATCCTCTGCCCAGGATAGATGATTTGTTCGACCAGTTGAGTGGGGCGAAGGTGTTTTTTAGGATAGATTTGAGATCCGGTTACCACCAAGTGAAATTCAGGGCTACAGACATCCAGAAGACGGCGTTCAACACGAAGTACGGGCAGTACGAGTTTCTGGTGATGCCATTTGGTCTCACAAATGCGCCAACTGTTTTTATGAATTTGATGAATAAGATATTTCACCAGTATCTGGATAAGTTCGTCGTAGTATTTATCGACGACATCCTGATATACTCGAAGATGTCGGAGGAGCACGTAGAGCACTTGCGGACAGTTTTGGGGATTCTGAGGCAGGAGAGGTTGTTTGCCAAATTGTCGAAGTACGAGTTCTTTTTGGACCGAGTAGAGTTTTTCTGTGATATAGTTACTGGAGAGGGGATCTCGGTGGATCCCAGGAAGATTGCTGCTGTTGAGACATGGAAGGCTCCCGTCAGTTTCAGAGATCAGGAGCTTTCTGGGTTTAGCAGGCTATTATAGGAAGTTCGTCCAGGACTTTGCTAGGATAGCTGAACCCATGACGAAACTGACACAGAAGGACACAAAGTATATCTGGTCAGAGGACTGCCAGGCAACATTTGAGGAGCTGAAGAGGAGGCTGACGACCGCTCCAGTTCTGACATTACCTTCAGGGTCTGGAGGTTTACCATATACAGCGATGCTTCGGGAAAGGGGCTAGGATGTGTCCTACAGCAGCATGGGAAAGTGATTGCTTATGCATCTAGGCAATTACGGACTCATGAGCGGAACTATCCTACCCACGACCTAGAGTTAGCTACGTTGATCTTTGCACTCAAGTTGTGGAACACTACTTATACGGAGAGCGTGTGAAATCTTTACTGACCACAAGAGCTTGAAGGTGTTCACGAAGAAAGTGTTGAACATGAGGCAAAGACGATGGGGAGTTGATGAAGGACTTCGACATAGATTTATAGTATCACCCCAGAAAGGTAAATGTGGTGGCGGATGCGCTGAGCAGGCATCCGATGGCATGGTATCTGATGATAGATCGACATTTGCGAAAAGATCTGGAGAAGCTCGGTATCGAGATAGTTCGGCCAGGATCAGCGATACAGATGATAGCGCTTGACATTCAGTCAGATTTGATGGGGCAGATCAAGGAGGCACAGTCTATAGATGAGAGCCTTCGCAGACTTCGAGCCCAAGCTTTAGCTGGATTGCTGGATGACTTTACCATAGCAGAGGATGGATCCTTGAGACATGGCAGCTGGTTGTGCGTGCC
>JANAVB010032570.1:110000-129736 GCA_029216955.1 Iris pallida
CCTTGGGGTAGCAATTTAAATCTTCACATGTTGTATTATTTTCAGTCCCTACCATTTAGAACAGTTTTATATCTCTCACATGATTAGAATCTGGGTTATGGGGAAATGATAGTTGAGTACGTGATCATGCCCCTTTTATCGTACCGAGCAAAGTTCTTCTACATGTTACTGCGCCGTAGGCCTTTATCTCAAAGTTGTATTTGTACGTATGTAATCTATCGCCTTTACTTGTACGGAAGTACATTTTATTATGTGCCCCTACACATTGTACACCCATGACGATCACGTACCTGCTACAGTTTTAAATATTACATATACATCTGTCTCTATGACATATGTGTCTCGCCATGATAGATTATGATGTGCCATGATTCAAGTTTATTACATTCCTGTCCATTTCATGTTTCGTATATTTAGTTGCTAGAATCAGTACTTGCTTCCGTCCTGACAGGATACGTTGTAGGTATACTTATTGAGGAGGAGTTGTTTTGTGATTCCTATTATGGAGTTGCTGCCGAGGACCAGGCTTTGTCTTACGAGGATGTACCTACGGGGAAACTCGTCTAGTTGTCTATTAACTTTGGACTTTTGAGAATAGTCATGTACTAGACTATGTATTTTGTGACTGGACCTGTATCCAGCTTTACATTTTGGACTTGTATTGGATCTTATTGATATACGAGACGACTTTGTGTGTTGGGACATTTACGACTCTTTATTACATATAGAATGTTAGCACATTTTAGTCTTATCTTGTTATCTTTAGAACAACTTACTAGCTTTATCTTAAGCGTAGGCTGGACATGACTCGGCCCGGCCCAACAATTTGTGGTAGCGGATCGTGACATCACGTAATTTAAAAATGGTTGATTAAAGAGTAACTAACAATTAACCATAAGATATAGATATATACCCTCAACTCGTCGGGCCAGACGTACTTCAAGTTTGGGGGCACCGACGAAAAGTTGAGGTAGGGACCATGAAAGTTAGCCCAGATAATTTATCTAAGAGATCTGGCAAATAAACGAAAAGAACCTACAAAGAAGAAACGACTGGTTTATTAACTGAATAAATGAAAGAAATTTAATAAAATTATCTTAAATTTACTTACGAGGACCCGCGGGCCATAGCTCTAATCGGAACTCGCCTATCGGCCACTCTGGTGCCGTCGAAGGATCCGCGGGTCCGTGTATGTACTCCCAGTAACCGGATGGAACCGAGTATAGGGGTACTCCGGGGCCCACTGTGCAGTAACTGGTGGATCCGCTGGTGGGTCCGCTAGCGGATGGAGACTCATGCCTCGATGAAGTTGTCGATCGACGGCGGGATGAGTCTGTGCCCGGGGTACTCTGGTCGGGTTCGATGGATGGGGTCACATCCCGGGAAGATTGAATGCGACCACGACACCAGCACCACCACGACCACGACCACGACCACACCACCACCAGCACGACACCACCACCAGCACGACCACGGCCATCCATCATGACCTGTAAATAGAACACATAAACAATTAACAATATAGAAGTGGTAAATTAATATAAATTCTAAACTAAAATATACAACCACCAGCAGGGAGACGATTGCCGCCGCGACGAAAAGGACTAGGAGTGCCATTCTGCAAAAAGAAAAACTACAATAAGTAAATGATCGAACGAAAAAAATATGAATTCACGTAATTGCTTTTATGAGGTCAAACTAAATTCACGTAATTTGAAGTATTTTTTAAACAACAATATTTAACCTAATCATCGTCTTCGTTCTCGTCCTCGGCCTCGTCTTCATCATCATCATTCTCATCCTCATCCTCATCTTTATCCTCATCTTAATTAATCTGTATCTCTCATCCACCAATTCTTCTTCTTCTTCTTTCTTCTTCTTCTTCTTTTCTTCTTCTTCTTCTTCTTTGCCTCAATATTTGGGATAAGATGCCTCTTTCTTCCCTGGTTGACAGCTAAGTCTTGTGTATCAACCTCTTCCTCCCCTCTATTTTCCTCAACAATATTTTCAACATCCATGTATCCGACTGTTGCCCAATTATTGGGACTTTTCGATCTGGTCCTCTGGTATGCTGGGTCTCAACGGTAAATGTATTCTAGATTTAATCTTGCATACTGTCCACCCAGTCAATCGATCTCTACGGCCTTGGGTAGCTTGTATAGTAGACTTGAAACAGCCTGACTTGCTATCGCAAAGTATCAGACCCTCTATACCTCCTGCGATGATTTATATCGATAAATCTAAATTGTTTATCGATTCTCCAACTGATATTTGGTGTCGTAACGAACCACTCACATTTGAACATCACAATATGCATATCATATGGGGCAGTATATTGTAAATCTACAAATCCCAAAGCACTCCATAATAGTCAACGTTCGGCTCGTCGTCATAGATGGTGCCTCTTATGCAAACACCGGAATCCTTGGTACTGATGCCGTCATTGATAAATTCGACATTTATAGCATTCTGAGTTGCCTTAAACCTGAAGCCATTAACGACATAGCCTGGCCAAGTCTTTGCTTGCTTCTTCGGTCCTAATGCCAGATAACGAACACTCTCATTAGTGAGTGTTGTTTCAGGCAATAAAACCTGTAAAAATATTTATAATTTAAATATTTTAGATACCTATATTTTAATGGTAGCCGCATAACATATTATTTCAGTTACTTACATATTTGCGAAACCATGACGGGAATGTACAATCAACCTCTCTTTGAAGTCCCTCAACGATAATATCGGGTGTCCTTATTTTGACTTCATCTCTAAATACACTGTTAGAGAGAATAAGAATATATAAATGTAGTCACTTACTTCATCAAATTAGAGATTATAACGAGTGCAAGTGTACTGACTTACTTATCCAAATCTCTCACTTCTTGTATGTCACAGTTTAACAAGACATATCGGTGAGCGGCATCATACTCGTCGTCAGTCAACCACCATTTTTACCACTACTAAAATACCCCCTTTACCGACGGACTTTTAGCGACGGACGGATTTCGTCGCTAATAGCGACAATTTCCGACATCTTAGCGACGGATTAGCGACAGACAACACAACATAATTTTTTTCAATTTTAAATGTAAAATTTGTCGGGTTTCCGTCGCTAAGTCGACGAAAATTAGCGAGCGGATTATTTTTTCGTCGCTTATTCGTCGCAAATGTTGGCGGCAAAATCTTTATAACATTGGCGGGAACTTTGGCGACTACCTAGCGACGGATATAGCCGTCGGAAAACACCTTTTAATTGGCGACGGTTTAGCGACTAATTTATTCCGTCGCTATTCCGTCGCTAATTCTGTGCCCTAACTTAAATTGAACCGACGGGAGGGAATTTTTCATTCCCCCAAAACTCTCTCTCTCTCTCGCGGCTCTCCCTCTCTCGCGCGCGGCTTCTCTCTCTCTCTCGCGGCTCTCTCTCTCTCTCTACCAGGTCTCTCTCTCTCTCTCTCTCTCCTCTCTCTCTCTCTTTTCTCTAATTTTGTGTTTGGGGCCGGAGGGGGGGGAGTGGGGGGGTCGGCTTCGCGGGGGGGTGAGAGGGCGGGGGGGGTGGTGAATGGTCAGGGGGGGGGGGGTGTGGGGAATGGGGGGGGGGTGGGGGGTGGGAATGGGGTCGGGGGGTCGGGGGGGTGGGGAATGGGGGCAGGGGGGTCGGGGGGGTGGGGGTGGAGAGGGCAGGGGGGTCGGGGGGGGTGTGAATGGGGCAGGGGGGTCGGGGGGTGGGGGGTGGAGAGGGCAGGGGGTCGGGGGGGGTGTTGAATGGGGGCAGGGGGGTCGGGGGGGGGGGTCGGGAATGGGGGCAGGGTTCTCACTCCATTTTCAATTGTAATTAGTCTATAATGTTGCTAATATACTGTTATATATGTGTGGGCTGTGCCATGTGAATTGGAGAGGGTTGATGGGTTTTGGCCAAGGGGGAGGCTCGGGTTATGATTTATTCTTGGTGTTCACTGTTCTGTGGTGTGAAGTCTGTCGTTTTGGTTATACCATGTTTGTTTAACACTCTAAACACCCTAGATGCATATCCTAGCATCTGTGCACCACCCATATTGCTAGGAACACAAATTTTATACTGCACTTGTCATGAAATTGCCATCATCAAGATGTCCTGTACATATTAGTTTGTGCATTGCTGCTTGAGCATCACATTACCTTTTACTGCTACTTTGTATTGCTTTCACAATGTCACGTACCCTGCACTAAACATCCGATACTTCGATCCGATACCGCCGATACTACCGATATCGCCGATACCAATACTACCGCTATCGCCGATACTACCGATACCGTCGATACTACCGATACCGCCGATACTACCGATATCGCGCGCCGATACTACCGATACTACCGATATCGCCGATACTAGATACCGCCGATACTACCGATTCCGATACCGATACTTTGAACCTTGATTTAAATACATGTTAGTATAGTGTCTTCACAATATGTTAAGAGTATATACATGATTAGCAAGGTAACTAGATACAAGTTATGATACAATGTAATGCAAGTATACAAGTTATGATACTTTGAACCTTGATTTAAATACTTATTGTATGATTTTCTTTTTACAGATGGCACTCTTAGTTCTCATTGTCTTGACGGCACTCGCCGCCCTGCTGCTGGTATATATATTTTAGTTCAGTTTATATTCATTTATACTTCTATATTGTTAATTATATTATTCTGCTCCTTACAGGTCATGGTCACTACCACTCGTGCTGCTGGCAGTGGCCGTGGACGTGATGGTAGTGGTGCTGGTGGTGGCGGTATGGCCGTGGTGGGCGTGGTGGTAGCGGCACTGGCCGTGGACGTGATGGTAGCGGTCGTGGTGGTAGCGGCACTGGCCGTGGACGTGATGGTAGCGGTCGTGGTGGTAGCGGTCGTGGTCGCCTTCCACATTCCCCGGATATAGAGTCCTCCGATCCCGACCTGGAGAGCCCGGCACAGACTCTTCCCGCCGTCGATCTGCCGAGGCGCTACTTCATCTTCATCGAGGCCTGAGACTCCATCCGCTAGCGGATCCGTTCCGCCCCCGGATGCACCAGCGGGTACACCATCAGTTACTGCAGGGTGGGCTCCGGAGTACCCCGGATTCAGCTTCATCCTGCTACCGGTGAGTACATCCGCGGACCCGCGGATCCTCCGACGCCTCCAGAGAGGCCGATAGCGAGAAACCGACGAGAGCTATGGCCCGCGGGTGATAGTAAGTAAATTTAAGTTAATTTATTAAATTTGTTTCATTTATTCAAGTTAATAATCCAGTCTTTGCTTCTTTGTAGGTTTTTCCCGTATGATGCTGCCCGGATACTCGGGCAAATTATCCGGGAAAACTACCATGGCCCCTACCTCAATTTTTCTGAGGTGCTCAGAACATGCAGTACGTCTGGCTCGAGGAGATGAAGGTATATATATATCTTTTGGTTATTATTATTCTTTAATCCACTAATTTTTAATTACGTGATAATTTAATTTGTATGTCAGACGACGTTCTGGTGGCCCCCCCATCGCGAGGAGTTGATTCGCAAGGCCTACAAAGCCGCCGCCGGGAAGAAGATACGGGATGCGGTGTACGACGTTCGTACGGCGCATTCGAGGAAGAAGGCTCCGGGAGGAGTACTACGAGCAGATGTTGGATAAGATGAATACTGCTCAGTACAGGGAGAAATCAGAGAAAGCGAAGGCGAGCAGACAGGCCACTGGTCTGCATACGGGAGGTTCAAGGGCCCACGCAGCGACGCGTGCAGATTTGGTGAGTACCGCAAATTCATTTCACTATTAATTCGGTACTATTAATATACGTAGTTAATTAAATTCGACGTATATTTCGATGCAGGCACAACGGGCGGTAAAGGAGGGGAGAGAGCCGGAGTCGGTCACCGCCTACGATGTATTCCTGCATACACAAAGAGGCGGGCAGACGGGAGCTTCGTCGACGCGAGGGCCCAGGCGACTGATGTAAGTAATTACGTTTATGAGATTTATATTAGAAATATAATTATTGTTAACTTAATTAGGTGAACGTAGGATTCAAATTATAACTTAGGGAAACATAGGATTTAGATTATAACTTAGAAAAATTATAGTATAAACACATTCATTGGATAGGCTGCATATCGTGAGGCCCTTAGTCAGATTGAGCCCCCTGCCGAGGTTGTCGGCGACGACGCGACCACCAGACGCCCCTTCTATTGCCGCTCGCTACGACGACGTGTTCGTAGAGTCTGTCGGCGGCTTTAATAAAGGGTGCGTCTACGGCGTAGGTTCCCTGGCGGCGGCGTTGCAGGGCGCGACTCCGAGATATCCACCGCCCCCGCCTCCTCCCGCGCCCCCGTCGGACGATATGGGAAGCAGCTTGCGACTCTCACCTCCGATATGTCGGAAATGCGGAGTCTAATGTCGGATGTGCTGGAGCGCCTTCCGCGTCCTTCTGCTCCGGTCCAGATCCGTCTGCTCCCGGTACGTCTACTGCGGTTGCCGGTCCTTCGACCCTGGACGTTATTCATTTGACCGTAATGCCGAGGTCCGCTGGTACCGGATACTGCGCTCATTGGGCTCATGGACATGATGTCGGCAGAGCAGCTCCGCACGCTTCCAGAGCATGTGTTGTCCAGTGCCGGCGTACATGGTGGAAGAGTACATCCGCAGAGAGGCGGCGCCGAGACGACCACGCGATCCATCTCCGGGAAAATGATATTTGTACTGTTTTTTGATATTATGAATTTGGATATTTTGATTATGAATTTGGATATTTGGATATTTGTTATTGGATATTGATATTGGATATCATGAATTTGGATATTAGGATATTTGTTGATCGTACATGGATGTTTGGATGGATATTTGGATATTTGTTGATCGACATGGATGTTTGGATATTGGATTATGAATGTGTAATATTTACGAAAAGGAAATAGAATGTTTCTGTAATTTTTTTTAATTGATGTTACATTTAGCGGACTAGCGACTAACTAGCGACGGATTATAAATATTTGCAGTTACCGACGGAAGAGCGACGGAATATCCGTCGCTAACTGGGTGATATAAAATATTTTGCAGTTACCGACGGAAGAGCGACGGAATATCCGTCGCTAACTGGGTGATATAAAATATTTGCAGTTACCGACGGAAGAGCGACTACCTAGCGACGGCGCATCCGTCGACATGGTTCTGGAAATATGGTAGGTTTCCAGAGACTTAGCGACGGATAGTTGGTCGCTAATCCGTCGCTAATCGGTCGAGGATGACGACGGACTAGCGACGGATGAGCGACCAATTATCCGTCGACATGGTTCTGGAAATATGGAAGCTTTCCAGAACCAGGCCGACGACCTACCGTCGCTAATACGTCGCTATAACATCGAGGTTAACGACGGAATGGCGACGGAATAGCGACTGATTTTGCGTATCAGGAACCTCTCTGATACGCTTTTACCGACCTATTGACGACGGATTAGCGACGATATTTTAATATTATATGGCATGTAAACCGACGGGAACATGTCGCTAATCCGTCGCTAAGTAGGTGAAAGACAACCGTCGCTAACCAGTCGCTAGTCCGTCGGATAATCATTTGTCCGACGGCTTAGCGACGGACATTTTTTAGCGACGACGTTTTTCCCGACGGCCATTTTCATCAAATATCCGTCGCCATTACGTCGGTAATTTATTTTACCGACGGATAAGCGACGGATCTGGCCGTCGCTAAAGTTGGTTTTTTTGGTAGTGTACTAGCCCCAACAAGCTTGTCCCTTACATTGAATATACCTCCATCCTCAACGTCCTCGTCATTCCTTTGAGGTCTATTTCGATTTGTCTTAACATGAGTATCGAAATAAATGGAACAGAAGTTTGACACCTTTTCGATAAGATATGCTTCGCATATCGAAGCCTCTATGAGCCTTGTTGCCAACTTTCTTTAGATGGTGTAGGTATCTAGAGAGACAAATTATCTTGAGAATTAAGAATGAGTTTTAAAACCCACTGAAATTCAACTTAAATTATATCGATTTTATGTACCTTTCAAATGGGTACATCCATCGATAATGAACAGATGCACTGATACGGACTTCGTATGCTAGATGAATCGGTAGATGCTCCATGCTGTCGAAAAAGTCAGAAGAAAATTTTCTCCAACTTGCAAATTGTTAAGATAATCTTCTCCTCAAGTTCAACCATGTGTTGCACAGTCAACTTAGTTGAACAAATATTCCTGAAGAATGTAGATAGTTCGGCCAACGGAGCCCATACAGCAGAAGGCAACAACTCTTTCAAAGCAATGGGCAGTAATCTTTTCATAAATACGTGGCAGTCGTGACTCTTCATTCCCGTTAGCTTGCGTTCATTGAGATCAACGCATCTAGACAAATTCGACACATAGCCGTCAAAAAATCTTAAAGTAGATACCCACTTGCAGATTATTAATCTATCTTCCTTGCTCAATGTGTATTGTGCTATCGGCTTAGTTATTTGTCCATCAGCTCCCCTTTGTATCAAGTTCAGATAAGGACGCTTGTATATCTCGGCAATGTCTTGTCTTGCTTTTGGATTGTCCTTCGTCATTCCTTTAATATCCATGACGGTATTGAAGACATTATCGAACACATTCTTTTCGATATGCATAACATCAAGATTATGCCTTATAAGATTATCTTTCCAATAAGGCAAGTCCCAGAAGATACTCCGTTTGGTCCAGTTATAGCTTTGTCCGAACCTATCACGATTGTTCGATGGATCTTCCATTATAGTGGACAAGTCCTTTACATCTTCCCAAATATCGTATCCCGACAATCTGGCAGGCGGATGAGAAAATTCTTGTTTTTCAGCTCTGAACGCGTCCTTGTTCTTTCTCCAAGGATGACTCGCGGGCAGAAATTGACGATGACAATCAAAGAAAGACTATCCGTCGCTACGCCGACGCTATATTGGAAAATTGTCGATGGACTATCCGTCGCTACGTAGTCGGCGATTTGTCCCGCCACTTCTCCCAATATTTTTCGCCAAATAGTCGACTGCATAGCGACATATAAAAATCTGTCGCTATATCTCCGACGCCCTAGCGACGGACTCGCGACCTTTTCTCACCCTTAAAATAAAAATAAAAAATATCGACTTATCGTCGGTACTCCGTCGGTGATTTGTCGCAAATCCGTCGCTAATTACGACGGAAAGAATCCGTCGCTAATTGACTGTATTTTGGTAGTGAATATGTACAAAATGTACAAGTTTCAGATGCAGCCAGCAATGAAATTCTAGAAAAAAATTGGATAATCTTATTTTATGAGTTTAAACTGTAATCCAAAATATGGATCCACATACTTGCCAACTTGCCAACTTGCCATTAAGGTTTATAACATAGTTCTCTCAAGTTCATTGCTATCATTTGACATCAATATAGAAAGTTGACGTTAGGTCGACAAGGAATCATAATTAAACTTTGTTAAAAAATTTGTAAGATCCCGTTTGGATGAGAGAATGCTTGAATATTATAATAAGGGATAATTTAGCAAATGCCCCCATTCTAAATGTTGAAATTAGTATATACCCCCACTATTTTATTTATCTAACAAATACCCCCATTTTTTGATATAAAATAATAAAAATTTAAGATATACCCCCACTCTTTTACATAGGAGTAGGGGTATTTGCTAAATAAAATAAATAGTGGGGGTATATGCTAGTTTTAACATTTGGAATGGGGGTATTTGCTAAATTATCCCTTATAATAATGATGAATGTAGCAGTGTTAATGAAATGAGGTTTGTGAGAGTATATTGGCTCGTTAAAACAAGCAATTTTTTATATATAAATATATTGATAAAAAGAGCAGATTCTCGAGCTCACGAGTTTAATACCTCTAAGAGACAATTCTGAGTTGAATTCTTGTTTAGATATTATGTTAGATTTCATAGACAATTTTATCTTGGAATATTTTGGAGGTAAAATTCAAAGCATAAATTTGTTGACAATGCCTCTGAATTCTAAAACTCTCTCCTGTTCAGAATTCAGAGTTTCATTAAAAAAAAAACATCACATAAATCTTGTACAACAACTTCTTTATTCACTTCACAAGTTTCTAACCCGGAACCTTCAACTTCGTTGACCAGAGCTAGCAAAAGACGGAGCTGTTATATTGTCCGCAGTTTGTAACTGCGGACGTGACCGCCGGCCGACGTGACAGTCGGCCACGGTCACGCCCACAGCTACATACCGTGAGCAAAATATTATTTCGAGCAAAAGATGGTCAGATGAAAAAAAAGAAAAAGGAAAAAAAAAAAAAAACGAAACGAAAGAGAATATGAGTTGGAACAAGTATTCCTATACCAAACGCAACAAGCTGAGATCAAGTGCCAGAGCAGAGATGGAGCTATCAACCTCCGCCGCCCGGGCACTGGTTATAAGCGTTACAGCCGCGGTGGGGAGAATTCGATGGCTGCGGCAAGCAGTTGCTGTAGGATTTGCCCGACCCCGGGTTGCACACCGGCCTGTCCTTGTGCAGCGCCCCGTACCCGATACCCCTCTTGTCCTGCTGCAGGATCCTCCGGTGGGTCTCCGAGTCCATCAGGAACTCCCCAGCCTCCTCGGCCTCGCATTCTGCTATGGTCCCGTTGCAGCTGGAGAGGAAGACGGTAGCCTGAGCTGCACCAGTGAGGAGTACTGCCATTGCCATTGCCATTGCCAATAAGCAAAACCTTGGTGTGATCTTCCTCATCTCAAGCTTTTGTTTCTGCCACTTGAGGTGTGGCTAAGTCTTATTATAAGCCATCATTGATGTATATAGAGGACTCATGCACCAAGTGAGAATGGTGATGGTGGGGGGAGTGTACCATTGTGAGTTTGAGGTAGTGGCTGGTGGCCTAAGCTCTTTTATCCTTAATGGGTGCTGTCGGTCGGTTGTTAGAATTCGATCGGTAGTGGCTTACATGTGTAAAGGAGGTGATGGGCCGGTACTCAAACACCAACCCATTTGGAGAAGAAATTATTCAGAGGCACAGGCTCACCACATAAGTATAACAGAAAATTACATACAAAGGGAGGGAATTAGGCTAATTTCTATAAAAGAGGAGAATTTAACAATATTTACAAACAGGGGGATGGAACGTCTTGCCAATGGTGCCCCCAAATGAAATAGAGTGGAGCGCCATTGCCATTGGGCCATAGGAAAAAGCAAAGATGCGTCATTGCCAATGGCACCAATAACACGGTTAAAAGTGGTGGCACCATTGCCATGGCGTTCCATGCGATTTTTTTTGGACGCCATTACCAATGGCTTCCATGAATATATTTTTTGTGAAAAATTCTGATTGGTCAGAACCATAAGGGTCGAATTGATGCGCCATT
Organism: Iris pallida; assembly: GCA_029216955.1. Taxonomy (NCBI): domain Eukaryota; kingdom Viridiplantae; phylum Streptophyta; class Magnoliopsida; order Asparagales; family Iridaceae; genus Iris; species Iris pallida. Next base: position 121,344 of record JANAVB010032570.1, read on the forward strand.
GACAACTGTGTCCCGTGATTGGCCAGAACCAAATGGTTCAGATTGAGGTTTATCTATATAATGAGAACCTTTGTGTTTAGTGCTCATTCACATACTCACACACTCACAAATAAAGTACAAGAGAGAAATAGAAGGAGTAAGATGGACGAACAAAACGCCGGCATATTTCTGGTGGAGCGACCTCTCACAAGCGATCCAAGGACCTTTGTGTTTAATTTTATTTGTTATTTTATTTACTTTTTAGAATTTATTTATTGCTTTAATTATTTGTAGTTATACGATTATAGTCACGAAGTACGCTTATGATAACATGGTCAATGACGACGTAACGCATCAAACTATGCCAAATGGGAGTTAACTACCTCCCAAAAGGCCATGGTTAAGGCTAGCTTTTGATTCTATTATGTAGATGAGTTATAGTTCCTGCAACATGACATGGACATGATGTTAAGTCTGGTTGAGCGCTGGTGGCTCCAATGCGACAATTTTCAGTTGTCAGTAGGAGAAATAACCTTTACTCTCTGGGATGTAGTCAGCCTTACATGTAAGATAATTTAATTTTAATTTATTAGTCGATATCTTGATATGGTTACCTATAATTTAATTTTAAATTACATGTGACCCTATATTTCGATGACCGATCAGATGTCCCTCGTCTTATTAGGCGGTATCTTGGTATGGATCCGCCAACATATTTGAAGAAAAGATCAGACATCATCGTAAACTGGCTACGCAGCAACTTCATATTGGCCGTACTGTTAACGGTCCGATGAACATAGATGACAATTGGGTATGAAGTTTAACGCATTTATTTATACTTAGAATATTTATCTAATTATAGGTTAATATTGCAGATCATTTTTTGTATGAGGACGTATCTACTTGCTTTATGTTAGTTGTGGTGTCCCGTCCCGCTCAGTCAATCGGAGGAATCGAAACGCCAACGATGTTCGGACTTAGCCTTGCGATGGCTACTCGAAGATATCGCTCGGTCGAGGCGACCCCTCGCTCAGGTGGGATAGTTTCGGTGAACTCGCCTCATCTTAGCCTTCACATAATAAATTGCATGTTTTTAACTTGCACAAGTAGGCTTGATAATAAAAGAGACGAATCCACAAGCTAAGGGAATAATTCCGACGGGTCGAATTGAGTTAGAATATGGATAGGTCTAACGGTCTGCTTAGAGTTGGTGCACGGCGTGCTTTGAAAATGACACTCGGTCCTTCGTCCCGTGGCTTGGGAGAAGGAAAAGTTGGTCTTCGTCACAAGCTAAGAGTTAGCCTAAGTCATAGGCGTCGCCCGCATAAACGTTTCATAAAGCATGCACGGTCCCATCGTCCAAGACTTGACGCAGCTTTTACTCGTCAAGTTGATGTACGATTAAGTTAGGCCAAGTAATTCTAGGCGATCAAAGGCATTCTAAGCACTGTCCCACGTTTTCTACGGTTGTCGATATTACTTGGTTTCACGATCATATAGAGTATGACTTGGACGGTGGTGTCGCATAGAGTTCAAGTTGGTTTAAGGCACGATGTCACGAACTTAGTATTTTTAAGGCACAGGCCACGGTTGATTTAATTGAGTTGGAAGGAGGGCTTTCAAATAGTCGTTCCTGAGTCGAATGAAATGATAGGCAAGAAAGAAGAATGCTCGCGACTATGGGTCGTCGAGGCGGTCTCAGTTGTGAGAAGTATTAAACTTGGCCCTGAAAGAGATGGTAACACTAGAAGTAGAATGACTGTGTGAGTCATCAGTTCGATTCGAGTCTTGCATGGTCATTAAACAACTTGTACAAGGTGAGTTTATTTCTCGAACGGCGACTCAGGCGGCCAACGGGACCGTTTCGATGGTAGACATGATTAGTAGAGCTGGATGACTGCACAGATTAGGTGGGGACTTGCAGCGGAGCTCGCTACTCGCGCTGCCAAGGGCGTCCGTCTAACAAGCTATGGTAGTCCATGATAGCGCTGGACGCTAGTGACTAGTTCATATAGATGAGTCGGCATAGCGGCAACCCGCGTGTGTGCCTTTGGATTGAGTCGAGTTGGATGTGTGTACAGTTAGAACTAAGTTATAGGCGTCGCCCGCATAAACGCTTATAAAGCATGCACGGTTCCATCGTCCAAGGCTTGACGCAGTCTTGCTCGTCAAGTTGTTGCACGATTTAGTTAGGCTGAGTTATGATATGCTATCGAAGTCTTTTCTAAGCACTATCCCACGTTTCATGCGGATGTCAAAATTACTTGGTTCCATGACCGTAAGGCCCGTTATATAGAGTATGACTTGGACGGTGGTGTCGCATAGAGTTCAAGTTGGTTTAAGGTACGATGTCACAGACTTAGTGTTTTAAGGCACGGGCCACAGTTGATTTAATTGAGTTGGAATGAGAGCTTTCAAATAGTCGTTCCTGAGTCGAATGAAATGATAGGACAAGAAGGAAGAATGCTCGCGACCATGGGTCGTCGAGACGGTCTCAGATGTGAGAAGTATTGAACTTGGCCCTGGAAGAGATGGTAACACTAGAAGTAGAATGACTGTGTGAGACGTCAGTTCGAGTCGAGTCTTGCATGGTCATTGGACAACTTGTACAAGGTGAGTTTGTTTTTCGAATGGCGACCCAGGTGGCCAACGGGACCGTTTCGATGGTAGACATGATTAGCAGTGCTGGATGACCGCACGGGTTAGACGGGAACTTGCAGCGGAGCTCTCTACTCGCGCGGTAAGGACGTCCATCTAACAAGCTATGGTAGTCCATGATAGCACTGGGCGCTAGTGACTAGTTCATATAGATGAGTCGGTATGGCAGCAACCCGCGTGTGTGCCTTTGGATTGAGTCGAGTTGGATGTGTGTACAGTTAGAACAAAATATTGGGCCTAAGATTTGGCTAACGTAGGCGACGTGCTTCGGCACGAGATGTGACGTCGAGTCTTAAGTTGTCGGCATATAAGTTGCATAATTTGGATTTGAGTCATCTTGAGTTTAAGTCAGGAAACACCGTAAGGCAAAGTCGGTCGAGTGACACTTAGCCCACAAGTCTTGATTGGGTCAGTTGGTGATTAAAGTCAAGGGCCGTGAGACGACGATATGGTTAACTCATACTGAGTTGCGAGGCACGACATAATGGACTTGTCGCACGGTCACATGAAAATGGAGTCTTATCGTGTAGTTGCGTCTCTGATTATAGGTCGAAAGGCAAGCACGACTTGATAGGTTAACGTTGTTGCAAGCACGGGATGGTCTTGAGACACAAAATAGGCCAAAGCGTTTATCCTAAAATCGATCCTAAGACAAGAGTAGAAAGTCAATCATAAAGAAACTATGTTACACAAAGTAAATGAACGTGTTGGTTTTGTTTGGGGGCGAGGAGCTCATTTCACTAGTACAGTTGAGTATTGACACCCACACAGTTTTCATGTGCAGGCACAGGTAGAAGCTCGTGGCGCGGAGCTCGCTTGGATGCGTCGAGGCACAGAGTTCTTGGCGATTCGAGGCGTGCGGCCGCATAGAGTCTGGACTTATACGGGACATAATGTATGGACATCGCCTATCTGAAGCATCCGCTGGCTCGAGACATGTATTGAGAGATGAGAGTGAGCTGAGTGACTTGTAATGTGAGAAGAGTGAGCTTGTAATCTTGGTCTTGCGCCCTATTGTAACCTTTGTTTCAATATCAATAAAGAGTTTCTTTTGAATAACTTGTGTTTTGCTTCAAATTTTTGCTGCTATTATTCAATGTTCCTGCTTGGGACTTTTGTGTGACGACCCCGTCGCAACCGCTGTAATCGGCCGTTATGGAACCCGCCTTGCACGAGCACAATCTAGGCTCGTGCGACATCACGCCTTAGCGAGCACGATCGCTCCTACGGGAGCGGAGCGTGACATTAGTTCAATTTTGTTTCCAAATTAGGTTGCAAATTTCGATAGTTATCAAGTAAATGTCGAAACCCTAGAAATTGATGTAAGCCTAAAAAACAATTTTTCATTGATATGAAACATATTGTCCAGCTTAAATGACTTAGCAAATACAAGTTTGGTTTAAATCAGTATTCCTCGATTCAAATATATTAAACTTTCGATAGTCTGATATATAACTCTATGTTCCTTTATGTTATGTGTAGCACTATAGCTCAACGTATATGACTCTTAAACTTTCATGATAGTCTACACTTTCAAAAATAGTTTTCGGTAGTCCTAGGGTTAGTTACCTAAGTTGATACAGATACGTAATCGGGTACGACTTAACGTATAGAATACTTTTTAAATATTACTTTCTTCTACGTCTAAGTTTGCATAGACACACATAGGTAAGTGTACAAGTATTTAAACATAACAATACTTTACTAGGATAATATGTATATATAAACATATACACCTGCAATAATTATTTTTTGCCTACGATCATTTTAGAGTATACGTAAATGTGTGTCCTACGATATCGGTGAATATACTTGTGTCGTACACTTGAATTCATAAAAAAACATGAATATAAACAAGCATGGATGAATTTTTGTAAGCTAGGACACACACATATATATACAAACATAGTTTTGAAAAAAAATAAAAAAATAACAACATAGCTACTAAAATTAATTTAAAAGGAGAAGGATGACCTGCCTTTATTTTCTAAATGAATGATGGGTGTCTTCGGGTTTAAAAGTGATGGAAATGAGTGGTGTGCTCTCTTTCCCCAAGCTAGAAGCTATCCGGTTTGATACAGTGTAGGTTTATAAGGAGAACGAGAGAAGGATAGTAAAGGAAGAAGAAGTGCGAAGAAGAGTTGAAATGAATGATGTGTGCTTCTTTCTAACTAGGAGGTGGTGTGTGCTACCTCTTTGCTAGCGTTGCATGAAGAGGGTTTCGAGTGTAGGTGTTGCTGGCCCTTTGATACTAAGGAAGGAGAAGGAAAGGAAGAAAGAAAGTAAAGGAAACTAGGTAAGGAAAGTAAAATATAAAAGAAAATAACTTAAGGAAAACTTAACTAAGGAAAGAAATAAAAGGAAGTAGGAGGCCCATGCAAGGAGGAGGTGGAAAGTAGGAGGTGTTCTAAGAGCATCATTAGTAAGGCCCATTCCATTTTCTAGATTCTAGATTTAGAATGTAGAAGCTCATTTTATAGAATAATAAGTCTCATTCCTAGTCCAATTTCTACAATTTCGGTCCCAATCCATCCATGGGTGCTAAGGGTTGGGCCTCCCAATTTCTAGATTCTAAATTGTAGAAACTCGTTTTGTAAAATCGTAAGTTCCAATTTGGAGCCCAACTTTCTAAATTCTAAACTTTATATTATTTTTTTCCTACATTAATTTTTGACCACACAATTTTTGGGACCGGAGCGCACTTTATCATTTCCTACTATTCTCATACAAACCCAACCCATTCTACATTTACCTTTTTTTGGAAATTTTGGGCTCCAAATTGCATTGGAGAGTCCCAAGTACTAATGATGCTCTAAGAGCATAATTAGTAAGGCCCATCCCATTTTTTAGATTCTAGATTTAGAATGTAGGAGCTCATTTTGTAGAATAGTAAGTCTCATCTATAGTTTCAATTTTTACAATTTCGGTCCCATTCTACCCATAGGTGCTAAGAGTTTGGCCTCCAAATTTCTAGATTCTAGATTCTAGGAACTCGTTTTGTAGATAGTAAGTTCCAATTTGGAGCCCAACTTCTAGATTCTAGACTTTATATTTTTTTTCCTACATCAATTTTTGACCATACAATCTTTGGGACCGGAGCTCATTTTATCATTTCCTACTATTTTCATACAAATCCAACACATTCTACATTTATCTTCTTTTTTTTTGAAATTTTGGATCCCAAATTGCATTTGAGAGCCCCAACTACTAATGATGCTCTTAGAGGTTAAGAATTTTACGCAGGTGACTAAGCTAGTTACATATGTGACTAAGTTGCTTAAGTTGCTCACAAATAGGTCAAGTTGTTCTCCTATTATAACACTATATAATCTTTACGTAAAAAATATTATTATTAATTTTAAAATTTTGGAAGCCCGTAAAAATTAGATAAATTATAATGAAAATGTATTATCATAAAAATACTAACATTAATAATATTTTGAAAAATAGCTATGAAATAACGACTCCTAGGCGGACGCAATTTTGAATAATTCTTGTATTTGTTTATATGGCTAGATATTGTACTACAACTGATTTCGTGTATTTATTTTATAATTAAAATTCATTTGTTCAGTTAGAGAGGGCTTTTTTCAAGCAATTCGACGAAAATTCTACATACAGCATGTTGTGTCGGGTCTCATATAATATATTTGTTTGTTTTGGATTTTCAGCTAGCATTTTTTGTTGTTGAAGGTTTGATGGATATGAATTCTATGGCGGGTTGTGCCGGTTCTCTATTTATATCACTATACCAAAATAGGCAATTGCTAACGGTTATTATCGTCGCAAATACGAATTGACCATGGCTAATTTTTGTGACGATCTTAGTAACAGTAATAAGTGTTACAAAAATAAATTTCGCCACGGTTATTCCGTGACAAAATTTATCTTGGTAGCCGTAAAACTATTACTAAATATCTTTTCGTAACATGTATAACAGTTATAAATAAATAAATAAAATATTTTTATACTTGAAGCACACGTACGGTGTTTCAAGTACGAAGGTATTCTACATGAAAACCAATATCTTCGTAACTACAACTACTTATTTGTGTCTGCAATTTGTCATACAAAGCTTTGCATTTTATTCAAATAGCAACAGTGCTATAAAAACTGTCATACCCCTTTTCAAGCCTAGTTACAAAGAAAAGAAGTGTTCATGTCGCTTGATGATGGCTTGATGATGAAACATGGTTACCAATGTACACTTACAACAGATATGAAGATCCTATATCTCTTATATCTCAATTGAAATAGAAGGTATACCTGACTGCCATTCTCTTCTCTTCTTCTTCTTCTTCTTCTTCTTCAAGGAATGCCTGAATTTAGTTGATGCATCTAGTGCCTTTTTATTCAATGTTCCTATTCTGAACCTTCTTGCAACTTCTGAATTCTCAAAAATCCAATTTGTGGTCTTTACGCTCATCATTTCTGTAGAAGATATTTGTTGTTCAAACACCTGTAATATGTCATATAAATCAATAGCTTCGTAAATGAATAAAGTTCACAATTTAGTATCAAAAGTCTAAATAAAGAAGATATTTGTTGTTCAAACACAACAATAATGGAATATGGTCTGAATTTTTCCTGCATCATCAACTGATGAATGTAGGATTTTACATCAAGGCAGCATTACCTTGAATTCTCCACTACACAACTTTTAGAACACAACTTTTCTAAAACAAAATACACTTAGCTTTCCTATCTCATCAAAATAACTGACTTTTGAAAAACAATAAAATCGAGTAGCTATTTGAAAATCTACAGATTATGTGGAAGAACAATAAAGTTGAAGCTATTTGAACAATAAAATCAAGTACTCGAAGTTTCTTGAGTTTGCACGGATGGTCGAGACTCAGTTCTTGTAACAAGGGAAGGCCACCAAACATCATAATAATAAAAAATCAGAAGGAGAAGATAAAATGTGCTCACTAAACGAAATGGGCTGGCAACATACATGCTTTGCCAAGTTACAAACCCAAGGTACTAGGGACTGAACAGTACACAAGTACTCAATCGAGGTAAAGATTCTATCCTCTAAAATTAGGGAGGGCTGAACTTTAGGTATAGCTTGAACGACACGAGAACCAGCATCGCACCGCCTAAAATATTAAATTTTTGAGAATTTATCTACATTTAATTGTTGTATACTTCAAATTCAACAAAAATATAAGACACAACTAAGAAATTTTTTTTAAAAAAACTCAAAAAAAAAATTCCAGAAATTTGGAACGGGCTACGGCCCATCCGTGTCCAGGGGTAGCTCCGCCCCTTGGTAAAGAAGATGTCCTAGACGTCGGTGTCATATAGAAAAAGTGGGCTTGTAAGATCTATCAGTCTGGGGCATTATTTTTGTATGGAAAACTGAAATAATGCAATACTTTGAAGAAGGTGCACGACAGAGAACCCGGAGGATTCTGATAAACGATTACTAATGTCACTTCGAAGAAGGCACAGAAGAATTCGTAGTAGCAACAGCGAAATTTCACTAACAGTTTCTGATTAGATCAGAAGTGTTCTCGTTTTGAACGAGTTGCAAGTGGAGTAAAGATGAACAGAAGGTTCTGATTAGATCAGAGAAGAAAAATGTCTGCTGGGGCGAATTATCACCGGCGCTCAAAGCTTGATTCGTCCAACACGAACAGCTTCCAGGAACCAGCAAGTTCGACGGAGAACTTCGGAACACTCTGCTCTTCTGACTCATCGAACGGACTGAAATGGCGCACAGTACTCTCTTCTTTACTCTCTGAAAATTC
>JANAVB010032571.1:0-35738 GCA_029216955.1 Iris pallida
TCCAATGCAATTTGGAGTCCAAAATTTTTAAAAAAAGGTAAATGTAGAATGGGTTGGGTTTGTATGAGAATAGTAGGAAATGATAAAGTGAGCTCCGTCCCAAAAATTGTGTGGTCAAAAATTAATGTAGGAAAAAAAATAATATAAAGTTTAGAATCTAGAAAGTTGGGCTCCAAATTGGAAATTACTATTCTACAAAACGAGTTTCTACAATCTAGAATCTAGAAATTGGAAGGCCCAACCCTTAGTACCCATGGATGGATTGGGACCGAAATTGTAGAAATTGGAACTAGGGATAAGACTTATTATTCTACAAAATGAGCTCCTACATTCTAAATCTAGAATCTAAAAAATGGGATGGCCTTACTAAGGATGCTCTTAGTAGTTGGGACTCTCCAATGCAATTTGGAGCCCAAAATTTCAAAAAAAAAGGTAAATGTAGAATGGGTTGGATTTGTATGAGAATAGTAGGAAATGAAAATTGAGCTCCGGTCCAAAAAAATGTGTGGTCAAAAATTAATGTAGGAAAAAAATAATATAAAGTTTAGAATCTAGAAAGTTGGGCTCCAAATTGGAACTTGCTATTCAAAACAAGTTTCTACAATCTAGAATCTAGAAATTGGAGGCTCAACCTTTAGTACCCATGGATGGATTGGAACGAAATTGTAAAAATTGGAACTAGGGATGAGACTTATTATTCTACAAAATGAGCTCCTACATTCTAAATCTAGAATCTAGAAAATGGATGGGCCTTAGCTCTTATAGTTGGGGTGTGTAACGTGTTCCCGTTCTAATAACTGAGGGAACGTGTCTAGGGAGTTTGTCTGAGAGGGATTGGATGGTTGAGTTGTTCAGGTAATAGGCAGTTGAGTCCTATCATCTATTTTTTGGAATATCCATACAATTATCTTGTTTCCATATATAAAGCATAGATACAACAATAAATATGACTATGGCAAAAATTATATACTTAACAATTATTATTATAAAAAGAAAATTGTTATTAAACCCTTCAGAGTATTCCTGTAAAATATTTTTTTCTTATGTGCTACATGACGTGACATCTAACAGAAAGTTGACATGATAAATTTTAAAATTAAAATTTCTTTCTTACACTATGTTTGGGAACATAGGAGGGGAGGGAGAGGAAAATTTGAGAGGAAGGAAAATAGAGGGAGAGGAAAATTAACTTTACCTCTTCTTGTTTGGATGAACAAAAAGTAGGGGAAGAAAAAGTTTAAAAACAATTTTTTATTTGTTTATGGATATAGGTATAATTACTATTTCCTCCTTGGTATTCTCAAATGATGATTTAATATTAACTTTTTGAGGGGTAGTGGGTAAATTCACTCAAATTCCTCTCATCTCTCTCCATTTTCCTTCCACATTTGGGAGAAAAATTTTTGGTGGAACCCACCTATTTTTCCTCTCAAATTTTTCTCTCCCATGTCTCTCCCCTTTCCAAACACCATCATTTAAAATTTTCCTCTCACTTTTTCCTCAACTTTTTCCTTCTCCCATTTTCAACCCTTCCCAAACAGTACCTTAAGGACAACCTCACACTAAACTCCACTTGGTAGCTATCAGACGAAGAGCCGATTTCCTGTGCGTGGTAACCCCAACAGCCTCCTCCATGTCGATCTCCTCTCTACCCTCCGGCAACCCCCAGTCGAAAGCGTAGAGAAGGTTTGCGAGCGCGAGCTCGACCAGCACGAGCCCAATGTGCATCCCTGGGCAGATCCGCCTCCCCGCCCCGAACGGTATGAGCTCGAAGTCGTGGCCTCTCACGTCGACGGAGCTGCCCATGAACCTCTCCGGGTTGAACTCTTCTGGCTTCTCCCAGGAGCCCTCGTCCCTTCCTATCGCCCAGGCGTTGACCATGACTCTTGTTCCGGCCGGGATGTCGAACCCGTTGACCTTGAAAGCCTGCATGGTCTCTCTGTGGACGAGCAGCGGGACCGGCGCGTGCAGCCTCATCGCTTCCTTCACGACGCACTTGAGATAGCGGAACCGAGGGAGCTCGCTCTCTTCCACCTTCCCTTTCGTCCTCACGAGGCCTCTCACTTCCTCCTGTGCTTTCTTCATCACTCTGGGTTTCTCATCAGCTCGGTCATTGCCCACTCCACTACTGTCGAGCTCGTGTCGCTTCCACCTAAAAATATGTTCTATAACGCAAGACAATGTTTAGCAACCAAAAAAAGTTACTGATCATACGCTGTTACAAACGAGAACTTATTCGGTGAGTCACCTTCCTAATTCTCATTCATTTGTTGGCATGGAAATGAATGCATACACAACTGTGACACAGTCCTCGTCATCCCTATGTCATATAGTGGATGAATGTGCATAATGAGCCTGGCTCACTGAATTAATTTTTCGTTACTAACCACTATATTCATGTCCTAACTCCTAACCAATATACACATGCATGTAAAATTTATATCAATCCAACTTAATATGGTTAACAAGCAAATATCCTAGAGTAACTCGTGAGTTATTAATTTTTAAAACTCGTCAATGGAAAATAGTTGGATTAAATGCATCTCGTCTCTTGATTTATTTTAAGGGGCTAAATAGAAAAAATAAGTCACGTGTCATAACCGATAACCGTATTGCAAGTTAACTATTTGAGTTCCTATTTTAGTTTCTGTAGTCAGATCGTTGGCAACATATATAGATTAGATTTAGTGACAGTTTTTTCTATTTCAAAATAGAAAGGGTTTATTTAAGTTTAAGGTCTTGTATAATATTTGAAATTTAGGGTTTAGATCTCTATATTGTCTAGGAGAGGACTTAGATCTCGTGGTGACGGTTGACTTGAGCTGACCGTCTGATCTCGTTTAGGTCTCCATAATATTAGAAATTTACGTTTAATTTTAAGAACTTGTGTAATATTTGAAATCTACGTCTATGTCAGTCCAGCTCAACCGTAAGAGATCCAACCCTCGGGAACCTAAAACAAATGTCTAATATTATTGGATATCCTAAAACTAAATAAGCCAAGAAATAATAATAATAAGCAGCTAGATATGTAGTACCATGAGTATTGCCTTGACGTTCTCTTTGGTTATGATTAGCATCCTTCTGAATTCTGAGCAAAGCATCCATTGTGTCTTCCCCACGATGCTGCAATTTCCCCGTCGCCGTCGCCGTCGCCGTCGCCGTCGCCGTCGCCGTCGCCGTCGTCGGAGACATATGTTCTTGTATGACCGTTTCATAGAAGCTATCCAGGTCGGAGAAGTTCTTCTGGAGCCTCGCTCGCATCCCGGTGAGGACATCCAGCCAGCCTAGCGCCGGAATGTAGTCCGCGAAGAAGAAGCCGCCGAGCATCGCCTGCGTCTCCACGAGGATCTCGTGCACTCCAGTCGCCTCACCCGCGGCTCCTCCGTCGTGGTCGTAGTACCTCCTGCCGAGAGCGGACCTGCACGTGATGTCGTTCGAAACCGACAGCATAGTCGCGCTCAGGTTCACGTCCGGCTTGGCGGCTATGTTGTTGATCATTCGCTCGACCTCTTCCTCTCTTATGGACTGGAACATCATGACCCTCTTGGTGCTGAAGAACTCTACGATGCATATCTTCCGCAGCTCCCTCCACTGGGGGCCATAGGGCGAGAAGCCTACGTCAGAGCATCCGTAAGAGAGTCTGGAGCTGGAGGTGAGGGCGGGCCGGCTGCAGCTGTCGAGGTCGTGGGTCTTGAGGAACTCCCTGGCGGCGTCGGCCGAGGATGCGACGACCGTCGGGACGCTGCCGAGCTTTAGGAACATGAGGGGGCCGTGTTTTCGGGAGAGCTCGTGGAGGGAGCGGTGGGGAAGCTTGCCGAGGCGGTGGAGGTTGCCGATGATCGGGAGTTTTCTCGGGCCCGGAGGGAGTTTGGGTGCTGGCTTTCTGCTTGGGATCAGGTTGGAGAGGAGAAGAAATAGTGAGATGAAGAGGAGGAGGAGATATGCAAGAAGAATGATAGTGAGAGCCATGGGATGAGTTTTAGTGTGATGCATTGTACTAAGAAGTCCCACTATTTATAGGAGAAAAATAAAACATAGGTATATTTTATACAATGTTACATGTACCTCCAAAAAATTTATTCTCCCATGTCCCTTCGCTACATGGCACTTCCTTATTAACCCAAGCAAATAAGTGGTTGGTTGGGAGAAGACATGAGCCAATAAAAGAGGGCCACGTGACGGAAGAACATGAAAGAATGAATTTTTGGAGGTACATGAAGCGTTTTCCTTTTTATACCAGGCATATAATCCGGTCTCGGAGAGGGAAGTTTCATCTATGAGGAATATTAACATTAACAGTAATATTAACATTAATATTAACATTAACAGTAATATTAACATTAACAGTAATATTAACATTAATATTAACATTAACATTAATATTAACATTAATATTAACATTAATATTACGGATTAGAGTAAAGGAGGTTTTTAGGGATTTTTATAAGGGGGGCTTTTGATCCGCTTCCTATATATATATATATATATATATATATATATATATATATATATATATATAACACCATCGGTGATTTCAGCAATCGCATCCTTTTGGCTACAGTTGTAGAAGCATGAAAATATCAGAATGATGCTCTATGCGGCTCGGAACAAGAGAACTCCATGCGGCTCATACAAGGACAGTCCCATGCGGTTCGGAGAGACTCTCGGTCTCATGCGGCTCGGAGCAGGAGAATCCATGCGGCTTACATAGGGACAGTCCCATGCGGTTCAAAGAGTCTCCCAGCCTCATGCGGCTCGGAAGTATATGCGGCTCACAAACGACCAACAGAGAGATGCGGCTCGATCAACACCACGTGTCCCCGTGGGATCCCTTCACACAGCTGGCCATCAAGTAATGGCCTTATTTAATGCTCTGATTTGACAGCTGACGGCTTTGGCATAAAGTGCCATGATGGTCCTGTCGTAATGACAGGCTCTTCGGGAACAGGAGAAAATCTCTGACACGATCCAAGATTGCCACGTGGCTATTCCCATGCGGCTCAATTGAAGAACAGCTTCATGCGGCTGGCAGGAATCATCTTCCTGCGGCTCACCAAAAAGCCATCCCATGCGGCTCGCAAGTATACCTATGCGGCTCACTGAGACGCTGTCTCATGCGGTTTATGGATATCATGCGGCTCTGGTAGGGTCCACCATTAAGACACGTGGCAGAGATTCAATTGCCCCCATGACTTGACAGCTAGTAGCAGGGTGATTATGGGACGCGTGGTTTTAAATCAATCAGAGATTTACCAGATCCCAATAACCATATTTAACGTTATCCTCATAATTAATGAGATCAGGGCATATCACTCGTGATCAAGCCAATGGGACACGTGGTGAGAGATCCAAGCTTGACACAACCAATCATGAAGATTTAAAGCAATCAGCATTAATCATTCGCAGGATTCAATACTATCCCCATTTATGGCCCAGATCCTTCACGCTTAAGACTAATGGTCCAGATTGATTAAACATCAGGCCGCCGCCACTTTGAGAATGGATAATCATCCAAACCCTAATGATACCCCCACTCCTATAAATAAGCAAGGTGTCATTCCCTTGCGAGATATACAGGGAGACTCCCCCAATAATCAGAGAGAAAATACACAGAGAGAGAGAGAAGCCAGAAGAGTAATAGAGGGAGAGCAAAAAGAGCATTTCTTCATCAACGCCAACCATCTCTTCACAGGAGCCAAGGCTGCATACCGATCATCCAAGGAGTAAGGCAGGGCTGCCGTCGCCTTCCCGAGCCTCTATCGCCACCCCCCAGAATCTAAAATAAACAATTGTACTTAGACTGCTGTACCTAGATTTTCGTCCCTAGGCTTTCTTTGTACAAGCGAGTTTGTAACGTGAAGTAAAAGTCCGGTCCTCCGATAATTATTCTGTTCTTTTATATTTCATGGCAAATACGATGGCGACTCTGCTGGGGACAAACTTCTCCACGGCTGAGGAGTTGGTGACGCAATCGGATGCAGCCAAGCTTGGCTCCACGCAACAGAAGATGGTCGCCCGGTTCGACCAACAAGCGTTCGAAGAAATGCTCTCCGACAAGAGCGCTGGTCCGGTCCAGAAGCGGGCCCATATGAAGAAGGCCCGCAAGGAGTGGAGACCCCGATCCTTCATTCCTACTGAAGCTCTTGCAGAGATACCCTCTGTTGTTCAAGACGGCGAGCAAGACTCTCCTGCGGCCCTACTTCAGACCGTAGGCAACTCTGCTGTCCCCAAGTCCGGCAGAAGAAAACACTATGATGCTGGACTTGCAGGGGCAAAGAGGAACTCTACGCGATCCGAGCCGCATAAGGGTGCTAGCCGCATGGAAAAAGCTCATGCGGCCACATCCGCTAGCCGCATAAAGTAAATTCATGCGGTCACATCTGTCAGCCGCATAGCTTATGCGGCTACAGTTGCCAACCACACGGACGAAGCTTATACGGTTACTGAAGTCAATCGCTTGCAGAAAACCTATGCGGCCACAATTGCCAACTGCATGCGGCCAGCCTGCACGATCGCGACTCCTACTAATCGTACCAAAGCAACTCCTCCGGCAGCTAAAAACAGCCGCACGCAGACAGCCTACACGGTTCCCAATCCTAGCTGCATAGCGGCCGTTCCACGCTCCTCTCGATCAGTCTTCGACCGTCTCTCATACGGTCCTGACCCTGATGGGTCTCTGGATGATAAGCCAGACTCTGTGGTATCCAACTTAGACTCTTCCTATTACGCACCCGCAAGTGCTAAAAAGAAAAAGTCTAGGGCAGCGCGGGCTCATCAAGCCAGTCAGCTGCCCCAACCTCTGACTATCGGGGCATCCCGTTGACTATCACGCGGGCCTCTGATGGGAAGTTGTATAAGACCGCTCGAGTCCAGCCCCCGGCGGCAAAAGGACAAAGTGGTTCCTCTGACCTGCGTGAGGCGATCCTCCACAAGCGCAAGGAAAGAGAAGGGGCTTCGGTGTGCAAAGAGTCCTCGCTTGGACGTCACTGCACCCAAATCATCGTCAACTGCTGTTGTAACAATGCGGCAGTGACGGAAGACCGGCCGTCAGTCTTCCAAAGACTACAACATCCGAGCTCAGAGGACGAGGCACCTCCTGTTGTCTCCTGCAATTCCACTCAAAGGTCCCCGCCGAGGAGAGAGGGAAGAAGGCAAGCATCTCCACCCCAAAGACCTCAACCACTGCAACTAAAAGACTGTCGTCTAAATGGGTGCCCACCACCGAAGTTTTTCAAGGTACTCGCTTTAAGACGAAGGCTACACTAAGCAAACAATCAAACAATCATACATGCAAGCAAGGGATGGAAAAGCATAAGGCATAAGGAAGACATTATACCCTACGAGTCAAACAGGTAAGGATAACGTGATCGGATATCATCCTCACACTCCCACGTTTGACTCTCCCAAGGAGCGATGAACTCAAGCCACACGAACTAAACTGATAGTCTTGCGCTTGAGGTCTCTCTCTTTGGTCAAACAGGGACACGGGCCTCTCCTCATACGAAAAGGTTGGTACCAATAACCATTTTCGAATGATCTAGGACATGGCTCGGGTCCGGGATATACCGTTGTAATTATGATACATGAAACATGACATGTGTCCCGCATAACGACGGTGGAAACAAGACAATAGGACACAAATACCTCTCTGCCGATCCTGGATCTGGGCCTGGGCCAGGGCGAACTGCTGAGGCCTCTGTTGCTGGAAGGCTTGGGCCTGAGGCGACAATGGCCTCGGAGGCTGGTACTGTTGCTGCACTGGTGCTGGTGCTGGCCCCAAAACTGAGGGACTAGTCTGAGCCGATGATGAACTGGCCCTATTCGGACAGGATCCTATCTTGTGGTCCGGTGCCCCACAAGCCAAACACAATCCCTGTGCTCTGTGACACTCTGAAACAACGTGTCCTGGCTTCCCACAATGAGTACAGCCCATTGCGGAAGACTGCTTCTGCTTCTGTTGCTGAGGGAACGTGACCGACGTCACTGAGGCCGCCTGCCTCAGAGTTCCAATTGTCAAGGCCCCTGACTGCTGGGGCTGGTGCTGTCGACTGGGTCATCTGGCCGTGAGATCGCTTCCGACCTCCGGTCCTGTCCACGATCCTGTGGGAGGTATACTCGTGCCTCCGGACTGCCCTTAACACTGCATCAAAAGTCTGATGTTCAAACTGCTCGACTGCCAACAAGATCTCCAAATGCAGTCCCTGCTGGAACCGCTGGGCCCTATCAAACTCGGTCGCCACCAAGTGGGGGCAAACCTACTGAGCCTGGAGAACTCGGCCGCATATCCATCGACCGTCCTGCCTCCTTGCTTCAAGTTGGTAAATCTGGTCTGCAAGTCGTACCGAGCCACAGCATCGAAATACTTCGTCTGGAATCTCTCTCTAAACACTGCCCAAGCAATGGGTGCCACTAATCCCATGGCTTGCGCCGTCCACCAACTGCGAGCTAAGTCCAACAACTACAGGCGTACCACCGCCACCTTCTCGTCCTCCGGGGTTCTGGCTGCCTCTAGAATGACTTCAGTATCCTGGAGCCATGCGTCAGCAGCGATAGCATCTTCACTGCCATCGAAGAATGGAGGGTTCAGGCGCTTGAAACTGTTCGCTGCACTATTCCTCGGATGACCGCCTCTGTTCAGAGCATCTTCCACTGCCTGGTGCAAGGCATCTCCTCGGCAATCTTGGGAAGCTAACAATGATCTGATGAGACCCACCAAAGTGCCATCATCAGGCTCTGCAGGCTGGACTGGCTGAACTGGTGGCTCTCCTCCAGAAGGTATAACTCTGGAGGCAACTCCGGAATGCTGGACTTGATCTCCAGGCTGCTGATCTACAGGAGGTGCTCCACCTTGCTGATCGGCGGGGTCAGGTACAGTGCCGCTGAAGAAGACGACACAGAGAAAACAATAAGGAAGGACCAGGACAGATCAACGATACAAGCATGTGATCAGGTCAAGATTCTCAGGGATTTGGAGGATATGAACGGAGATCAAGGACGAGTACTGATTGAGACATCTATTCGGTAAACCCTCACATTTCTTGATTGACAAGACCTGCATGGGCCACCACTTAAACCATGTCACGCCCCAGAACCAAAATACTGAAGAGCGGGGGTGCGCATAGCCAGCTACGTATATCGAAATGGCATCCACCTCGCTATACGGTCACGACTGTCTAGATATGTGAGGGTTTTCTACAAGCCAACAGTCTCTTATGGTCATGAACAAGCCTAGTGTCTCAATTACCACAAGTAAGTAAAGTCGCAAGATGTATGATCATTAAATATACAATAATAAGGCGTCCCAAATATTACATATTCAGCTGATCATGAAGCTAGTCGTTACAAAATGTTAGGACTAGCAAGAGTTTAGTCATACATGATCAACCCTAGGATCTGTCAATCATGTTTACAGCCCGTAGGCAGACAGTAAGTAAAGTGCATCGAGCTAACAGGTGCTCGTCGGCTAAACGCCTCAAAAGAATAACTTTACAATAGAGTGAGCGAAACAAAATAGAAAACCCACTCGTAGCCCGAGTTTCTTCTAGTCGCCACCATCGGGCTGGAGGTTCGGTAGATCCTCGGGTGCTGCTCCGAAATCTGGCCACACAAAACCAGCTGGGTCAAACCCCAGAAAGAGCAAGTGCCACAAAGGAGGCCACAAAATAAGAACAAAAGCCAGCATATCAGAACATAAGAAAATAATTACATAATAAAGACAATTATTAAGGAGAAACCTGGCAGGTGATATACGATGAGACAACCATGGGACTCTTCAGATAACCAGGTTACAATCCGTAAACCAAACAAGGACCGGGGTTTGTAACCCTTCGTCTGAACGGAACTTGGTTTCTCCCACAATTTATCGGCAAGATAAATACAAGAAATCAGGACCTGTAATTAATCATGATTAAGGTAAAGCACGAGTAGTCATGTCATGTCATAACCTTGTACAGGATCAGGACAGGACAAGCGGGACTAGACTCCATCCAATCAATCACGGCCAAGAAAGTACTACGGCTTACTACTTAACTAACTAGGGTTATCACAAGCCTAATTACTAACAAGATGCAAGTGAGAATTTCTCAGTCCCAAGCCCTGCAGACTATCCAGTTATCCTTTCGCGGGTTGAGAGTATAGGTGGATACATCGCCCGGGAGACAAATGTACCCTTAGGTGACTTAGAGGGTGCAACACACGACGGTGTGCTGAAAATGTGCTCTACTCGTCGGCAAGCTACAAGTCCAATTAAAGTACCCAGATAACGAGATTGCCTGTGACTGGAAATTCTCTATGAACTACACTTTGATCTAGTCATTAGCCTGATCCATATTCAGTGTGAATCCCTGACCGTGGGAACCAGGGAGTCACGTCCTAGACATGATGCAAGACAAGACAAGTGGATTGCACAAGCAAGCAAGCAAGAACACCCACGGTGTCAAGTAGATTATACGAGTCAAGTTAGCCGTCGCAACAGCATCAAGTCAAGTCAGGTTACAAGTTACAAGTCAAGTCGAGTACAAGTCAAGTCAAGTCAGGTCAGGTACATGTCAAGTGTGCGCCGCCACGGGCCACTATCAAGTTATCAAGTATCAAGATTAATCATGCCAGGGTACTTGTCAGGAGTGCGCCACGACGGGCCACTATCAAGTCAGGTTGGTCATGTCAGGAGTGCACCACTACGGGTCACTGTCGTGTTAAGCTAGTGCCTTGTCATACCATGCCATGTACGATAGTCAATCCAAACGTATAAGTAAAATCAAGTTCATGACAAAAGGCGTAAGGATATAAAATGAGCGTAAAATATCTAATAAAATATCAATATACAGGACTATAGAAGAGCCAAGATTAAACCAAATATCTATGATTGGACAAATTGTGCAAGGGTCCCTGGGGTCGAGTTACGCAGGAGTCAAGTGCGCCAGGGGCCAACTGCGCAGGGGTGAGCTGCGCAGGGTACCAACTGCGCAGGAGTGGATGACACAGCAGATGGATTGCGCTGGATCAGGTTGAGCAGGAATAGATGGCGCATGGATGGATTGCGCAGGGACGGGCTGCGCATGGATGGATTGCGCAGAAGTGGACTGCGCATGGGCAGACTGCGCAAGAACAGACTGTACAAGAATCCATGCGCACTCGGGTTGAGCGCAGTTCGCCAAGAGGCAAGCTGCGCAGTCGGCGCTGCGCTAAAGAGCGCTGGCCAAGGGGGATGCGCAATCCAGCACTGCGCTAAAGAGCGCAGGCTGCTGTCTTCTTCTCCAGGCCGAGAAGAAGACTCCAAGGACTCCAAAGTTCAAAACTTCATAACTTGATCAAATCAAAACGAAATTTAGATTTTCAAAGCTCTAACTGAGTAAAATTGAATTCTCTTCCACATGGAAGCATCAAAACCCACAAAAATCCAACCAAATAGATCAAAACCATATAAATCCGAAAATAGTTAAAACCTAGATCTAGAACAATGGAGACTCCAAATCATAAAATGTCAAGTTCTAATGTTGATCACCATGGCCTAATCTAGCTAATGAACAAATAAAATGTGGTTCTCATATGGTGGCAAGGTGCACTTGCCTATGGGTGTTGGTGAGTTGTGTAGAGGAAGGAAGAAGAAGGAGATGGAGAAGTAAATAAAAAATAAGAGGAGAGAGAAAAGTTAGGTGGGATTTAATGGAGGTGGGTGTGTTGTGTTGAGGGTGGAGCATAGGCTAAGGTGTTCCAATGCATATTAAACCAAACCAAATCAAATCAAACCAATCCTTCTCCACAAAATAACCAAGCCAGGTAAAACCCAATTACGAGAACCAAAATCCGCAAGTCAAGCCAATTACAAGTACAGGCCAAATCCGAGAAAATAAATACAGGTCTGAAATACATGCAAGCTTGATAAAATACGTATTCAGAATATGGGTGTTACAATATAAGTCGTTCAATATCAACCCGTATGATGGCAAGACCTCAGCAAGTCGGTACATCACTTACTTCGAGGTCACCACCGACCATCTGCCCCATGATGATGCTATCCTCACGCGATTATTCATTGGGGCATTGGAAGGAGTCGCCTTCGACTGGTATCGTAATCTGCCGGACAACTGCATCCACTCCTTCGCCGGCTTCAAGCGCATGTTCTTGGAGAGATTCTACGAGGTTGGGCAGGACGTCACCATGTCCACCCTCATGGACGTCATCCAAGGGGAGAAGGAGCTGACAAGGAACTACATTGAGCGGTTCCGCCAGACCGCCATGAAGCTGTCCTCCAGAAATCCAGATTCCTCTTTAATTGAAATTTGCCAAAAGAGACTGCTTCCAACGATCAGTCTCTGGATGGGCGAAAGTCAATTCAAAGATTGGAAGACGTTCATCATCAACGCCACAAGCGCCGAAGAACGACTGAAGAAGGCTCGCCAACTGGGATTGTACATCTCGGAAGGAGAAAACAAGGGCAAGCGTCCCAACAACGATAATGGGGGTAGCCCCTCCAACAATTGGGACAGCAAGGGAAAGCAGGCTATGGTGGCCGATACAGCACAAAAACCTGAGCCGAAGCCAGCAGACAAACAATGGCCGTAAATCGCTTACTCCTTCGAAGACGGTCACGTCAAGCCCATCTTGGACATGCTCATACAAGGGGACAGGATTCAGCTTCCTCCACCAAGACAGGAACCGCGGCCGGTAGAGATGGAGAATCCAAAGTACTGCCATTATCATCGCTATGTCCATCATGCTACACACGATTGCTACCAGCTGAAACGGTACATCCAGAACCTCATCGATTCAAACGCTCTGGCCATCGATTTCGAAGAGGTAACCGTGGCGGCCAATATGGTGTCCGTATAATTCGGCAGCTTCCCTCCGATGGAGACTCAAGACGGGGTGGTCCCCGTCCCTCTAGCGACAATGGAGATTACCAATCTTCCACCTCCACGAGATCAGGCTGCCGGTCTAGTACCCCTCACCACATCACGAGGGGAGGTCATGTGGATCCATCCAAACTTGGTGTCAGAAGTGACTCGGCCCACACCATCTTCCACCGATAAAAAGAAAAGTGGAAAAGTCAGGACCTGCCACACAATCTCGGCAGACAACGAGGAAGCTACAGCCGTCGTCACGCGGTCCGGAGCGCAATCCCAACCTGTGGTTGACAATTCAGCTGAAAATCATCAACCTACTACAACTGATGCTCCGGGACCGGCTCAGCCTTCGACGACCGACAAGCCTAGGCCGAGGGAGACTCGCTTCGACAAATCCCTCCGAAAAGAGGCAGCCCAAGGGCTAGAGAGGCCCTACAACTTTGACATCTTAGCACAATTGGCTAACACACCGGCCAAGTTGTCACTGTACGAACTCCTAAGGCTCTCCAAGGACGTTCGTATTGTATTAAGTGAAGCACTCCAAAATGCCGATGTCTATCTGGCTCAATCCAACCTCACCAGGGAGGACTCACCCGTGGATCTCCAAGACAGTGCCTGCACGGGAGCAATACCCAACATCGTCTTCACTCCGTAGGACCTGCTCATCAAAACCAACCTACACGATCGCCCGCTATACTACACGGGATACATCGGCGACGTGAAGGTGGATCGGATGCACATAGATCCTGGCTCTTCCATAAGCATCATCCCGAAGGGTCTGCTACATCATCTCCGTATCCCAATGCATCGCCTGACACCTACAAGCACCGCCATCAGCGGTTTCAATTCGGGCAGGAGCTACCCTATTGGGAAGATTCGTCTGAAGTGTCAAATTGGCGACCTCCAATCCGAAGTCACCTACTACGTCATAGATGCAGACACTTCTTACAACATCCTCTTGGGGCGCCCATTGATACATGATTACATAATCGTGCCTTCCACGCTACACCAGTGCTTCAAATATGTCGACAAATACGACTTCGTGAAGACGGAATTTGCTAACATCGATCCCTTCAAAGGGGTTGAATCTTACTACTCGGACTCCTGTCTATACGAAAAGTCGAAGAGGCACCTTGATGAAGGAAATGAACAAGCTGGTACCGAAACGGCCACAGGATCAGAAGAGCCTCTGACAATCCACCTCCAAGCTCGCAAACCGGGCAGGTCCGTACCCCTTACTGCTACTATGCGGAAGGACGCGATCAGCCTCTCGGCGCAGGAGGAGCAGATGATAATCCGACTGCCAAGGTCTGACCAAGTGCCGAGGTCCTCAACAGGGCCACTAACAATCAGACTGCCGAGAGTCGGTCAGCCTCAAACGGAGAAGCTCAATCCCTCCGACAAACCACTGACGATACGCCTTTCCAAGAAGGGTCGTCACCCCGATGCAAGGTCTGACACTTCTAGCGAACCAGCCACTCCTCGCTCCACGTCAAGTGCCAAACTGGGGGTCGCTAGTCCGCCAACAACTCCACGTACTACTCCATCAACTGAACCACTGACAATCAAGCTTCCCAGGACGTCCTCTCAGTCTTCATTCACACAGGGGGTAGCCGAAGAGGGACCAGAGTTAGCCAAGTATGTGGCTGCCCACACTGATGTTCCCTCCGCTGATGATGTAATCCCCCTAGAAAAGATACCTTACTTCATCAATAAAGGGTTATCTTTGAACTACTCTGAGCTCAATAAGCTATGTACAATATATGCTATGGAACACGGTATAGGCACTCACCTACACACACAAGTGACAAATGTGTACACCGCGATCCAGCTTACTCCAGTAGAAGACGCTTACCAAATAATCGAGGGAGGGAATCTTCCGATCATCTTCGGCCGGACGAACAACCTGCATCCCTTCACCATAGAGGAAGCCGACCTCGGGTCAGATGCCGGAAGACTGCCTCTGTATCTTTATAGCCCCCAATCCAAATATCTCATGCAAAAACAAGGGTATGATCTGGAGACGACGCCAGGTTTGAACTACGGCACTGGGCGACGATTACCTTTGAAGCCGCCAGTCCCGACGGGCAAACCACGGGACTACTATAATAAAACTCGATGCGGGTTAGGGTATGTAACGCCTACCACGACCCCTGAGAGTTCAGATGAAGAATGCGACTGGCTGTCATATTCAACCGGGTTACCAACTTCTGACTCGGATACCAGCATCGGAGATGTATTCAGACAAGTCATGACAGTCATCATGGCATTCGTCGACGCTTACGAAGAAGACGAAGACATCCCCGAAATCCTCGAGCTAGAGCCGTGGGCCCAGCAATTGGACGCACAATGGGAAAAGCGGTTCGAACAAAGAGAACCTCCTACTGAAGATGAGGTCATACAAGTGGATCTCGGCAGCGAATCTTCTCCAAAACCGATCTTCGTCAGTAAAAGCCTAGCAGACAAAGAGCAGGAGTCGCTGCTAGAACTTGTCAGAGAATACATTGATGTGCTCGCCTGGAGCTATGAAGACATGCCAGGGTTAAATCCCGACATTGCTCTTCACAAACTCAATATTCGGCCGGATGCGAAGCCAGTCAAACAACAACAGCGACGCTTCCGCCCGGGCATCATGGACGCGATCGAAGTCGAAGTCAACAAACTGATAGCCAGCGGTTTCATTCATGAGGAACAACATCCTGATTGGGTCGCCAATATAGTACCCATCCTCAAGAAGAATGGAAAGATTCGAATCTGCATCGACTTCCGCAATCTAAACGAAGCGTGCCCCAAAGATGAATTCCCCCTTCCTATCACAGACATCATGATCGACAATACCTGCGGCTTCGAACGTATGTCATTTATGGATGGCTTTTCGGGGTACAACCAAATCAAAATGTCTCCTGATGACGAAAAGCATACATCATTCCGAACACTAATTGGCACGTACTGCTACACAGTCATGCCTTTCGGTTTAAAGAATGCTGGCGCCACATATCAAAGAGCCATGAGCATCATCTTCAGAGACCACTTACGCAAGACAGTGGAGTGCTATGTTAACGATATAGCCGTTAAAAGTCGCTGCAAGGGAGACCATCTGCAGGATCTAAGGACGGTATTCGACCTAATGCGAGCGCACAATTTGAAAATGAACCCTACGAAGTCCTTTCTGGGTGTATCCAGCAGGAAGTTCTTGGGCTTCATCATCTCTGCACAGGGTATCCATGTAGACCCTGAGAAGACGAAAGCAATCATGGAGATGGGTCCTCCGAGAAATCTTCGCGAACTCAGAGGCCTTCAAGGGAGGCTAGCTTACATCAGGAGGTTCATTTCTAACCTCTCCAGGCGATGCCGACCGCTCACGCACCTCATGAAGAAAGGAGTCTCATTCGTATGGACGAGGAATGTCAGCGTGCTTTCGACAGCATCAAAGAATATTTGTCAAATCCTCCAGTTTTGGTGGCCCCGGTTCCTGGAAAACCATTCCTGCTCTATGTACGAGCAATGAAACACTCCCTCGGGGCTCTGCTGGCACAAAACAATGACGCAGGCCATGAGCAAGCCATATATTACCTCAGCCGAATGATGATTGGGCCAGAACACCGATACACCGCTGTGGAGAAGGAATGCCTCGCCCTGGTGTTCGCCATTCAGAAAACGCGACACTACGTCACCGGACAAACGATACATGTGATCTCACGAGTCAACCCTCTCAGGGTCCTCATGACTAAACCAGGGGCACTCAGCTCTCGACTCGCTACATGGGCAATATTGTTGTCCCCTTATCATATGATCTTCGTCCCCCAAAAGGCAGTCAAAGGTCAAGCCCTGGTAGACTTCTTAGCAGCCCACCCAGGCTCGGAGTCCTCCAGAATATATGAAAAGATCCCAGATGAGGTCGCCGACTCGCATGCAACCTCTCACGAGGCTATATGGCAAATGTTCTTCGACGGTGCTTCGAGGACCGGACCTAAAGGCAATATAGTCGTCGGAGTCGGGGTAGTGCTGATCTCCCCTTCCGGATTGGTGATTAACCGCACTTATACCCTCACAGAGCCCTGCTCTAACAATGTGGTCGAGTGCAACGCTCTGGTTATTGGGCTCCAACTCGCAAGAGAGCTGGGGGTAGAATACCTTGAAGCATACGGCGATTCCTAACTAATCGTCAATCAGATACGGGGCTTATATGAGGTCCGCCACGAAGACATGATCCCTTATCACCAAATAGCGATTGACATCATCTCGTTGTTCGAGGGGTTCTTCATCGAACATGTCCCCAGACTCCAAAATATCGAAGCTGATGCCTTAGCTAGTCTTGTCGCTTCCCTAGCAGTTCCGAATCATGATCGCCAATCAGTAGATGTGATAGGCCACGAACTGGTCTGTCCCAAGAACAATGTGCAATTCGTGGCGATTTATTTCGCACAGACGATCGATGATGCCCCAGATTGGAGACAACCATTCATCGACTTCGTCGTCTACGACATCCTGCCCGATAACCCAAAGGAAGCCACTTCCATCAGACGGCGTTCTCTCAGATTCTTCTACGATACAGAGATGAAAATGCTGTATCGCCGCTCCTACGACGGATTACTGCTTCGGTGTCTGTCAAATGCAGAAGCCAAAGAAGCCGTACGAGAAGCTCATGACGGTGTCTGCGGGGCCCACCAGCCCGGCCAAAAACAGTAAGACCGCCTTCGCCGAATGGGCTACTATTGGCCCACAATGGTGGCAGATGCAATAGATTATGCTAGAAAATGCAAAGCCTGCCAAGTCCACGCGGACTTCATTCACCAACCATCCGAGTTTCTACATCCGACAGTGGCATCCTGGCCATTCGAAGCATGGGGAATGGATATCATTGGTCCAATCACCCCACCTTCCTCCCGAGGACATCGCTTCATACTTGCGATCATTGATTACTTCTCCAAATGGGCGGAAGCTGTCCCACTCGCAGAAGTTAAGACTTCAAACGTGATCAGCTTCCTTAAGCATCACGTCATCTACCGCTTTGGACTGTCCCGAAGGATCATCCATGATAATGGTCCGCAGTTTGCAAGCCACGTATTCTATCGGTTTTGCGATAAGCACCGTATTCAGAATGTCGCTTCGACACCGTACAACCCGGCAGCGAACGGGTTGGCAGAGGCATTCAACAAAACAATCATCAAACTCCTCAAGAAGTTTGTCTCCTCCAACAAATACGACTGGAACGAGAAGCTCGGTGAATGCTTATGGGCTTATCGTACCACAGTTCGAACAGCCACCAGGAATACACCATTCTTCCTGGTGTACGGGAGTGAGGCAGTCCTCCCATTGGAGACTCAGATCCCCTCATTACGCGTCGCCCTCACACATCAATTGACGACAGACGAAAACCACCATTGCCGGCTACAGGAATTGGAGGCACTAGATGAAAAGCGCATCTTGGCTCAACAACGAATTGAGCTATACCAAGCACGCATCTCTGGAGCCTTTAACAAGAAGGTCAAAATCAGAACATTCCAGGTGGGCGATCTCGTTCTGGCAGTCCGGAGGCCGATGGTCATGACTCACAAGACCGTCGGCAAATTCCAGCCAAAGTGGGAAGGCCCATTTATCATTGAGGCAGTATTCTCCAACGGTGCTTACCGCATCGCAAAACAAAATGGAGACTTGCTCATGTTGCCCGTCAACGGCAAGTTCCTGAAGAAATATTATGTCTAAACGATATTCTCTCCAGATCATCGAGTTATGTACCCGCTGGTACCGCTGAACTCACATCCACAATATTTCAGATTATCGAGTCGTTGTACCGGCTGGTGCCGCTGAACTCACCTCCATATTCCCTTCAGATTATCGAGTCATGTACCCGCTGGTGCCGCTGAACTCACACTTTCTCAATATTCTAAATTATCGAGTTATGTACCTGCTGGTGCCTTTGAACTCACATTTCGGTCACTCTTTCAGATAGTAAGTCACGTATGATTATACCTCTAAACTTTCTTCCTAGAAGAGATCCTCCCTCATGATCCACTACCCGCGCTCCCAGTGTACAAAAAGGGTAATCGATCCACAAATTTCCGAAACGGCCATGTCCTCATTACCTTTGAGTCGTTTTCACTTCCACCAAAAACAAATCGTCCCCTCGCATAGAACTTCCACGTTCTCCTACCTCTGAGTCGTTCTATGTACCCCCTCTTCATTGAGCCCACTCCTGCCATATCCTTATTACCTCTGAGTGGGAAGGCTCCGTCGAAGAAACCTTCATGCTTGCCATGTCCCCATTACCTCTGAATAAGTATGTCGGTTCCCTTTCAACCTATTATCTGCACCCACAACCGGAGTACGACAAGGATAATAGGTCCACAAATTTTCTCTGTTGACCACAAATGTCCTCTGTTGACCACAAATGTCCTCTGTTGACCACAAACGTCCTCTGTTGACCACAAACGTCCTCTGTTGACCACAAATGTTCTCTGTTGACCACAAATGTCCGCTGTTGACCACGAATATCTTCCGTGAAGTCTCCCCTGCCATGTCCTCATTACCTCTGAGCAGGAAAATTCCACAGTAAAACCCTTATGCTTGCCATGTCCTCATAACCTCTGAGCAAATATATTGGTTTCCTTTCATCCCATTATCCGTATCCTGAACCAGGGTACGCCAAGGATAATAGGTCCACAAATATCCCTTGCTAAGCTTCTTAGCATAAATCCACCATCTCACCATGCCCAAGGAGCCCAGCTGCTCTACGGCATTCTTTTTCCTAATACCGAGAGCACCCATGACCACTTTGCCATGGCTGTTCCGGATATCCTGACCAAACTTGTTATCCGTACCTAAAACCAAGGTACGCCTAGGGTAATAGGTCCACAAATAATCCCCCAGCAAG
Source organism: Iris pallida (assembly GCA_029216955.1). Classification (NCBI taxonomy): domain Eukaryota; kingdom Viridiplantae; phylum Streptophyta; class Magnoliopsida; order Asparagales; family Iridaceae; genus Iris; species Iris pallida. The sequence goes on from JANAVB010032571.1 coordinate 19,723, forward strand.
TCCAGTTCCACAAACACCGCAAGTACAAGAAAGAAAAGATGAGTTGAAACATGCTCATTCATTCAAAATTCAAAGTGCTACATCATTTAGGATCACATCCTTTACAAAATTAAAACAAAAAGACGAAAAAAAAATAGCAGCAAAAAAAAAACAGAAAGCTGATCACTGCTCCGGGGCACATAACGCCCTGAGACGGTCCGTCAGAAAGGCAACCGACCGCTCAAACCTCTGGGTAGCTCGACGCTTCGCCTCTCGAGTCAGCACCGCCTCGTCCTCCAGTTGAGCATAGGCTTGCCAGTTATCCTCGAATCTCTTAAAGGCCCACTCCAGGTTGACAGAAGATCGGGAAACCCTCTCGCCCCTCCCGAGCAATCGACTCCTGTTCCGCACGAAGATCGGGAAACTCTCTCGCCCTCCCGAGCAATCGACTCCTGTTCCGTACGAGCAGCCTCCAGCTCTGACTCTAAGAAGGTCAACTCCCTCTGGAGTGCGAGAATCCGCTCCTTCGTGTCAGCGATTCCACGAGAAGCAGACTCTTCTCGAGCCCGACAAGCCTGACTTCGATGACCCAGTCTGTCATACGAAGCGGAGAACTTGTCAAGGTCTCCCTGCACAACTGGCCCGGCAGTATCTCGAGCGAGCTTGATCCTATCCCGAGCAACAATGAGGAAGCCCCGCTCCCGTTCAATCGCAGCAGGCAAGCCCATCTGCCGTATCGCCAGCAATTGGGTCACAAGCTGATCAGCCTTTGCCAACTTAGGCTCCAGGAGTGCAGCCAACCCCACCCCGCCAGGAAGAGACTTCAAAGTTGCAACCTGACCCCGAGCGCACCGCAGAGACAGAGTAAAAAGGGTCCCCCGTTCTACAGCAGCATCTACGCCCCTCTTTAAATGGCGATAGAAGCTGTCGACCATATCCTACGTCACCTCGTCCAGAGCCTCCGAGGAAGCCGGGTGTCAACGGGAGTGTAGCCGACAACGCTGAAGAAGACGCAACAGAATCTGCCGCTCCTGCCACAAGAGAAACAAACTTCGCACGGAAGGACGCATGAACAGCGGCCAACTCCTCTTCAGCGGCCCGCAGAACTTGAATGCTCGGCAGGGTCGAGAGGTCAATCTCCGGAGCCGTATAATCAGCAGAGGATGAGGTGGAGACCATCGCCAGCTCCATTCCTATCTGCCCGGGGCTGACGGGAGGCCCCTCGACCTGAGACGACGAAGGAGAGGAAACGCTTCTTTCTTCCAGATTGCGGCAGGCCGAGCCTTCCCCAAGAACATCCGCGGTGGGAAGTAAAGGGTCAGGACCTGTAGGGCCAAGGCAACCATGAATCGATTTGACCCGGAGGATATGTTGATAGAGCAAATAAGCTCCCTCACTAGTCAATATTTGGCTTATCTTACCAGTGGAGGAGTGTGGAGGCTGAGGTTCGCCTACAGCCACCGCAGCCTCTTCACCAACAGTTCCGAGTCAGGTATAACAGATTCCTCCGCCCCTGTACCCTCGAAAAGGGATGCGACGAGATCGGTGTCGCCATACAGAAATTTAGCAACCTCGAAGACAGGCCCGAGGGAACCTTCGTCATCCCGGACTGAGGCCTCAGCAACCTAGGAGCTCCCAGCCGCCGCTGAGAGAGCTCCCGCAGAAAGGACCGCGGCACACATGTCGCTAGTCAAAGCAGCAAGGGCCGGATCAACTCCAGGGGCAGCAGACGGTTCAGGAGAGCCTGGTTCGTCAGACGCCTAAAAAAAAAAATGATCAGGTCATATCTCCGAGAGAAAAGAAAGCCACAACAAGGAGATAGCTCCAAAATAGGCTTACCTCCGGGACATCGTCATCATCCTCACCCCTCTCCGTAATAAGTTACGAGGTCCGACCGCAGCTCTCTTCACAGAAAAGGCTACTCCTCTGCCGTAGACTCACGCCTGCCTCGCTTACGTGAGGGACCAGGCACGACAGGCGGTAGTTCTACCCGCACCACCTTCGATACAGGTGGCAACTGTTCTACCGCCTCATCTAATATGACCGACGGTTGATCCGTCATCATCTCATCTGCCATGATGGGCGGTTGACCCGCCTCTGCTTCGCCACCAGAAGAGAGAGAGTCCTCGTCGTCCAGCTCGTTGTCTTCCTCAATTGTGTCAAAGGACTCGGAATCAGGCGTAGGAACTCTATTCGCCCCTTTCTTCTTTGCCCCCGACAACGTAGCCTTCTCCGCCAGACGAGTGCCCACGATGAAGCTAGTCCTCGGGTCAAAATCGAGAGGAGGCTGATTTGCCGTAACATGATATAAGGCCGCCATATGCAAGATTTCCCCTATCATATTTGCTGCAGGAACCAAGAAGCTAGTTCAAGTATGACAAGTGTCATAGTAGCTCCACGCTCTAATACCATCGAGAATGCTACCCTCAAATCCCAGGCAGGAACTGGACGCCCAAGAAATAGTTGACTGTACCCAAATTGACGGGCAAACCTACTGGGCAAGTAGGGCTCCAGGTACACGGTATTGCGATTGCGATAAACTAAATGTGTCGGGCGAATGTTGTGCAACTAGAAATGCATCTTCTCAGGTAAGAAATGAGGAGATCCAACGCCATCAACATGGACATTCCTCACTTCCTGGTCGGTAAAGGGGGAACGGACACGAAGAAATCATATCCGTCCGCCCTCGCCAGCATCCTCCGACACACCGGCATGGCACTATATTCCCAAGGCTGATGACGGTGTCTGAAAAAAAAAGCGTCATCGTCCGTAACGCCGTCTCCCATCCCAGGCCTCATCAAAGACCGATAATGCAACAGCAGCCATCCCAACAAATAATGATAAGGCAGCTCTATACGTTCAAAGTCCATTGCAACGTCACGAACGATGACCTTGGACGAGAAGGCACGGAGACCATGCTGAATGCTGTACACCATAGCGGAAGAAGAGCCAGCCTGACCCCCAAGGCTAACTTCACGGCGGAAAGAATAAAGTGACGGTCGATCCTCTCAATAGCACCTGCCCCTCCTGAGACCACACAATTGTGCAGCCATACCATTAAAAACCCTGCCAAGAGTGCCTTCTCTGACAGCCGTCGAGTACTATAATAAAATAGCTGAAAGAGTCAATCTGGCTCCCAAATTTGTCACCCTTAGACTTCGACCTCCTAGCAGTCGACACCAAGTCTTCTACTTCCTTAGGAGTTTGACGATCTCGAAAAGTAACTCGGCCAGCAGCACTGAATTTGAAGAGATATGAGACCCAAGAGTTGGTATGGGGAGTGTCCCCTTCTGAGCTATCATTTTTCTGGATAGCCGTTCGGTGACAGGTGCTATGATGACACAATAGTTCTTGATACACAGTGACAAAGCCTGGGAATCGTCGATCCAAATCCTGGAACTCCTCATTCGTCGGAGTGTACGCTTCGAAGGGTTCGTCTCCCCAGGGGAGCTTGGAGACAGCATACATCTCATAAAGAGCGAGCCCCAACTCCCCTACAGGTGTGAAGAAAGTTCCTGTCCGATGATTATACATCTCCAGAAGGGCCATGAATAACGGCTTATTAACGGGCAATCCGTGGCTGGTACCCCGGATAGCATCATAAAGATTGACTTCTCGTAAAAATTCCCCGTAGTTCCGCAGAATCCACGAGGTCAGGTTAGCCCACGGGGGAAGGGGTGTAACCAGCTCGGCAGCACCAATCTGCCAACAGGATAGGACCCTTTGCGAGTAAGCTGGCTCAGGAAGGTATCAGCCTGAGAGAATGAGAAGTTAGGACCGGGTGTGTTGATAAAGGTACCCGGAGCTAACCCCATCACAGATCGACTGGCCGGATCCTTGACGCGCGTACTGACCTAGTAGTTTGTTGTAACGGATGTTACCAACAAACATCCCCGGTCTGGTGGGAGTGAGGGATTCTGTCATCTGCCTATCCAATAAGATCATGTTGAACCACACAAAAGGGAAATGATGCTTCATAATGGGGATGTGAATCGGCATCCCATCCAGATTAAAATCCCAACTCTCGGAAACATCCAACACTCGGGAGTTTTCTATGATCAACGCATCCCCAAAGAGGAAGACCGGCCTCAGATGCTTCCCATTAGGCTTCTCGGAGCTCATCATGTCACTAAGGAATTGGAAAGATTGAACCCTGATAGCATTTAGTCGCTCCAAAGGTTCATTAACAAGGAGCTGCTCGGACACTTGACGAACTAAATCGTCCCGTCGTACATCCATGGCAAACTGATTCGAGCCAACCAGAAGTGCCCCCGCAGGATTTACTGGCAGATTCACTGAAGAAAGACAAAAGAAATAAGTCAAAAAGATAGCCGAAACACAAACTACTTGATGCTTATGCGGCTTAGCTCAGCATAGCCTCATGCGGCTCAGTTTGAAAGAGCTCATGCGGTTCAGTTCGAATGAGCTTATGCGGTTCGGTTCGAAAGGAGCATATGCGGTTCAATTCGGATGAGCCCATACGGTCCAATTCGAATAAGCTTATATGGTTCGGCTCGAAATAGGCTTATGCGGTTCAGTGCGGATGAGCTTATGCGGTCTAGTTCAAATGATCTTATGCGGTTCAGTTCGAAATAGGCTTATGCGGCTCAGTTTGAAAAAGCTCATGCGGTCCAGTCCAGATGAGCTTATGCGGCCCTGATGATGAAGTAGTTATGCGGCTGCAAACAACAACTTTCATGCGGCTCAGGCCTGGGTCATATCCCATGTGGCTCGAACACGAGTCGGACACGCAGCACACTTGGAAATACAGGCTCGCATAAGAGATGCGGCGTAGCCATGACAGTTCATGTTGATGTTCCTACCAGCAATATACGGGTGAACGTCGGAGTGAAAAATAGGCACGTCAGTCGACGGAGGAGCCGCCACGTTCGCCGCCGCAGTCGATGAAGACACGGCCTTCTTGCCCTTCGCGGCCGCAGACGACGACGCGGCCTTCTTGTCCGAAGCAGCGGTAGTCTTCTTGGAAGCCATTACCGATCGTTGATGGGAGAAGACGAAAAGGAAGTTGGCAACAAGGAGTTCGAGCAAAGAGAGAATGTAAAGAAACCCTCGAAGAATAAATTACTCCTATTTATAGGCGAAGGAGGCTCGTAAATCAACAAACGCCTCGATCCGCACGCCGCCTAAAAAAATAAGGGCAAAACGCTTCGGTCAAAGCAAAACTGACCCTTGGGATCCTCCCCCAAAATGCGGCATTAATTCAAAAAATGAATCAAGGGCATTTAATGTAGAAGATTTGCACACGTGGTTGGGACATGTGGCAAAAAGTCTATGCGGTCTAACAGTTCATGCGGCCAGATAAATCCATGCGGCTGAACCATCTATGCGGTTAGCAAAGGCCATGCTTCTTATTCAAAGTATTTCAATTTTACAAATTGAAAACATTGAAGGGGGTCCTGTAGAAGCATGGAAAATATCAGAATGATGCTCTATGCGGCTCGGAATAGGAGAACTCCATGCGGCTCATACAGGGGCAGTCCTATGCGGTTCGGAGAGACTCTCAGTCTCATGCAGCTCGGAGCAGGAGAATCCATGCGGCTTACATAGGGACAGTCCCATGCGGTTCAAAGAGTCTCCCAGCTTCATGCGGCTCGAAAGTATATGCGGCTCACAAACAACCAACAGAGAGATGCGGCTCGATCAACACCACGTGTCCCCGTGGGATCCCTTCACACAGCTGGCCATCAAGTAATGGCCTTATTTAATGCTCTGATTTGACAGCTGACGGCTTTGGCATAAAGTGCCATGATGGTCCTGTCGTAATGACAGGCTTTTCGGGAACAGGAGAAAATCTCTGACACGATCCAAGATTGCCACGTGGCTATTCCCATGCGGCTTAATTGAAGAACAGCTTCATGCGGCTGGCAGGAATCATCTTCCTGCGGCTCACCAAGAAGCCCTCCCATACGGCTTGCAAGTACTATACCTATACGGCTCACTGAGATGCTGTCTCATACGGTTCATGGATATCATGCGGCTCTGGTAGGGTCCACCATTAAGACACGTGGCAGAAATTCAATTGCCCCCATGACTTGACAGCTGGTAGCAGGGTGATTATGGGACGCGTTGTTTTAAATCAATCAGAGATTTACCAGATCCCAATAACCATATTTAACGTTATCCTCATAATTAATAAGATCAAGGCATATCACTCGTGATCAAGCCAATGGGACACGTGGTGAGAGATCCAAGCTTGACACAACCAATCATGAAGATTTAAAGCAATCAGCATTAATCATTCGCAGGATTCAATACTATCCCCATTTATGGCCCAAATCCTTCACGCTTAAGACTAATGGTCCAGATTGATTAAACATCAGGCCGCCGCCACTTTGAGAATGGGTAATCATCCAAACCCTAATGATGCCCCCACTCCTATAAATAAGCAAGGTGCCATTCCCTTGTGAGATATACAGGGAGACTCCCCCAATAATTAGAGAGAAAATACACAGAGAGAGAGAAAAGCCAGAAGAGTAATAGAGGGAGAGCAAGAAGAGCATTTCTTCATCAACGCCAACCATCTCTTCACAGGAGCCAAGGCTGCATACCGATCGTCCAAGGAGTAAGGCAGGGCTGCCGTCGCCTTCCCGAGCCTCTATCGTCACCCCCCAGAATCTAAAATAAATAATTGTACTTAGACTGCTGTACCTAGGTTTTTGTCCCTAGGCTTTCTTTGTACAAGCGAGTTTGTAACGTGAAGTAAAAGTCCAGTCCTCCGATAATTGTTTTGTTCTTTTATATTTATGGCAAACAACAGTCTATGCTATCTTCCGAGAGACACTCTAAGTCGGGTCGAGAAATTATGTTTGGAGTTCGTGTGGAGAGGTGAGATACACGCCATCGCCTGGGATCAATTATGCAGACCACATAATTAAGGAAGGGGGAATAGGTCTCCGTCGGCTGGACACTCTTCGGAAGGTGGCAGGAATGAAGCTTACCAGGAAATTACTAACGGAGGAGTCGATGTGGGCAATCTGGATGCGTAACAAATATATTCAAGGGAACAATTTCTAGTCGATTGTTTGGAATAACAACATGTCGGTCTCTTTCAACATATCTTGTAGAGTAGAAGGGTCATCAAACCTCTTATCCATCGCATATTCAAAGATGGAGATCCAACTTCACTTTGGCTGGACCCGTGGGTTTCACACGCAAGCTTGGAGGAGAGGATCGGTGTGCCTCTAACGCCAAATATTGCTATCAGGGAAAAGGTGAGCAAAATCTTGACTCCAGAAGGTTGGCGCCTGGAATTGATTCCTCAAAGCCATAATATTGGCCATATGATAACCGCCTGTGCTATTGATAGAGAGTTGAAAGCTGATAAGTGGGTTTGGAAGGCATCCTCTGATGGTAGCTTCAACAAGAGAGTCACGTATGAGAGCGTTCAGGAACAACATGATACATTTGCATATGTTGATGTTGTATGGATAAAAGAGTCCCCCAAGAAAATGCAGCTCTGCTTATACAAGGTATTGATGGGCAAGTTACTCACCAAAGATTGCCTTCATCGATTCAGAGTGCGTATAGAAGACTTGAGGTGCATACTCTGTGGGCAAGCAAACGAGTCCATCTCTCACCTATATTTTGGATGTCCGTTTACACAGGGAGTGTAGGATTCACAAGCTATCCAACTTGGCTGCGGACATGTGAAGTTCAGAGTCTGGTTGAACTTATTGATAATTGCAAAGCTATCTAAGGGCGAGGCTCGGGTTGGTTCAGGGAAGCTAGTGTTAGAGTTGCTTCGGCAGTCTGGCACGTTTGGAGGAAACATAACAACATGACGTTCGAGGGTCTTTGTACTAATATAAATGGAATTATACTCAATATAGATGGAGATGTAAGGAGGGTGGACGTGTCGGCCAACCCTTGATTGCACCTTTCTTTTTGGAATATAATAAATACTTTTTTCCAAAATAACACCAAAGGTCCCGTGATGGTGTACACGGTTCGAATCCTACACATTGCTTGTCGCATATATATATATATATATATATATATATATATATATATATTATATATATATTATATATATATATACACACACACACACACACACTAAGTAGCCATATAACTTCAATTTGTAAATTACAAATAATATGAGCAGATTAGCATCCTAATGGTAAAACAAGTATGATATTCAGCCGTCACACTTGATATTATCAGAACCAACCTTGACTTTATTCAACATTCCAAATCAAGGACCCATATGATATGATATCAGAACCAACAGACAGCAAATCAACTTGGAAAATCAAGGATCCATATGCAAATGATTCTACATATAATCATCTTGCATAAACATTTGATCCAGTTTTTATTTGGTGCCAAACATAAGGCGAGAGCCAAACTGTTACCATTCTGGATTATTGTTTTTTCAAACATGTCATTCATTACGGGGCTCCAATGGGCATTTCTAAAGCACTAGGTCAATGAGAATTGCAAAAATGGGTATTTGAGCAAACGATATGAAATGTAACTGCAATGCAAACTGGCCCTTCCACATTTGGCCTGACAATCTATCCTATAGGAATCCTAAAATTTCTAGGTGTCGTGTGTCGAACTTATTCGTGAGGGCAACAACAATGAAAATTTAAAATAAAAGTTCTCTGAAAGAATTGCATGTCGTCAATGCCGTAGGCCGGACAAATAGAGAATAACTATCACTACGTTCCATATAGTCGGATAGACTTTTGACTTATAATAGCAAACAAATAGAGCTTCACAGCCACATCCAATATTTATGTTCTTAAACCTATGTTGCACCGACACGACGTGTCCTGGTGGATGGCGCCCATTGGTGTGTCAGGATCGTGACCGATACGCAACGTGGACACGACACCAAGACAATGCAGTAATATATACGACTTTCGACACCGAGACAATGCACGCCAGGATTGTGACCGATACACAACATGGACATGACACCAAGACAATGCAGCATATATGCTCAAGAAGATGACTTGCTTTTAGTGCCAACTACAAGGATCAAGATGGTGGTGCACTCAAGTTAAGAGCAGGTCATAAATATTCTGAATAAATGGCATAATATTGGAAAGGTACTCAATGACAAACCTCAGAATATGTTGTGTGATTAAGAGCAGAAAACGAATCAGTTGATTTCTATAGGCAGCTGGGTTAGGATAAACCAATGCTTCCGTAAGTCGTAGTATTAGCTTTTTTACTTCTGACACCCTGCAATGAAGCGACAACTGAGAACTACTTACTCTGGACTACAATATTTCAACCCCTACCATCAGTCCAGGAGGGTGGATATAAACATATATGTAGGATGTTCAAGTATAAAAAAACTTTTACCTGCTAAAAATTAAACAACAATCTTATTTTTAATTTTGTTTATTAGCATCTTATTTTTAAATTCTAATGTTGACAAAAGAAAGAGAAGGGGGGCGTCACCTCCAGCTGCGAAGGCCCCGACTTCCCCGCCATCCTCGCATCCACGTTGTGGACCGCCCTGTCTCCGCCCGCGAGCAGCCTCTCGGCATCTTGCCGCTGTGGAGCCTCGCTACCACCGACCCGGGCCGACGGAGGGCACGACGTAGAGGGTCTCGACGGCCGTCACAGGCGACGACGGGGGCATGGAGCCAGCAGAATCGAGGTGGGATGGGGACGCGGTATGGAGGAGGGCCATTAGGTGGGCATCGTAAGCTGGGTTGGGGAGGGGATTAGGTTAGAGTTTGGGAGGAGGGGCCGGGGGTAGTGGAGGAATGGGTGCTGGTGCTGGTGGAAGGGAGGTGGATAGGAGTAGGGGGCCTGGATGTGGGGGTTGTAGAAATTAGGGTTAGGGTTTGAGGGGAGATTGTAATAAAATGAAGGAAAAAAAAAGAGAGGAAAAATAATTGATGAATACTTCATCCCCATCATTTAATAAAAAGAAGAAAAAAATGTTAGAGATGATCCACCACATGTCTTTGTCATTATTTAAACTATATATGACTCTTAATATCACTATATCATTATTAGTCATGCATCATTTTGAATCAAAAGACAAAAGATGACATCTATAATTATTTTCATGACTCATGTCTTTGTAATTGTTATCTTATAGTACTTACCATGACATTATTATTTTTAATGTCATTGATCAAATTATTAATGATGATCATTTAATAATCTGACATTAAAAATATCAATAATGACATCTTTAGATAGTTGTCATCTATAAAGTGTCATTGTTAACGATTTTGTAGTAGTGCAATGATCATCTAACCTAGTGGTAGTGGCGAGGCATACGGTCCAAGTGGTCAAGAGATGATTTCCGGTAGGAACGTTCGCCACAAATACCTTATATATGTCACGCCCCGACCCGGAATCACCCGAATCATCGTCCTCGCAGGGGGCGTGATGCCGCACGAGCCTGAAGTTGCGCTCGTGCAAGGCAAGATGACAAGTTCTCAAATGGTTATCTTTTGATTCGATATTAACAACGAAAGGAAACAGAGTATACAAAACAATTCTCTTTATTGATATCCGAAACTGAGGTTACAATGGCTTTCGATAGCCTAACAATATATGCCAGATTGGCTACAACACTCAGGTTCTCTCTTGCCCACAAAGGATTTCTCCGTTCCATACATCATGCCTTCTATATCTCGGCCGCATCAATCCAACTGCGTAGTCCGAGCGTCAATGCGATAGCACGCTTCAATGCGCTTCGGCATTCCAAGCCTTAACACGTTCAAGCAACGCTTCGCCGCGAGCAATCCATTCCCTGTACCCTGCATGAAGCTGGTGGGGGATCAGTACGTTCGTCCTCGCATGTACTGATATCAAAGATCATCTTTCCAAACCAACATCTTTATATTTACGTTGAATCATGCAACTTAGCTTATGATTGCTATGTTCTCCTTAGGGTCAATTTCATGATTTCTTTGAAAGCGTAAAGCATGTTATCATAGCAGCATGTTATCGAATTGAATAGGCAAGCAAACAAGCATTCTCGTATTGATTCGTGGCTTACCAAGTCGACGCACTCGCCCTTGCGTCCCTTGCACCGACGCAAGGTGAATACGCCCCATTTCGTCCTGTCATGTTATAAGTGCAACTCTAAGTAGGATCTATATGCGGGACGCATTCGCGCCTACATTCAACCATCGTTCCTTAACTATATGAGGGCCGTTGGCGTATCCGCGCCGGAATGGACTAAAGGAGTTCCTTTCTTTTCTCTCCTTCTTTTCTCACTATTTGGTTGGGCTGCCCGGCGTTTCACGGGTTGGGTTACAATCCCAAAACAACCAAAATGTTCCCGTTGTATACCATCATTTGCAGCTTTTCCCATCTAGTTTTGATGTGCGCCTACAAAGATTATTCGAATCCCTCCGCGGCCAATCGGTTCCGGGGCGCATCCGGTATCTATCCGATTGGGGGAAACACCCGTGCATGGGCGGTATCATATTTTATCTCGAGCCCATTCCAATCGACCATGCAACGCCCTATCATTCAAGTATCAATTTCAAACAACAAACATAGTCTTGAGTCCGAGACTCAGACTTATCGTCTCGCATTTCTTCCATTTAGCTTTCTATGTTCTTCGTTTCGCACTTCGTTTCGATGATTCAATGGCATCGTGCCTCAACTCAATGCTCGTCAACCGAACGACCCGAAGGTCTCGAACACCTTTCGAGGCAACATGTCATATCCGACAGTTCTGCCACATTCATACCGCAACTGTATTCTCTCGCAACGAAGCCATCTTTTATTATCCCGTGCACGTAGGCACGTTCCGACCATATTCCCATGTTCTATAACTTAGCATTCAAAGTTCGGGGCTTGCGCGCTAGGGTGCTCGCCTATTGTCTTTCAATGTTCTAGCCGTCTAACTCGTGTATCAAAGGCACGGTATGGTTCGTGCACTAAGGCACTCGCCGATTACAGTTATCCCATGTTCTTACGGCTTGCGCTCCGAGGCGCTCGCCTTTGCGATATCCAATATTCCATAGCGACTCGTGCATAGGATGCACGTATCATTTCAATTGTTCTAACTTAGTGTTCGACTCACACTATGATTTTATCTCCGATCGGCCACGCCCGTGGCGTCGATAGGTTAACTTTTAGCATACAAATGATATATTTGACTTATCGAATGAAGGAGTAAAAAGAAGTCAATTCTCCCACCTTGAGTCGATACGCCTTCATCGTTTCGTCGAGCCGATGCGGCTCGATTCCCTAACTTTGTTGCACGACTACTCTCCTGACTTAGCCATTTGAGCACTTCGTGCTTCGTTGAGTTATACGCCCAATTCGCCTTAGCATGCCCAAGTCTTAGCCCGTCGCAAGACGACGATTTGATTTCGCGGACCCCTTACTAAATATTGCAAAAGATCGACCTCTAATATTTTCCCGTCAAAGTATGACCTGCACACGGAACCGACTAAAATCAATACTTGCTTCGATTCGGACTTGTGCCTTGGTCGATTCGATTTCTTAGAATCTTCGAGCCGATTCAATGCACTCATCCTTCGGGGCAACGCGGCGCTTCGCATCGATTCACTCAATGCATTCTTAGGGACAAGGCAACACTTCGCATCGACTTAGTTTGATGCGTTGCTCGGGACAACTTAGCTCTCGTATCGTTTTGCATCGATACATTCTTTCGGTCCACGCGACTCGTTGAGTCAACGCTTCCGCGTAATGCGCCGTGCGGAGGGGGCATTACAGAATATACCACTCAAAACAAGGTTCGTCCTCGAACCAAAACCAACACTCCGACTAAGTGTTTTATAGATCGTTTCACGATCTCGTCCCACCAATGTTGTTCGATTTCATACTATCTCGCAAGCTTTTCCCAACATTTCCAAGTCCTCCTGCAGCTCGATTTGGATTTGGATACAACTCGATTTGGATTCGTACCTATATTCAAGGCGTTCCGAAGATATGTGTAGTTCGACCCAGTCCAGTCGTAGCAAATTGGAACAAAGCTGACAGGTAAATTTCAATCCTATGCTTGCCATCTCGTACTCTCGATCGGACTTATCCTTAGCAACTGTTCTCGAAATTTCATCGCATATGCATATTGATACACACGCGATTCATTCAACAAAGTCACTGCACGCGACGCGATTTAAAATCGTATTTCTCGTTTCGTATGTTTCATCGGGACTATCAATTCTACGCATTGCGTCAAGCCGTCGTGCATCCATCACAACAAGTCTCCGTAACGCCTTGCGTTCGAAGTCGCTATCAAACTATTTTCGAAGTCTGGCTATGCACTTATCTCGATACGATTTCTTTCGTTGACTTGCAAATGCATCAACATTCAGGGCTACGCCGCTAGATTACTTTCCAAGGCACCGTGCTTAGATCTTCCGACGCAAGTTTAAATTGACATTGCACAAAGGCCACAATCTATCCGACACGAAAGTTTACATCAAAGCGATGGTGCTCAGGGCAACGATCGCCTTGACACGAATGTCTTAACGACGCGTCTTACATTCAATTTCCTAACGAGTAGGAATTCACTAGCCAATTCCCAACTTATCCGTCTCGCAACATCGAACATAATTTTGATTCACGCAAGCTCAATTGCAGGGTGAATCCGAATCTAAGGACATGACTCGTAAGCCATTCCCTTATCGTTCCCTCTCGTGCATAGCACGTTCCTCGCAATCGCCTAGACTTATCATCAACATGTACCGTATTATATTTGTTATCGGTGCAATCCCATATGCGATATCGCATGGGTCATCTTACGGTCTGCAGTATTCAATTTGATTTGGCGGTCAAGTCTTCTAGGGTCAGCTGCCCCGAAGCTACGCTCGATAATTGTGGATCATTAACGAAGGACAGTTTAATACGAACCATGCTATATCTTATTTCGGAGCCAAATCACGTTCCGATGATTCTATGCGAATACCCAATTTCGGACACAACCATTCTATCGACGCAACTGATGCACAACTATCCTCCGAGTCAAGTCATGCACAGACGTCGATGATTCCACAATTTACGAAACATCTACTCGCATCAAGTTCGAGTCTATCTTATTCATGGGTCGACACACGAGATGCTATACGCATCGAACAATCGTCGATGACTTATAGTCTCGTCTTTGATCAATCACAAATTTTCGATCAACCAAGTTCGTTCATTCTCGTATCCTTACTTACAAAATTTTGATAGCGCAAAGCGCATTCCATTTTGTATTCACACATCGCTTACGTTTCCTTACGTATCGATCTCGATATGCCGTATCCATTTCGATAACGTAAGGGAACTTAAATCCGTTTCGACATCAACTTAACTCGCTTTGCGTACATCCAAGTTTGCCACAAACTTTTCCATACGCATCCACTCGTTCTCCGATTCACCGTATCCCGCTATACTTTGATCGTGTAACCGAGTACTGATTATCAATTGTCACGCCCTCTAGGTTTTGCGTGTTTTCAGTCGTACTCAAATGAGTGTCACCGTAACTTAACCAACTATTTCATAGGTACGGTTTCTCGCGTCAACCAACTTTCTTACCGAAGTCGCACATCGTACGATTCAATTTCAATGTTTGCATCGCCTAACATTTTTATCGAGATCGCAAGTCGTACGATTCGATTCGTCTCGCCCAACGTTTCTACCGAGATCGCAAGTCGTGCGACTCAATTATAAGTTCAAGTTTTCCTTCCCGTCGATCCGATTATTGCCTTCAAGACATAATCGTTTTGCTAGTCTCGGTCGTCCGACCAACTTATAATTTCATCCGACGTATCGTTCATCGATACGAGTCTCACCTTATCGTCCAACCGATTTTGAAGAACACTTGCATCAACAATCGCTATACAAATTTCAATCGAGTCTCGGTACCGTCCCGTGCGGACATACCTTCCGCAATTCTCACAACGCATCAATGAAATTTATTGCACAAGTGCTATACCATATACCACTCGGAATCGAGTCATTCATCGCCTACGTGGTATGGCATATACCACTCGAAAATCAAGCCATTACCCTCGCACTATACTTAGTACAAGCCGACAATCTCTTTCGACTTACGATTTCTGCAGTGATCGTGCTTGATCACAACCGTAACTTTGATTTTATCAAAACTCGACACGATTCGGTCAATGTTCTCGTTTGCCAACATAAGTTTGGTGCGCAACCGAACGATTCGTTCTATCGATTTACGATTTTTCAATTCTTTCCTTACGGTGCGTGCAATAATTTATCTTGATATACGTTGCACCCCGTGCAACAAATTTTACTTTCAACTCGCGTTGCACATCGTGTTACGATTTATTTTCGACATTTCATTTCACTTTGTACAACGATTTATTTCCAATTTCCTTTGCACTTCGTGCAACGATTAATCTGATATGCGTTGCACCACGTGCAATGATTTTACTTTCCAATACGCGTTGCACATCGTGCAACGATCATTTCCGACATTTACCGCACCTCGTGCAACGAATTACTCTCGACTTTACAAGTCAATGCACAATCCGTTTAAACACATCGGTATTGGCATCACTTCTCACTTTCATTTTAACGCATATTCACATTAACTCGCTGCACATCGTGCATCATTTTATTTCTCATTCAACATGTTACATTGCCACAATACTCAAATGTATTTCACAATTTGTTTGCGCTTGCAGCAACTAACATTTTTTTACGGCTCGTTTGCATTCAATGCAATATACCCCTCACGACTTTCTTAGCAACATCGTGTAATTTCCAAAACACATGCGGCAAAATTACATGATTGTATTAGATTATTGTATGGAAATCCAATGCGGCATCGAGTAGAGTCAAGAGTGATATCAAGTGGTGGTGGGCAACTTTTCGAATTGTAGTGAAGCGAGCATCCAGAGGAAATTGAGCCTAGAGCTCTGATACCAATTTGTCACGCCCCGACCCGGAATCACCCGAATCATCGTCCTCGCGGGGCGTGATGTCGCACGAGCCTGAAGTTGCGCTCGTGCAAGGCAAGATGACAAGTTCTCAAATGGTTATCTTTTGATTCGATATTAACAATGAAAGGAAACAGAGTACAAAACAATTCTCTTTAT